>BSBM01001633.1:352500-825722 GCA_027924585.1 Larix kaempferi | reverse complement strand
ATGGTTTAGGTTTTATGTTCCTCTTCTTCCCTCTTTTTTCCCTTTTTGAATATATTTTTGAATTTTGTTCCCTTTTAATTGATTTTTGGGAATTTTGGACCCCTTTTGAGGTTTTTTTATATTTTTTGAGGAAAATTAAACAATTTGAGGAGAAAAAGATGGATTTTCATCTTTTTGGTGGCCTTTTGAAGGTTTTAGAGGCTAAAATGGTAGGAAAAGTGGGACAAATGGGTCATGTGAATAGGGAAATGAGCTAGTGAGCACTTTTTGGGTGTTAACAAATTCCCCCTGATGTGTGAGGGCAGCAGCTCATCATATGGCTGATAGACATCATAGTTTCTTTCTCTTTTTCATAGGGTTTGGAGGAGAGAAGAGATCGATTGGAGAATGGAACAATGGTCCCATGCAAACTACAAAAACTGAAACATACATGGCCTCAAAATGAATGAGGAATAATCTCTGATATATGGACGAGGCGGGCATACCCATGCTCATCTGAAGACATACAAAATAATAATAATGAGGTCCAAAAAATGGGACCTGAAAAATACATATAAACCTACTGTGTATATCATAATGGTCCAAAGGAGACACAAGGCTAGGACTGTTTGATGGACAATTCACTCAAGCAGACGCGAGCAGGATCTCCCTAGCTCATTGTGAGTCTAGAACAAATAGAACAGAACATAAACCACTTTCCTAGATCTAGTTAAGGGTCAAGTAATCAGATGTTTTACCTTAAGATTGTAGCCCTTTCTCCTGAATGTTGTTCCATGCCTCATGGTCATCAGATCTCTGTTACAAGACAATCCATTCGAATAGAGGCAAGCAGGATTTACCTAGCCGAATGCGAGTCTAGAACAAATAGAACATACTACAAACACATTTCGTAGATCTACTTAAGGATCAAGTACTAGATTTCTTACCTCTTTGATTTCGCTATCCTTTCTCCCGAATGTTTCTCCACGTCCCACGGTCGTCAGATCCAAGCTACAAGGCCTGTTAAGACACAGAAAAGAGAAACGAGGAAAGAGCATCTATACAATAAGAGATTTATGTAAACAGTTAAGCAGGTAAACAACACAACATAATTACACATTGAGAACAATATTGGTGGAAATCATTTGTATTACTGCAAATAGAGGAGTACATGATAGAGATATAGAACTACAACCAATGACTTAATGTAGCAACCCTTCTCCATACAAGCCAATTGCTAAGCCCCTTCCAAGCAAGCATGAATTCTCCAAGAGGTGAGTGAAGGTGTCTTAAGGGAGATTTCACCAGCATGTAGATACCCATAGTCTTCCTCCCTTTGGTATGGGAGTGAGCCTCATATATATAGGACTAAGTGGATAAGGTTATGGATAGGATAGGATGAGAGATGGTAGGAGAGAGATAGGGGATCTTCCCAATGAGTTAGGGGTCGAGTACCAGCTCTCTAAGAGATCAAGGATAAGCACCCAAATGGGAAAGCTTCGAGAAAGATCTCAAAATGGCTATTTTTTTCCATTAACAAACCTCGTCGCACTTTGCTATGGAGCAACCTGTGACATCGCATGTTGCTAGTATGAAACCTGCGAAGACCTCTCAAAAGGTTGTACAAACTGAGTACAAATCCTCCCAAATTAGCACTTGGTCCAGGTGAATTCAGGGATGTATACACTAAACCATGATGATGGGTAGATTTTAGGTGTAACAGAATGCCCCCAAAGCATGAAGTTGTTAAGGATGTACATGTGAAGTGCTTTGATAGAAATAATGGCAAAAGACTTGTCGGATGAAGGACACTGCTATACCACAACTAAATCTGAACTAACAATCTCATATGTAGTACAACATGGCTACTGACCAAGACATTGCAGATCCATGGGAGTAATGACCGACTGAACACAATCATGTCTACTAGACACAAGCATAGATCCATGATGAGATGATAACATAGCCATGACCAATACAAAAGTGGATCCATGTAATATGACTCAATACAAACTCCATCATAACTTGGGTAAAAACATGACTCCCCAGGGTCTTCAAGATGAACCCGCAATGATATGAATCTATCCATGTGATTACAAATGTCTTGACATTGAACATGGTAGAAACCACTTGATTACCGGTCATTGATGTAAACCGTTAACAAGTGCGAGGGAGATCACCATTAATGTCAATGATTCCCAAGGTATCACAGTACATATCATTGAGCGTGAATAAATGAGTTGACGTCGAATGCAAGATGAAATCTCTCAATCAAGAGTCAATGATGTAAACTCATGATGAAAGCAAGGTGACCTGCCATTGAGGCATGCAGAACCAAGGTACTTGACTAGTTTCTAGATTCAATCCTTGGATGATGATTTGAAGTCGACAAGGATGAATCCATCGAAGGAGGGCCATAATGAATCCCCCATCAATCGACATGAAACACCGACAAAAGATGTGTAGAGTGGATCGGATGGTACAATAAACATGTGAGACTGACTCAAAGTAACAATGGCATGATGACGTGTGTACTGACTGAAAATGATGAGTGATGAATGTGTTCTTAAACATGGGCATGGCATGACTTGGCAGTATTGACATGAGAATGACGCAAACTTCTAATGCAACAGATAGTGGAAGTTTTTTCCGAATGACTCAGAGGAGTAACAGGACTCAAAAAGTAAGCAGGGACTCATAGACAAACAAATGAACCAAGTATCAGTATGCAAATGCAGATGAGTGCCATGTTCAAGAACGACTATATACTGCCACTAAGGTATGTAACACAAACACTTTCCTTTTTCCCCCATCATGAACGATGAGTGCCTCATGTGTTTTTTAATGAGCTTGATGAGGGCAACCAGATGCTTGGTATAGCTCATCTCATAGATAAGTCCAATCCCAAATATTTTTCGAACATGGGATAGGAGGGGTTCATCCGATGACGGGCCCTTCAATGTGAAAATTTCATGAGTCCATAGAAGGCAAACTCGGTCATCATTTCGTATTTAGAGAGTCTGAAAAGAACTAAAGAAGACTCCAATGGTCCTTTTTTGTAAAGTTAGCCTCATCGCCTAAAAAAGGGTAAAACAACACGGGAGAGGACTCTTCCAGTCACGATTGGCTAGAGTATTCATTTTTCGTAATTAGTGCCCCTTGGTCTGAAAAAGGGGTAAACTATCACCAGGAAGATGACCATTCAAATACTTTAACAAGCGTGAACGCGACAAGTTCTCCTTGCAATCTTTTCAATTTTAGAGAGTCTAAAAAGAGCTTAACTATGGACTCCGGGGGGTGTCCTTTTCCGTGGAAGTTTAACGAGCCCGAAAAATTGATAAATCATAACTCGGTACTTGCTCTCATGATTTGATGAGTACGAGAACAAACGAAGAGTAAACTCATCCTCATGCAATAATTACGACTAACTAAAACTAATAATGACAAAACTGTCAAAGGAGTGTTCATACCTGTAATTACCGCTGGTAATTCGAGAAATGCTACAAAAGACCACTTTATGATCCTGTACACTAGAGAAAGTGCCAAATAACCCAAATATAATGACAAATAGTCAAAACTATAGTAAATGGCCCAAAAGCATCAAAATATTTGAAAAGGAATATTCCATTCCATTCTATAAATAGAAATATGGGCCAAAAATAGAAACATTGTTCAAATTGCCAATTTGGGTGGAGAAGTACCAATTTGGAGCCAAAACTTCCTTTGTCGATTTCAGGAGCTACGATCCACCATTTCACCAACCGTCTGGGCCAGGTAGGCCTAAATCTTAGCCAGCAACTTTGTAGTGGTTTAGTTTTTCCATTTTTGTTCATTTTTTGAGTTTTTTTATGATTTGGAGAGGGGCCATTGCGCCCTCGCCTCGTCGCAAGTGGCCCTCTCGGGAATTGCGATGATACTGAGTCATCACAAGCCTAAAAAATGGGAACTACCACGATGTTGTGTTGTACCTGAAGGTGAGGTGCGACGGTGGAAACCCATAAGTCAAACATCAAAAATCTTTCAAAAAATGAGCTTGTGCCAGTTGGGAAAGGGCCTAACATGTTTTAAATGCCCCTTTTGGTAGGTTCCCAGCAAGCAAAGATGGTACTAGAGTGGCGAGAGAGAGAACACAAGATAGAGGATGAGCAAGCCGCAAACGATCCACAATGTGTGGATGCTTTGCAAAATTGTGGTTTGCTAAATTTCTTCTAGGTACAGGGGATGAGAACTCAGATCCCGTTCTTGACACACATGCTACAAAGTTGGGATGCATCCCAACAATACTTTGTCATAGGTGAGCATATCCTCAATATTGACATTGAGGACATATACTTTTTGACCGGTTTGTCCCGAAGAGGGGACACTGTACAACTCACTGAGACACGGGCCAGTGATCGTACAGTTGAGGACATGGTGTCACACCACTGTGTTGCTACTTCTTGTCCTTCTAGCGGGAAGATACTCATTAGAGATGTGATGAGTCATCCACTGAGGACCATACTGCTTACTATTACCAGGGTGGCAGGTATCCAAGCTCCACATATGGCTACTCGGACTCAGATGTTATATGAGGAGGACTGTATGTCCCCCATGGTCTTCAACTGGTGTGAGGGTCTCCTCACAAACATCCGATCTCAGCTGAACAAGTGTCAGCACGGGGAGCTCAAGCAGTTTGGATACGGATCGATCATAGTGTCATTCCTCTTGGAGCGGGTTCCTCTTCTGTGCCTGCAGGTGGTACTGGATGACAGGGATCTGAGAGATCCTCACATGCTCAGGTGGGCAGAGGTGATGACCCACCATGGTGGGGGTCCCATCATCAGTTTTGGTCTCGAGTTTTTCAGCTGGCTAGAGGTCTAGTTAATTATGGTCAAATACTTTCCTTCGAGTGGTACAGACTTCCGAGAGGATCCTGACTTAGCACTACCAGAGGGTGCAACATGGGGTGATATCAATAAGAACAAAACCCTTGCATTTTTTAGTTTTGTGAATTATATTAATTTTTTTTGATGTAGTGCTGACAAGTACTTTATATGTGTGTGTAGATGTGGGTCTCGTGCAACCAGTAGGTCTCTCTCTTCTGGTGAGGAGAGACAGAGGTGGAGAGGCAATGGTTCCTGTCGGTGCTCATCCTGCCATCGAGGAGATCGAGGAGGTGTACCGAAACCTATCTGGGATGACTATGGAGGTACCAGAGCCAACCATCGATGACCTACCTAGGCCCATGCAGAGCTATGGGGTTGGAGCATCCGTGCGCTTCAACGTCTTGCTCTGTAAGGTGGTTCGTACTGTAGACTGCTTTCTCACCCAACGTCAAAGGGCTGTTAGAGGCAGGGGTGGTGTACGGGTCAGGCGTCCAGCCTAATTGCACTTTTAGACTTGTACTGAGAGCTTAAAGGCCTCAGATTTTTGTACTTACTGAAAGCTATGATGCTTCAGATTTTTGTAGAGACTCATTGAAATCCATCGTGCTTCAGATTTTGTACCAGCACTACTTTTGAGCGATTTATATATATATACATTATCGGTGGTTTATACATTATGTGTTCTCCAAATGATTAGTGATGTGATCTTGTTTACATGTTTGCTTCTGTACATTATATTTACATGTCGTGAATGCTTTTACATATTATGATTACTATGTGTGTGCAATGTACCAATCCAGGATGAAATTGGCCATCGAGTCAGCAACTTTGTTTACCTCTCGTGGAATGTGCAGGTATTGAACAGATTCAAATGACCTTTCCAGGAGATGTACTTCTCTAAATAGATGGAGTAATATGGGATCATAGATGGCATATATCTGGTTCAGATGGGAAACCACTAATTGAGAATCCATGTGAATGACAATGTGGTTCATACCCAAGAAAATGGCACCAATTAGGGTTCCAATTACTACCTGATATTTTGCGGCATTGTTGGTCGCAAACCCTAGGCAACTTCCTCCTGAGCTAATGAGCTCACATGTCAGTGAATATAGTACCTAGGCTGTCGAAGCAAGGTGAAGGGTATGCTGGCGCCGTCCGTGAATCCATAGCACGTTCCCATCTACACACGCAGACAAAACATGGTATGAGAAGTGGAAACAAGATCAAAAGACACTCGAAAAGAGAAATACGTCACACCACACAAAAACATGCCATGTACAGTATATACAAGCAATTCTATGCATGAGAGATCAAGCGTAGTATCTCTTTAGGTAAAAGCCATTGTGGGGTTCACCTAAAGAGATTCCATCATAATCTTCAAGCTCGTAGGCACCTTTTTCGAACACACGTTTTATAACGTAGGGTCCATGCCACATGGACTCAAACTTCCCAGCTCCTATCTTATAGTGCTTCTGGTCATAGGTGAGGACCAGATCACCCTCGTTAAAGATAAGAAGTTCAACCGACTTATCGTATTGGGCCTTGATGCGTTTCTTATGCGCTTCATTAGCAAGAGCGGTGTTAACACCTAAAAAGTGCTCACTAGCTCATTTCCTTATTCACATGACCCATTTGTCCACTTTTCCACCATTTGAGCCTCTAAAGCCAGCAAAAGGTCACAAAAAGACATTAATACACCCCTTTTTCCACTCAAAATGAATATTTTTCCTCAAAAAGCATAAAAAACCCTAAAAAAGGGTCCAGAGTCCCCAAAAATATTAAAAAGGGAATAAAAAATATTCAAAATATTCAAAAAAAGAAAAAGGAGGGAAAAGGTACCTAAACAATGTTGGTCAATACCATTGGCTTCCTCAAAACCATAAAGGTATTCCCCATCACCAAAAACTATAAAAAGGTGGTAGGGGCTCCTCACTTTCCATCCATCCATCATCCTATCCTCATGCTGTCAAAATATCTCATGAGCTTTTGACCATTGTAGCTATCTTGGAGAAGAGACCTTTGGATCTTGGAGCTACTCACCTTGGAAGTTGCTCAACACAAATCCTCACCATTTGAGGTATATTAATACAATACTCATTCTTTTTATTTCTTGTTCTTGAATCATTTTTAGAAAATTTTATTTGTTATATGCACATGCTAGTTTAGTTTAGATTTAGATTTATAATAATTGTTTTTGCTTTCAATCTTTGAAACTTCTATCACTTGTTGATAGGTGCCCATTGCACTAAGCTTGGTTGCAAAACCAAGCCAACAATTTTTGGCGACTCTACTGGCTTCGAATTCTTAGATCTTAGTTTTTTGCTTTAGATCTTAGTTTTTGTTAGTTTTAATCAGTTTAATTCATAGATCTGCCATCCTAGACAGCAGATCCATTGCTATTCTAGATCTTGGCCCCTTCTATTACCATTAACAGCCCGAAATTTGCATTTTCAGGTTCATTTTTTGGTGTCCATTTTCAGCTTTCACCTCGCGGTTTTTTTCCTGACAGTCGCACGGCTCATCGTGACCTTGCGGCTTTTTTCCGCATGGCTCGCCGCGGCTTCACGGCTAATTTATGCGCTGCACATCGCGGCTTCGCGGCCATTTGCTGCGCTGCACATCGTGACTGTGTGACGAAAACCCGCGCTGCACATCGCGGCTGAATCTCGCGCTGCCCATCACGACTGTGTGATAGGAATCCGCACTGCACATCATGCCTTCGCGGTCGAAACCCCTGCGGCCCATCGCAACTGTTTTCCTGAAACCCGCGATGCAAGTTTTTTCAATTTAGCCAATTCTTTGAATATTATTTTTTGCTGTATTTTCTGCCCATTTAGCATATTTTATAGTATTAAATTTCCTGCAGTTTTTACAGCCATATGAAATCTTTTACTATTTAGAATGCTTCATTAAAAGTCTTTTTACAAAATTTCCAGAAATTGAAAGAGAGATTTTTTCTGCATTTTATCTATATCAAGGTTTTACTGTTTACTTGCTCGATACTTTGCCCAAGAAATTTTTAAGAGATCCATTTATTTCTTGAAGTATTCATATTATTTGCTTTCCTTCGAATTATTTCAAAGATCCATTATTTTTGAATAGTTTTTTCAAGCATTTACATTTCAAAAACGCCTTTATTTTTTGCAAAACTGGAAGCGTCTTTTCTTTCATTTGTAAAATCGCCCAAGCGAGGCAAATCAATTTCAGTTTAAATACCGCACTTGCACCCATTCTGCCACATAATCTAAACTGAGCCTTAAAATTTACCTTAAACTCAACCAACTTTTAACCCCACTTGGGGAGCACTTAAAAGAATTTTGTAGTTAGGTAGAATTGAGGGGATAGGTGTTCCAATAACACCCCCTAGTTATTACATTTGAGACATAACTGTTGTCCATTAGGGAACCAAAATCCCCTAGTATTTCTTGGCATGGTCACAACAAGTTTATCAGAGGGCCTCTCCCCTAGGAGGTTTGAAGTCGCCATACTGGTTTCGGAGGCCTGAGTGGAATACCGCAATCCATTCAGTAACCGATGGCTACCTTTCGCAGTTCTCGGGGTATCCCTGTATGGGGATACTATGGTAAAAGGACCAAATGGCAGATTCACCTTTTCTGAACGTGTCATGAACGGGGTATCCTAGTTGCTACTCTTTAGGATTGTCTACCCAGTGTCCCTCTCGGTAGGGGGATATCTAGCCGTTGATTCAACACTCTATATTGTTTGACTTGGATTTCATCACCTTGCAGAGGATATCATTTGTTGACTCACAATACTTCTAGTTAGGTGTTTACATGATACATTACCCACCTTTGGTCTAGTAGCACCTTTTTTTTCTAGAAACTGTTTGACTGTTGGTATTCTGACCAATTTTGTTGCATCCCTCCACTTATTATAGCACAACTACTATAATAAGTGCTTTTTGAGGTTTATTTTTTGCCTGAGAGCCTTTATTTTCACTCCCCTTTTTTGCACTCTTGGTTGCATTAGGGTTTCAAGTTTTTTACATCACCACCTTACACTGAAATTTTTTATTTCTCACCATTGATAATTTTAGACGATCTCATCGTCTTCAGGGGGAACCCCCTCAGTTCAATCTACTTGGCTCTCTACATCACCGATGTCGAGCCTTATCCTTTGACTTGACACGTCATCGGCCAAACATACAGTCATCCGATTTTGACACGCCTCACTTCACATCTGATTCTGAGGCTGAATCTGAAAACCCTACTGAATTATTACCAACCAACCTCATGGCTGGAACACAATACGACCCACTTTTTACCAGTACTATTGGAGATACATCCACAAACCCTTCTACTATCGTGCCATCCATGGTAACAACAACCCCTCTAGGCATGCCTAATATAGGGGACACTCCACCTTTAGGTATTCCCAACACAGGAATACCTCCTATTATGGGTATGCCAAACATAGGAATCACACCACCAGTCATTACCACAACCCAGATCCCAGGAATTCCTAGCACTATTCCTAACCCCAGTGTAACCCATGTTGCAATTGGAAACGCTGGTCCATACCAAACCACAGCAGTTGGAGGACACATACCTTCAATACCTAGCATACCCTTAGGGGCTACTAGACCACTACATAATTCCACCATGAATAGTTATGTCCCAGTCACTACGCCACACCCATCTGCTAGTTTACCTTACATGGCTAGTCTAAACTTACCAGACTTAGCCAGGCTAACCAACGATCCTATCAGGCACAACCCTACATGGCCACCCATGCTTACAAATCTCCCCTCGGACATACCCAAGTTTGAAGGAAAACCTGGGGAGGACCCTCAAAACTACATAATGTCTTTTCACCTATGGTGTTCATCGAACTCCATAGTGGATGACTCCATTCGGCTAAGACTGTTGGAACGAACGTTCACTGGCTCTGCAGCCAAGTGGTACATCGAACAACCACATGGGACCCACCATACTTTTACATCTCTCGCCTCCACTTTCCTTCAGTTTTTTCAGCTACCTATACATTACGATGCAGGAGTTGAAATACTGTTGTCTTGCAGACAGAACACAGCTATCCACATCACGGACCACATCCATGAGTGGCGCAAGCGTCGTAGCCTCTGTAAGATTAAACTGGATGACCATATATTTTTGGACTGGTTTCTTAAATAACTCCTAGCCCTCATAGCAAAAGACGTAGCTTCCGAACGACCCCGGTCAGAGGAAGAAGCTATCCTAAAAGCTCAGCAATTCGACCTAATTTACGCCCAATCAGGCTATCTCTACACTATCATACAGGACGCCCCATGAGGCGATTCTTCATGCGATGACACGCCGGGGGCAGCACATGCTGTTGATGCTATTATTGTCCAAGTCACACCGCACATTAAACCTTTTAGCATGGTGAGCACCATAAATGCCCCAGACCTCACTAGGGATACATCTAATTCTGGAGCGACAACTTCGTATGCTCCAATGAATCAGACTCATCACACTCATGGACCCTCTTGTCCACAACATTGCTATGGGCAAGCACCATCGGCATATGTACCACCCACATACTATAACCAATCGGCTACCCAGAAACCAATTCAGTTCCTACCATAACCAATGTATTAGCCATAGTAAGCTACAACAGCTAACCCAACACCTCCAATAGCTCAGGGTTACCAACAACCCCAGCAGGTAACTGGACCACCTCCAGCCCCACCGGTTTATTATCCACCGCAACCTGCTCCTGCACCTGCGGCAAACCAAAATCCTCCCACTACTAAAGGGCAAGTGTACACACAACAGAATCAGCCCCAACATCAAAACAACCAACGCAACCAGGGTGGACAACAAAACCTGGAAGAGGACGTAACCGTAGCAACAACCAACAACATAATCAAGGTCCACCACCTCTCAATCATCCAAATAATAACAATGCTGCTCCTTCCAACCAGAATCCGGATCGTCCTCCCAAGCACCCCAAAAACACTAACCTGAGAACAAACCATCCATGTTCTATATGTGGAGTCTATGGACACTACACTCACAACTGCCCCCACTTAGAGAAAGCACGTCAACTTTGTGCTGACGATGCCCAACGCCAGGGCCACGCTGGATAGCCAGCTCCACTTAACCAACCGCAACCCATGGTATTACAAAACCCCTTACCAACCCAAGGTGTAGTGAACACTCAATCGTTGGTTCCCCCTCAAGGCAATGTGCCCCCACAACAATAGATCACTTATGCCGCTCCTAATCAACCCATGTTCGACTCAGGTACCCACCACTTGTTAATGATGTCATCCACTGATGTCAACCTCCAAACCCGTCGGAACCAATATGGCTCCACCCCTGAAGTCCCTCCCACCGACAAAAACACTAACACTCATCCCACTGATCAGACGTTACGTATACCTCCGGCTCCACTCTATGGTGCCTCTAAAGCACCTCGCTTCCCACTTCGTCGCATCAACAATAACCCCAATGCTCGCGCTACGTCGAATTACAACATTGTAGATGACTTAGCCCAGTCTCCCACAACCATGTCTGCTTTAGAAGTCTTAAAAAACTATCCTTCACAACGCAAGACTTTGCTCTCTTCCATTGGTTCTATTGACCCCAATGATTCACAACTGATGGCATTCGATTCGGACTAGTCCGAACCACGCCTGCCTTCCACTTTAGCATTCCAAGTTTCTATTTTCGTTCGGAATCTTGTCATCCATCAGTGCATTATCAATGAAGGTGCCTCTACATGCGTTATGCCCACATTCGTTTGGCAAAAGTTGGGATCCCCTACTCTCCAGTAGTCCACCACTACGTTGCAAGGCTACAACGGCCGTTCGGCTCAACCCCAAGGTCTCTTAGTTAATGTCCCCATCCAGCTGGCTGGTAAAACTGTGCTCATTGACATAGAGGTCATCAATGCCCAACTTGATTATAACCTCTTACTTGGCCGCAGCTACATGTATGCCATGAGGGCGGTTTCCTCATCCATTTTTCGTACCATGATGTTCCCCCATGACGGACGCATGGTCAAGGTTGACCAACTCACCTATTATGATCCCAAGGCCCCCACTGCACCCGAAAATGTTCTCCCCATGGTTGAACAACCTGCTTGTGGTGTAACTACCTTGTTTGTTTCCTTCGTGGGACCCGGACTTTACTCTGACACGCCGATGACTTCTACATTCCAATCAATTTCACCCCCGTCACCCGTGACCCACATCTCTGACCTCTGTACTCTTTCCCACAATACACAAACACCCAGCAATCAACCGCCCTTGTTACTCAAACCACCATTGGTACCTAGTCACATTGGTGTTACACCCACCCACACAATCCCCTTCCTATTCCCTCCCTCGGGAGTAGTAAGCACCCCAGTTATGGCTACCCTTAGCCTCCTTGGGTTAACCTTAGTCTTACCCGTGTGGTATATTTCGCCTCCCATTCCCCCGTCGACACCAAATGTCATCCTACAACTGGTGCAACCCATTGTCACTACTAGTCAACCACCTCCAAGTGTCACTACAACTTTGTCATCTACGAATCCCCCTCCTTTTATCAAGCCCACTGGGGGCAGAGGCCCACAACCATACACTACTATACCCCCAACCAAGACATTTAAACCCCCCCCCCCCCCCCCCCCGTGTTTCGTGCTCCCCCCCAAATGCTCGTTATGTGATGAGTTAGGCCATCTGACTCATCAATTTCGACAATTACCTACATTACAGGAACACATACAAATGCTTGACGACGACCACAACATCCTGGTTGTCGAACTAGATCCAACCCCTATGCCTTGTGATAAATCACTACGTACCAACCACCCTTGTGCAATATGTGGTATTTACGGCCATTACTCACATCACTGTCCTGATCTCCCAGATTACAGAGCATCTCTCTACGAGATGGATAATTTTGACCTTGAGATGAAACCCCCCACAATGGAGGAGATATACCCTCCTGTATCACCCCCATCCGGAGAGATTAACACCATTTATATGATCTCTTCGACTACCACTCCCTTGTCAAACGATTTGACCACTCAAATTTTCCGCAATGATGAGGAGATTCTAGAGGCTGTTACTGCCCCTGATTACCCTTGGGAAGACATGCACCATCGTTCCTACTTCCTCCCAGAACAGTCCTCCTCCACCACAACCACCCAATTTGCGGTCGAGTCCAAAGATTTCCTCCCCACCAAAGTCGATTGGTTTAAGGATCCTATTCTTGCTTCTGATGCCTTTGAAGAATGGAACATGTCAAACATTTCCCCTATTATCCAAATCGACATTTCCACCACACCTGGAAAACCTGAGCTCATCTCGCTAGGTGCACCATGCACTCAAGCGGAAACTCAGGCATATAAGGAACTCTCCCAAGAGTTTTGTGATGTCTTCGCCTGGCCCTACACCGATATGCTTTGCCTCGATCCTAAAATTATGGAACATCACATCAACGAACATGTCCACCCAAGAAATTTTATTGAAGGGGACCTTGTCCTCGCCTACGATCAGGCTCATGACAAAACCGGGAAAGGAAAGTTTGTGTTCATATGGCAAGGCCCATATATTGTACACACTTGACTCGGAAAGGGGGCATACATTCTGACCGATTCAGAAGGAAACCCCCTACGCAACCCATGCAACAGGTTGTACCTCAAGCGATTTTACCCATAGTAAATCTGATGGACACCACTGTCCATTATTGTACAGTATTATTTTGTTTTTCACAAAGAGTTCAAAAAACCTAAAATATTTGTTTTCTCTGCTTGACCACAGATAGATCCTCTACCACTCTGCTTACATCGGGCATTTTTCCATGCCCCCTTGTCACCTCGGTTCGCGTGCCACATCGATCGTCGTTCATTTTTTACGAGTCATCAATGTCCACAATTACCTACATTACAGGAACACATGCAAATGCTTGACGACGACCACAACATCCCGGTTGTCGAACTAGATCCAACCCCTAAGCCTCGTGATAAATCACTACGTCCCAACCACCCTTGTGCAATATGCGGTATTTACGGCCATTACTCACATCACTATCCTGATCTCCCAGATTACAGAGTAGCTCTCTACGAGATGAATAATTTTGACCTTGAGATGGCACCCCCCACAATGGAAGAGATCTACCCTCCCGTATCACCCCCATCCGGAGAGATTAACACCATTTATATGATCTCTTCGACTACCACTCCCTCGTCAAACGATTTGACCACTCAAAGTTTCCGCAATGATGAGGAGATTCTAGAGGCTCTTACAGCCCCTGATTACCCCTGGGAAGACATGCACCATCGTTCCTACTTCCTCCTAGAACAATCCTCCTCCACCACAGCCACCCAATTTGCAGTCGAGTCCAAAGATTTCCTCCCCACCAAAGTCAACTGGTTTAAGGATCCTATTCCTACTCCTGATACTTTTGAGGAAGGGAACATGTCAAACATTTTCCCTATTATCCAAATCGATATTTCCACCACACCTGGAAAACTTGAGCTCATCTTGCTAGGTGCATCATGCACTCAAGCGGAAACGCAGGCATATACGGAACTCTCCCAAGAGTTTCATGATGTCTTCGCCTGGCTCTACACTGAGATGCTTGGCCTCGATCCTAAAATTATGGAACATCACATCGACGAACATGTCCACCCAAGAACTTTTACTGAAGGGGACCTTGTCCTCGCGTACGATCAGGCTCATGACAAAACTGGGAAAGGAAAGTTTGTATCCATGTGGCAAGGCCCATATATTGTACACACTTGCCTCAGACAGGGGGCATAAATTCTGACCGATTCAGAAGGAAACCCGCTACGCAACCCATGCAATGGGTTGTACCTCAAGCGATTTTACCCATAGTAAATCTGATGGACACCACCGTCCATTATTGTACAGTATTATTTTGTTTTTCACAAAGAGTTTAAGAAACCTAAAATATTTGTTTTCTCTGCTTGACCACAAATAGATCCTGTTACACTCTACTTACGTCGGGCATTTTTCCATGCCCCCTTGTCGCCTCATTTCGCGTTCCACATCGGCCGTCGTCCATTTTTGAAGAGTCTTATATCGTCGGAGTCAGTTTTCCGCGCTCATGATGATGCTTGAGATCATTTCTCGCTCTCATGCCCAGATTTTTTGGGCATTTTTCCCATGCCCCCTCGTCACCTCGATTTACATGCTGCATCGGTTGTTCTCCATTTTTAACGAGTCTTATATCGCCGAATTTAGTTTTCAGCGCTCGTGATGATGCTTGAGATCATTTCTCGCTCTCACGCCTAGATTTTTCGGGCATTTTTCCCATGCCCCCTCATCACCTCGATTTACTTGTTGCATCAGCCATTCTCCATTTTTAACGAGTCTTATATCGCTGGATTAGGTTTTTCACGCTCATGATGATGCTTGAGATCATTTCTCGCTCTCACACCCAGATTTTTTGGGCATTTTTTACCATGCCCCTTCATCGCCTCGATTTGTGGGCCACATCGGTCGTCGTCCGTTTTTGATGAGTCTTATATCACCGAATTCAATTTTCCGCGCTCGTGATGATGCTTGAGATCATTTCTCACTCTCACGCCCATATTTTTTGGGCATTTTTTACCATGCCCCCTCGTCACCTTGGTTTGTGCGCCACATTGGCTGTTATCCATTTTTTATGAGTGTTATATCGTCGGTTTCATTCTTCTGCACTCGTGATGATACTTGAGATCATTTCTCACTCTCACCCCATAATTTTTGGGCACTTTTTCAAAATGCCACTCATCACCTCGGTTTGCGTGCCACATTGGCTGTTGCCCCTTTTTGACAATCTTTATGTCACTGGATTCAGTATTCCGTACACATGATGATGCTTGAGACCTTTTCTAGCTCTCATCAATCCCTTTTTGTTCAGTATAATTTTATCCCTTTTTCGGGCCAAGCAATCCCTTTTACGAAAAAGGCACTTAGGGAGTTTCTGTTAAGCTCTTTTCTGACTCCTAAAACAATGAAAAGATCATCGAGCAACCTTGCTTCTTTTCATGATCACTAAATGTATCTGAAAGGGCATCTACCTGGTATAAGTTTACCCCTTTTCTGGACTTTGTAGACTAATTATGAAAAAGGAATACTCTAGTCACATCGGCTAGAAGAGTTCTCCATTTGCATCATTTTATGCTTTTTCCAGGCCTTGGAGACCAACTTACAAAAAAGAACACCAATGGAGTCCCCTTACCGCTTTCAGACTCTCTAAACATGAAACCGACCACGAGCAATCAACATCCCGGGCTCGTAAAAACCAACAGGACGGTACTCACAACCACTGCAGAGTCTTCTTATCATTTTTAGACTCCTTAAAAATGAAAGCACCCATGAGCACGAACAGTCCTGGGCTCACAAAATCCACAGGACGGTACCATTTCAGAGCACACTTTTATCCCTTCTTGGAGCTCATTAAAATTACGAAGAAGGACCCAATGGTGCTTCTTGGTGCCACAACATATCATGTCTACTCATATGGCAACTTCCCCATTTTGGTCGCCTTTGTTCAGAGTATTCTGCAGTATGTCACCCTGAGAATCCCTCGACAGCATCCATCAGCTCGTCCCCTCAGTTAATACATACCCTTCAGTCCTTAAAAGCTATGATCCCCGCACCTACAAGTCAGTTCCCTACGTTGCCAGGTCAACCATGTCATCATGCTCTAAACAAAGGAAGTTTGATTCTACCCACTATATGACCCCAGTTACTTCCCATCCCCATAAGTATGTCAGTCCTACCATCAGTACTACCACACATCAGTTCTACACCTCGCGCTCCTGTCAAGGAAACATCATTGCCTTGTTAGTTGCTGGTCTCCCTCTGTCGACGACAACCAAATTTATTCCAAAGTATAGACCTAGAGGTCCCTGTGTCTTGGACTCATCACCATTTACGATGAGTGCCTACGAATCATTTCGAGAAGAGTCCTCAGTGCCTCTCCAAATGGTTGTTTCTCACATGCTCGACTTCAACACCTTGATCGCATCGTTGAGACTTGCACAGGGTATTGGTCCTTTCACTTATTTGTTCAAGACCTCGGATACCACCTGACTTTTCCACATTTGAGAGTCTACCTATGGATACAACCAGTTACATTTTTTCTATAGATATCCGGGTTGCGCATGGCGACAGTATTAAGATGTACCCCAGTTTTATACTCCGTTTCAGCAGTTCATCAACCCTTCTGAGACCTTATTCAGAATGGTTGTTGCTCTATTCCAGTGTATCAGTTATTGAGATCAGTCATGTTATGATCATGAGTACATCCCAGATTAATGTCCCCTTTGGACCATTATGATGTACCAGTATATTTTTTATGTATTTTTCAGGTCCCCCTTCTTGGGACTAATTGTTATGTATATGTCTTGATACGAGCATGGGTATGCCCACCTCGTCCATTATCAGAGCTTATCCCTCATTCATATTGAGTCCATGTAATATTGTTTATTTTGTAGCTTCCAAGGGCCGTGGATCCAGTCTCCAATCGGTCTCTTCTCTTCACCAAACCCCAGAAAAAGACAAAAGAACTATGATGTCTATCAGCCATATGATGAGCTCCTTCCCTCACACATCAGGGGGCAATCTGTTAACACCTAAAAAGTGCTCACTAGCTCATTTCCTTATTCACATGACCCATTTGTCCACTTTTCCACCATTTAAGCCTCTAAATCCAGCAAAAGGTCACCAAAAGACCTTAATACACCCATTTTTCCACTCAAAATGAATATTTTTCCTCAAAAACCATAAAAAACCCTCAAAAAGGGTCCAGAATTCCCAAAAATATTAAAAAGGGAATAAAAATATTCAAAATATTCAAAAAAGGAAAAAAGAGGGAAAAGATACCTAAACCATGTTGGTCAATACCATTGGTTTCCTCAAAACCATAATGGTATTCCCCACCACCAAAAACTATAAAAAGGTGGTAGGGGCTCCTCACTTTCCATCCATCCATCATCCTATGCTCATGCTGTCAAAATCTCTCATGAGCTTTTGACCATTGTAGCTATCTTGTAGAAGAGACCTTTGGAGCTTGGAGCTACTCACCTTGGAAGTTACTCAACACAAATCCTCACCATTTGAGGTATCTTAATACAATATTCATTCTTTTTATTTCTTGTTCTTGAATCGTTTTCAGAAAATTTTATTTGTTATATGCACATGCTAGTTTAGTTTAGATTCAGATTTATAATAATTGTTTTTGCTTTAAATCTTTGAAACTGCTATCACTTGTTGATAGGTGCCCATTGCACTAAGCTTGGTTGCAAAACCAAGCCAACAAGCGGCATCACAGCAAGACTCGTCAAGCTTTTCTAGGTGCAAGAGATATTCTTCCTCAGCAGTAGTGTTAGGAAGAAGTTCGACCGCGAGCTGTAAAGATGGGATTTTGCACTCTATCGACAGAACATCCTCCAATCCCTGTACCAATTGGAAGGGAGTGAAGCCTATGGCGGTTTTAACGGTAGTTCGGTAGGCTCATAATGCTGAAAAAGAGCATATTATGCCAGTTGGACTTTTGTGTCCCTACCATCCTCTAGATCATAGTTTTCAAGACCTTATTAATTGCCTCGACCTGTCCATTGGATTGCGGGTAGTAGGGTGTAAAGTTTTCATGGCGAAAACCCAACCTGTCGCTTAATCCATCAACCATATGGTTCTGAAAGTGAGAACCATGATCGGTAAATATGGCCTGCGGAACTCCAAATTGCGCTATCACATGATTGAACATGAAGAGTGCGGAATTTTTTCCATCGTTTTGGTATGTAGGCATAGCCTCGGTCCACTTTGTGAAGTAATCCATAGCTATGATGATGTAACTATGCCCCCGGGACGAGGTAGGCTTACAGTGCATAAAATCGATGCCCCATTTTGCAAATGGGCCAACGGAAATAACCGGATGTAGTGGGGCAGCATGAGTGCGCTTCTTCGTATGGAAGTGTTGGCAAGGAGGACATTTTTTAACGGCCTCGATACAATCTTTGAAGATAGTAGGCCAGTAATATCCTGCGTGCAAAATCTTCAGGGCTGTAGCCATCCCAAAGAGATGACTGCCACATGCTTCAGCATGACAGTCATTCAGCCTCATCATGAGTGAGACAACGTCAAAGAACTGAATCAACGCCACAATGATACAAAGTATCATTGATGATTAAGTAATACTTTGCATGGTGACAAAGCTTACGACGATCATCGTGGGAAAGTTGAGGATCGAAGCATTGGGTTTGAAGATACAACAGAATATCTCCATACTAGGGGTCAGTCGTATTGATGAGAAACGATGATTCATCCGAAAATGAATCGTTGTGCTCAACTTCTACATTAGGACGGGGAAGGTCGGAAATGAGCTCGGCAAACACCAAAGACTTCTTAGACTTAGCTTTCTCGAAAAGAAGATCAAATTCTTGCAGTATCACAATCCAGCGTGAATACTTTCCCCCAAGCACCTGACGTGTCAGTACGTGGTACATGGGGTTCAAGTCAGCAATGATAGTGGTGGTGCAGAGCAAGATGTAATGACGGAACTTCTGGATGGCAATGACTACCGCGAAAGCAAGTTTTTCAACATGTGAATATCTAGTTTCAGTGTCGGTGAGACCCTTACTTGCATAGTATATCACATGTTCCTCGGCGTTTTGATCCTCCTGTACCAAAACCATGGTGATAGTGGTAGCAGAAGCGGCGAGATATAAAATGTAATCTCGATAATAATTAGGCGGTTGGAGCATAGGGGCATACGTGATGGCATGTTTGATACTATCAAAAGACTTTTGAGCTTGGTCGTCCTAAATGAATGGGAAGTCCTTCTTAAGCAGTCTCATATAGCCTTGAGTTTTCTCCGTGAAATTGCACACAAAACATCTTAGGTAAGTCTCCTTCCCTTGGAGACTTTGAAGTTCCATAACATCAGTCGAGGGTGGTAGGTTGATGATGGCCTCCACCTTTAAGGGATCAATGCAGATCTCATCCTTTGAAATGATAAATCCTAAGAGGCATCCAGACTCAACGCAAAAGATACACTTCTGAGGATTCAGACAGATATTGTACCATCTGCATCTAAGGAAAATGGCCGTTAGATGATCGATGTGGAACTCACACTACTTTGAATGAGCAGGGAGATCGTCCAAGTAGGGTTCCACAAAGTCTTTAACATCGTGGAAGGCATACGACATAGCCCACTGAAACGTGGCAATAACATTTTTAAGGCCAAATGGGAGCTTGCGATAAGCGAATGTACCCCATGGGCAGATGAAAGTCGTCTTATGTTGGTCGGCTGGGTTGATCTCAATTTGGTTGTAACCAGAAAATCCATCCATGAATGAGAAGATGACGCTTCTGGAAGTTGTCAATGATTTGGTTGATGAAAGGGGTTGGGTAATTATCTTTTGGACAAGCCTGATTGAGGTCTCGATAATCAACACAAACGCAAATGGTGCCCTGTTTTTTGTTCACATGAACGACGTTTGAGACCCAATCCGTCAATGGGACAGATAAATAAAGCCAGCTTTTAAGAGCTTTTCAATTTTTGCCTTTATTGCCGTAGTCTTCCGGGGGTGTACCAGTCGCAATTTTTGGCACACATGATTTATGTTGGGATAGGCTTTTATTTCGTGAGAAACAATCGCGGGGTCTATCCCAAGCATCTCCTCATAGGACCAAGCAAAAATGTCTCGGAATTGCTTGAACAAGGCCATGCTAATAGCGATTTCTTCAGGGGAACACTTCTGGCCTATGCGAATGTGTTCCACTATACCTAGTTTCACGGAGATGTCTACCTCAGTAGTTTGCTCAATGTTAGCCAAGTTTCCCTCTGTGTTCGTAAGACATGTGAGGATGGGAAAATGAGGGGATGGGTAGATATCCAGTGAAAAGAGGGTATGAATGTTGTCCTCTACATACTCCCATGGAGGAAGAAAAGATGACCTGTGATGAAGATCATCCCATGGACCGTCATCTACATTCATTACTTCCATGATGGACTCGTTTGAATGAAAAGTCCAAAGTAAGAGATCGGGTAGAGAGGATGTCCGTCATAGAGAACATGAAGGAGGGTCCATGGATGGGCGATCCTTCGGTGCTGTTTGGATAGCCTCATCAATACGTTCAGCGGGTGAAAGAGGCATCGCATCTCCAAACAGGTGTGTTGTGGCTTCATCTGGTACAAGCCAAGCATCGTTTAAGTGAGATAAAATCTTAGTGGAGATCATGTTCACCATGGCAACATGATTAGGGGGGTCCGCGGCTGGAAAAATGCCCATGAGAGATTAATCTTTCAATAGGCCAACCCCTACACTCTCATACTGTTTTGACGTTTGTCCAATGGAAGGAACATGGTCACCAAGATAAGTAGTGGCGTCCGGTGTACAAAAATCTAACTGGTCGATAGTAACAATTAGTCCTTGGTGGGGGAATTGTACTGCGTGGAAGATTGAAGAGGCTACTGCCTGCATGGTATAAAACCAATTGTGACCAAGCAAGAGATTATAATCTAACGGGGCCGAGACCACTTCCACATTAATGGTTACGATCTTTCCACCGAACTCAACTGCAAGAGCTTGTAAGAGCCCATGAGGTTGAAAGCCACGCTTGTCGAATGATTTCAATGTGGTAGGAGAATGATTCAATTCGGGGGAGCCAATGGCTCTCCAACAAGCGATGGACATGACAGAAGTGGAGGCTCCTTCATCCAAAAGAGTACGACGGAAAATCTTCCCAACAAGGTTTGCAGTAACTTGGAATGCGAGCTGGTGTGAGAGTCGCGGCTTGAGGTTGTCAAGATGAAACATGATGGTGTTTGAGGAATTTGGGTCAAGTGCACCAATAGCAGCAAGAAGAGTTCTGCGTTGATTGGGACAATTCCGCAAAACTTCCAGCGTGGACATGGCGCAAGGATCTTGGGCCAAGTCTTCTACGATATTGTAATTTTGTGCCGCGCGAGCATTATGATTGAAAACAACTTTTCAAATCGTACTCTTGGGCAGATGCATTATCAAATCTAAAGAGGGTCTCTCTATGGTGAGAGAGGTTGATGGTACAGTGACATCAGGTAATGAGTCGGAATCTTTTTTAGTATTACTTCCGGCGAGTTCCTTTGAAGGGACCTATTCGTAAGATCGCGAGCGAGAATTTAAATTGATCGCCTCATTACGCAACATGAGAACATGCGTGGTATTGGATGGTTCCCCCTAGGATGGGGGGGTTTGAGCAATCATCTACTAATTTTGAGCAGGAAACGGATCGTTGAGGACTGTGGGAGTTGGTTTACCCTTGAGAAACTTCTGAACTTCATCTCTATGGGGACACTCTTTGGAGAAATGGTCTTCTCCACACAGTAAGCAAGGATACTTCAGTTTCCTTTTCTGCTTAGTATCTTCGGGAGTGCTCTTCGTTTTCTGCTGGGAAAAAGACTTCTTGGGTTTCCTCTTGTTCTTCTTTTTTCCATTAAACTTCTAAGATGAAGCTGATTGAACGGAATTCACCTCTTTAGTTACAGTAGCAGGAGTGGACTTGGAAGTGTTGTGGCCAGCGGGAGTTGGGTTGGATGATCCAACAGTGCTAGTAGCAGGCTGGGTGGTAAGGGAACCTATGATCCCGTCATCTTGGGGTCCCTTATGTGGTTTCATGGGATCATTAACGTCCCAGGGTGCATTAGGAAAAATATTAAACAGAGTGCCAGATTGGGTATAGACCAAGTCTAACAGATGAGCACTCATGATGGCTTGTTCTTCGGTGACAGCACCTCGCATGGCAACAGCTTTTGCTATGACAGGAAGGAGTGACTTTGTAAACCAGTCTGCTAGGAGCTGATCTGGAATGGGATCTTTAATGAGATGTCATCTCCTTCGTGACTCATGGATATGATCTGAAATGTGAGTGGAGGTATTCTGATGGAGCGAGGTTAAAAGCTCAGTACCAGTCTCATACCGTATAGGCAGTTGGAAATGCGTCAAAAAGTTCATAGCAAGAGAGCCAAAGTTAGGAAAAGAGTGTGGTGGCAACTCAATGTACCACTTGGCAGTCGAACCGGTTAGAGTCCTTTGGAACAATCTAAGATGAATTGAATCGTCCATTAAGGAATTAGATGAACACCATAAATGGTATGTCATCACGTGGTTCTTAGGGTCTTCACCCAACTTGCCGTCAAACTTGGGGATATCAGACGGAAGTTTCACCTGAATTGGTGGCGAGTTAGATCTATGGTAAATAGGATTGTTTGTTAAGCGAGAGAGGTTAGGTAGGTCCAAAGTAGCCAAAAAGGGCAGCTGTGGATTAGACTACGTGTATTGATAGTACAGATATGGCATGTAAGTACTAAACTGACCATAAGGTGTACCAGGATAAAACTGACCGTAGGGGGATGTGCCGCCCAGGCCATAAGGAGGTCCACCACCGTAAGGTGGTCCATTCCAATAGGGTGGGGGTCCACCTCCACCCCCTCCTGGGGGTGGAGGTCCACCTCCACCACCGGGAGGAGGTGGGGGTCCATAACCATAATAAGGTGGCCCACCACTGCCTCCGCCTGGACGGGGTGGTGGACCACTTCCATTGCCAGATGGGTGGGGACCCCCACCACCTCCACTGCTGGAAGGATGCGGGTTTCCGCCACCAGCACCGCCACTAGGGTAATTATGTCCTCCACCGCCTCCGCCTGGAGGGGGAGGTGGACCACCGCCGCCACTCAAAGGGAAATGTCCTCCTCCACCATGATATGGTGGTTCGCCGCCTCCTCCGCTTGGAGGAGGGGGTGGACCATTCCCGCCATTACCTGAGGGGTGAGGGGCGTTGTAGGTAAAATGAGGTGGGCCTCTGCCAACGTTAGGTGGGGTCCCGCCACCTTCAACAGGAGGTGGGGGACGACTGATTGGGGTGGTGGTACTTGAGGGATAGTTGGTTGGGGTCCGTGTTGTAACACAGGTTGTTTCCCCCATAGAGTGTAAAGATTTCTGAGATAAGGTATCCTGTATGGTGTGTTTCTGGGATTGGGTTGGCCTGGTGTAGGGTTAACGGAACCTAGATATGCTTGACTCCATGAGGGTTGGGTTACATTTGACGGCCCTCCAACATGAGATAATCCTGTGGTGGATGGTCTAGCGGGTTGGGTAGGTCCAATGGAAGGCCTGTTAGGGACTCCACCAAAGTTCTGGTTAGGAAATGGGGGTCCCCCCTAGCCACAATAGGCCGACCACTAATCAAAGGTTGAACCAACGTGGGTTGTTGACTAGATATTGTGGTAATAACATTACCAATAAGATAATCCGTAGGAATGGATTACCCTCCCCTCGAATTTTGAGGTGGGGGAGGAATTGGTAAAGTAACTGTGGTAGTGACAGGTGTATTGGACCGTTGTCCTTCCACCGGTTGGTTCAGTTGAGGTGCAGGACTGGATTCCTGCGAGGGTTGACCAGTCTCATTAGTGGTCACGGGGTGGGGTGCTTCAGGTGATCCGAAAGATATCGAATGAACTGGGATGTTTCCATCGTCAAGTCTTATTTGGAAATGACGATTTTGGAACTCTTCATAGTGTTGTTTGAGACTTTGTCTTCGAAGCTCATCTCCTTTAACCCGTAACTATTCCAAATGTTCATGGATGGGGCCGAAAATCTTGGCAAGGTGAGGCCTATGATAAGGCCTAGTGAACTCTGGAGTAGTCCAGTTAGGTGGGGATGAGATGGCAAAATGAGCCACTGGGTGGTCTATAGAAGATGTCCAATAAGCTGCTAAAGGACCAACAGTTGCTGTAGGGTCGCCCTGGGGTTGGTTTATCCATTACAACGATCCAGGCTCTCCTGGGATGATGGGAGGAAGGTTATGTGAAGTGGGGGTTTGTGCTCCTTCATCCTACATGGGATGAGAGGCAGGTGAATCTGGAGGAAACAAATGTCCTCCAATATTCAAGGTGGGGTTCCCTACTTCAGTAGCTATGACCACGTTACATTGAGCCATTCTTACCCTCGAAATAACCTCCAAATTAAGGGGAAATTCGGGTGGCAATTTCAAGATCCTACAGGACCTTCTCCAGGGAAAATCTACCAGAGTGTCAGGAAAATCAACCAAAAAAAGGTCGAAACAACGTTTCTCCTAAAGGTATACAAAAAGAAAAGCAGTCCAAGAAACCTACTCAAACTAAGGCAACAAGCAAACTTATGTGATAGATTGGATTCAAAAGTATGGAACCTCACGGAATTATCAAGGCATCACAAACTGCAATATATTGTAGGGTCCAACAATATGACGCGACAAGGAGGATTGGGACCATACCCTTCCCTGCATACCTGACTACCTGGACAGGACGTGCATGCTAATATCCCCGAGTGCTTTTCTCGGTGTATTGCTTTTCCAAGATGGCCAAATGGTTAACTCGGTTGGTTTCAGGAATCCTAATGGTGTCTCCCGATATATGCAAGGTACGTGGGAGCTCAAATCCATAGTTGTGCTATCTAATGCATAGCCGTTGGCATGATACCTTCCGATATATGTTTCGAGTACGTGATACACCCTTCGATATACGCCAAGTATGGATTATGGTACTTGTTGGGTACGTGAAGGAGCTCGATATACTGATGTATGTGGAAGACTACATTACCCTCGGACTACAGTACTGGCAAGTAACGACACCTGCCACGCTTAACGATGCTGGAACACGTCTCTAACTTACACACAAGTTACTAAAAATTTTACCTAGTTCTATCGTTAATTTTATCTTGGATGGTTAGATGAATGCATGAGGTGAGTACATAGTCGGAAACAAAATGCAAGTCCTAGGTACATGCATGAAATATTCTTTTCTTTTGATGAATTCTACCTATGGTAAAAAGAAAGATTTTTCCAATGGTATTTCCAAACAAACTCAATGCAACACAATTCCCAATGCAAACAAATTTGGCAATGAAAGTACTCTTTTCTTTTTTCAACAAAACACACAAACATACACAACACTACTATCCAAATCAAAGTATTTTTCTCTTTTCTTTTCTTCTTCAAATAAAAACAACACTAAGTAATGAGATGAGAGGATTCTGAAATGGAAATGCAAGCTTTTCACTTTCTCTTTTCAATGATCTAAAGGCAACAAAAAATAATAAATGCACCTATCTTTCCCTAGCATGGAAACAGCTTTTGAAAGAAAATAAAATGTACTAGAGCTTTTCAAGAAGATTAATAACTCATAATTCAAGAAAAACACAATCAATCATATTTATATTCATCTTTTCCAAAACATTCCAATGCACAATGATCTTTCTTCAATAACTTTCTTGAGAAATAATGGGAAAGAAGCACTTTTAATATTTCAATGGATGTATTAAAGCAATAAACTTGAAGACAACTTTGCTTTCAGATCTAAATGACTGAAAAGAAAATGCTAATTACGACACTCATACACTCAGAAAACTCAAGAAAAGACAAGCACTCAACCAAGTAGAAATGACACACTTAACTCAAAATCAAGCAGCAGCAAGCAAGCAAAGCTCAAAACAAAAATAGATGAGGTCTAGTAGGTGATCCAATGCAATGATCAGATCAGGGATGGAAGGAAGAGAATGCAAGAGTGAATGGATGAAGGTGGGGGAGACAAAACTATCTGCCACTATTGATTTCAAACTTGTCCAAAGTGGAACCCAAAGTCAATCCAAATAAACCAAACTCTCAACACACAAATCAAAATGGGATCTCTGGCTGAATGTTGCAGCACAGAGGGAGTTTATACATAAAAACAAGGCTCAGACTATCGAACAAGAGGCTAGATTCTTGTAAGCTAAGTCTCGACAGATCGACGCACTCTGGCTTTGAAGACAGTGCGACGTCACAGTTTACCTGCACTAGAGATCCAACGATGTCGTAGTATACTAATACATAGGATAGGATGAGCAAGCAATATTCAAAGAACGAAGACCCAGAAAAACACACTATCACTCTGTTTTCACTGCCCAGGTGCGACAGGAAAGTTCCAAATTCAAAAATGAATCAGATCTCTCAATAATGAACCACCAATAGGTTTGAAACTGAGTTGTACAAACTCAAAGGAAGAAGATCAGGATCTTCAACGTGAACATCTAACAATGGAATCAATCCTAAGAAGGAAAATGGCAAAAGAAATGACAAGAAGGCTTGTGACAAGTAATCAACTGAAAATGACTCAGATTAACGATCACTAAACAAGAATACTCCCCAGTATGGTCGCCAAATTTATTACCGGAGAATCCACTCGACCGGAGGCAAGCAGGATCTCCCTAGCTCAATGCGAGTCTAGAACAAATAGAAGAGACTACAAACACATTTCCTAGATCTACTTAAGGATCAAGTACTAGATGTATTACCTCTTTGATTTTGCTATGCTTTCTCCCGAATGTTGCTCCACGTCCCACAGTCGTCAGATCCAAGCTGCAAAGCTTGTTAAGACATAGAAAAGAGAAACAAGTAAAGAGAATCTATACAATAAGAGATCTATGTAAACAGTTAAGCAGGTAAACAACACAACATCATTACACATTGAGAACGATATTGGTGGAAAGCATTTGTCTGCAAATAGAGTAGTACATGATAGAGATATAGAACTACAACCAATGACTTAACGTAGCATCCCTTCTCCACACAAGCCAATTGCCAAGCCCTTCCAAGGAAGCATGAATTCTCCAAGAGGTGAGTGAAGGTGTCTCTAGGGAGATTTCACCAGCATGTAGACACCATAGTCTTCCTCCCTTTGGTATGGGAGTGAACCTCATATATATAGGACTAAGTGGATGAGGTTATGGATAGGATAGGATGAGAGATGGTAGGAGAGAGATAGGGGATCTTCTCAATGAGTTAGGGGTCGAGTACCAGCTCTTCAAGAGATCAGGGATAAGCCCCCAAATGGGAAACCTTCGAGAAAGATCTCGAAATGGCTATTTTTTCCCATTAACAGACCTCGTCGCACTCTGCTATGGAGCAACCTGCGATGTCGCATTTTGCTAGTATGCAACCTACGACGACCTCTCAAAAGGTTCTACAAACTGAGTACAAATCCTCCCAAATGAGCCCTTGGTTTAGGTGACTTCAGGGATGTATACACTAAATCATGATGATGGATAGATTTTAGGTGTAACAATCTCAGCTACAAGACCTACCAAGACACATAGAACAAGACAAACAAGTAAAAATCATCTAAACGACAAAAGATCTAAGTAAACAGTTAAGTAATTAAACTACACAATATCATCAACACAACAATATTGGAAGTGTGAGTCTCTCAATGGATGAGTAGAGATCTCTCTAAGATGATTTCATCAACATGTAGACACTATAGACTTCCTCCCTTTGGAGTGGGATAGAGCTTCATTTATATAGGACTAAGTGGATAGGGTATGGATAGGGTAGGTTCAGATATGATAGGAGAGAGATAGGGGATCCTTACAAGAGGTTAGGAACTGAGTGCGAACTCCCCCAAAAGGTTAGGAATAAGGATCCATGTCTGCTAGCTTTGAGAATGGGCTCGAAGGAGCTATTTTTGTCCATTAACTGACATCGTCTCACCCTACAAGAGAGCAAGCTTCAACGTCGCATGATGCATTAGGGCAGCCTACGATGACCTCTCAAAACCTAGTATAAATGGGTTTATATCTCTTCCAGGTCAATAACTTAGTCAAAGAAACTTTAGGGATGTATACACTGAATCTCATGATGGTAATATTTTAGGTGTAACAAAATTCCCCCTAAGGCATTAAGCTGTTGAAAATTGGACAGGTGAAATGCTTTGACAGAAGGAGAAATGGATTGTCGGACGAAGGACACTGCTACAGTACAACTGACTCTGAGTACACAGTCTCATATGACATACAACATGGTTGTCGACCAATACAATGCAGATCCATGGTAGTATTGACCGACTGAGCGCAATCATAGCTACTAGACACAAACATAGATCCATGATGAATGATAACACAGCCACGACCAATACAAATGTGGATCCGTGTGATATGAATCAATACAATCTCCATCGCAACCTGGGTAAAACATGACTCCCTAGGGTCTTCAAGTCGAACCCGCAATGATACTAATCTATCCATGTGATTACAAATGTCTTGACGTCGAACATGGTAGAAACCACTTGATTATCGGTCATTGATGTATACCGTTAACAAGTGTGAGGGAAATCACCATTGATGTCAATGATTCCCAATGTATCATAGTACATATCATCAAGCATGAATAAATGAGTTGAAGTCGAACGTGAGATGAAATATTTCAATCAAGAGTCAATGATGTAAACTCATGTTGAAAGCGAGGTAACCTGCCATTAAGGCATGCAGGGCCAACGGTACTTGGTTGGTTTCTAGATTCAATACTCGGATGATGTGTTGAAGTCGACAAGGATGAATCTGTCGAAGGAGGGCCATGATGAATCCCCCATCATCGAAACAAAACATGACAAGGGATGTGTGGATCTGATCGGATGGTACAATAACATGCAAGACTGACTCAGAGTAGACAGATATGATAGAAGGTGTACTGACTGCAGATAATGAGTAGTGATAATATTCTTGAACATGGGCATGGCATGCCTTGGCAGTATTGACTTGGCAAGTTATGGTACCAACTCCTAATGCAATTGATGATGGAAGCATCTTTGAATGACTCAAAGGAGTGACAAGACTCAGGAAGTAGGTGTGAAACTTGAGGGCAAACGGATGATCCAAGTGCACTATGCAAATGAAAATGAATGTCATGTTCAAGAAATGACTAGGTACTTCCACTGATAAAGGGTGTAACATATAAGATTTCCTTTTTTCCCCATTGTGAATGATGAATGCCTCATGTGTTTTTTACGAGCATGATGAGGGTAACTAGATGCTCGGTATATCTCATCTCATAGATGAGTCCAATCCCAAATATTTTCCGAACCTGGGATGGAGGGGTTTGTCCGATGATGGGCACTTTGATGTGAAAGTTTAACGAGTCCATAGAAGGTAAAAATCGGTCATCATTCCATGTTTAGAGAGTCTGAAAATAGCTAAAGAAGACTCCAACGGTCCTTTTTCATAAAGTTAGCCTCATCGCCCAAAAACGGGTAAAACAATGCAAGAGCGGACTCTTCCAGTCATGATTGGCTGGAGTATACCTTTTTCATAAGTAGTGCCCCCTGGTCCAAAAAAGGGGTAAACTATCACAAGGAAGATGACCTTCAATTTCTTTAACAAGCATGAACGCGACAAGTTTGCTTGGAAATCTTTTCATATTTCGAGATCCTGAAAAGAGCTTAGAGATAGACTCTGGGGGGGGTCCTTTTCCATAGGAGTTTAATGAGCCCAGAAAAGTGATAAATTGTAACTCGATAACTTATTCTCATGGTTTTAAGAGCACGAGAAAGAAAAAAGCGTAAGCTCATCATCATAAAATAATTACAATCTAAGGGATACAAAATAACGACAAAACATTCAAGGGGTTGTTCATACCTGAAATGACCGTTATAATGCGAGAATGGCATACAAAGGCCACTTAACAACTCCTGCACACTTGAAAACTAGGTCAAAAAGTCAACCAAGTATTCAAATGTCATAAAAATGATTCAAACTATAGCAAATGACCTAAAAAGCATCAAATATTTGAAAAAGAATATGCCTTTTATTTATAAATAGAAACAAAAAACAAAATATAGTCACCATTGTTCATTTGCCAAATTGGGGAGAAGAAGTGTCGTTTGAAGCGAAAACTTCACTTGTTGATTCTGGGAGCTATGAGAAACCATTTCACCAGTCGTTCAGAGTAGGTAAATCTAAACTTCATCCAACACGTTTCTAGTGGTTTACATTTTTTATTTTAGTTCATTTTTTTGGGTTTTGAGTTGGTTTGTGGAGGGATATTGCGTCCTCGGGTTGTCGTAGGTTGCCCTTATGGGAATTGCGATGAACCTGGGTCGTCGCAAATCCCACAAAGTCAGGTTGTGATGATCTCGCACTATCAGCAATGACGAGGTGCAACGGTGGAAATTCCCAACCCCAAACACAAACCTTTCCCAAAAGATGAACTTTTAGTGGTTAAAGGGAGTCTTAATGATGTTTAAATGCTCCTTTTTGTAGGTTAGTAGCAGCCAAAATGGTCTTTGAGTGGTGTGAGTGAGAACACGAGGTAGATGACGTGCAAGTTGCAAGTGACCCATTATGTGTAGAGACACTGAGGAACTGTGGTCTCCTAAAGTTCTTCCGAATCTAGGGCATGAGAGCTCAAATCTCATTACTGACATATATGCTTCGATGTTGGGATGCGGCTCAGAAATATTTTGTGATCGGTGAGCACATTCTGACTATGTATGTCGAGTACATCTACTTTTTGACTGGATTGTCCCGGAGGGGGGATAATGTGGCTCTTACTAGATCAAGGGGAAGTGATCGAACCATGGAGGACATGATCCTACAGCATTGTACTCCTCATACCCATGATTCTAGTGTGAAGATTCCCATCAAAGAAGTACGGGAACGTCCACTGTGTGCCATACTTTTTACCATCACGAGGGTAGAAGGGAGCCAGGCTCCTTACTTAGCTACCAGGTCCCAAATGCTATATGTGGAGGATTGCATGTCTTCGAAGATCTTGAACTAGTGTGAGGGACTCCTCGGGAACATTTGAGCTCAGCTGACCAAGTGTCGGCGAAGAGAGCTCAAGCAGTTCAGATACAGGTCGATAGTGATCTCATTTCTATTGGAGAGGGTTCCCCTCTTGCAGCCGCAGGTACCGTTGGATGACAAGGATCATAAGGATCCTCACATGGCCAGATGGACAGAGGTGATGGCCCGCCATGGTGGGGGCCCCCATCATCAGATATTGTCCTGAGTTCTTCACCTGGATAGAGAGCCAGTTTCTCATGGTAGAGGACCACCCATACAGTGGTATGGATTACAGAGATGACCCAGACTTGGAACTGCCTGAGGGAGTAGTATGGGGAGACATAGGTAAGAACAATAACCCTTGTACTTTTAGTTTTGTGTATTTATGATTTTTTGTTTGTTTGTTATAGTACTGATTAATAACATGTGTGTGCATATGTGGGCCCTGTGTGACTATTAGGAGTGTCTCTTCTTGTGAGGAGAGAGAGAGAGGAGAGGGAGGAGTCATGGCTCCAGCCATACATGCTACCATCGCAGAGATGGAGGAAATATACGCGAACCTGAGTGGGTTGACGTTAGACGTTCCAGAGCCGATAGTGGATGAGTTACTGCGGCCTATGCAGGGGTATACGGTGGGAGCGTCTGCGCGCTGCTTCACAGGGTCGCAAGAGCAGTTGATTGCTTCCATACTCAGCAGGCTAGAGATATGACAGCTAGGGGTGCACAGGATAGGCATCAGGCTTGATATTATTATGTATGTACTGAGAGCTTTAGAATCCTCAGATTTTGTACTACTGAAATCTATGAGGCTTCATATTTTGTAGAGACTCACTAAAAGCCGTCGTGCTTTAGATTTTGTACTAGCACTCCTTTTAATGATTTATATATATACAGACATTTCCGGCGGTTTATACATTATGTGTTTTTAAATGGATGAATGATGTGATCTTATTTATGTGCTTGCTTATATACAATGAATGATTTACATGTTATGAAAGCTTTTAACAGTTCATGAATATGCTTATGTTTGTGCAATGTACCAATCTAAGATGAATTTGGCCATAGAGCCAGCAACTGTGTTCACATCTCGTGGAATGTGCAGGTACTGAATGGACTCGAGGGATCTTTCTAGAAGACGGACTCATCTATAGAGACGGAGTAAGATAGGATCATGGATGACTATGATTATTTTGATCACAGAAGATCTAGGAGCTATGGAGAACCTCACAAAATCGAATTAATTTTCAAAACCAGTGGAAAAACTTGAAAAAGGAGATAATTTTACACACAATGTGAGCTTAATCTTTTCATTAACTGACTGTCTAACATGTGAAAATGTTAGTAAACAGGTTTTTATTACATCTATGAGAAATTCGAGAGCATTAGTGAGCTCAAGATGAGTGTACAAGTCAAAATTGCCAAATTGGCCTCAATCCCCCCTAGGTGGGTCCAACTCAATCCCAATCATCACAAACAGTCACGAATTCAGGTGTGAAGGTGGCTAAAGCATGCTGGGTCATTAATGAGGCCAAGGCAGGCGTGGGTGAGCAAGTAGAGGTGTTTGGGGGGACCAAGGGAGCAATAAATGCTCCAAATCTAGCCAAAATTGGGTAAAATCCACCCTAGCGCCCCTAGTTAGCTGAAATTCCCCAAATCAAGGAGATATGGTGCTCCAGCAATTAATGAGGGTGGACTTGTGGATAAAACAGGAGGTTGGGTGAACTGGTTTGCTTGGAAGTGGGTGTGAACACTCTCAAAAGTGGGTATTTGACCAATTAAAGTCACCTAGTCCAAACTATGGTATAATTAAGCACATGAGCAATAACAATTTGACTATGGTTATGGACTATGGTACTAAGTGTGGATTACTATTCTAACACCCCCCCTTAACTAGAACTTAGTATAACTCATGAAAAAAATGGTAGGCCTTGGCAACAAAGGCTCAAGTCACCTCATTACAAACATAAATTTTTATTTGTCCATATAAACCGAGGACAAGAAGTAAAACCACATGGGATAAAGACTTCCCTCTAAAATGGACATGGGGCTGAACCTGCAATTAAATTGCAGCAATCACCATCCATCACTCATTCTAAGCAAATCTCTCAAGTGAGAGAAGGTCTTCTCAATAAAGCACTTGGTGAAAATATCTACAGTTTGCTCAGTGGATGGGCAATACTGCAATGAAATCACCCTGCCATGCACCAAGCCCCGAATGTAGTGCATATGGATTTCAATGTGCTTTATTCTTTGCCTATTTACTATATCAGTAGATATATTGATGGCACTTTGATTATCCACCCAAATATTGGTTGGAGAATCAATAGCAACACCAAACTCCCGAAGAATGCCTTGCAACCAAACACACTGTGTGGCTGCGTTCACTGCTACCCTGTACTCGGCCTCTACTGATGAAAGAGAAATGGTATGCTGTTTCTTACTTGACCAGCAAATGGGACCTTCAGCAAACATAAACACAAAACCTGAAGTGGACTTTCTATCGATGGGATCTCCAGCCCAATTGGAATCAGAAAATCCAGCTAGTTGTAGTGATGAACCAGCTGCATAGTGTACCCCAAAGCTCTTTGTTCCTTGGACATATTGAAGGATCCTTTTGGATTCCTTCCAATTGATCTCATGTGGCTGCTGCATATACCTTGCTACAAAACTTACATCATAAGAAAAATCAGGTCTTGTATGTGTAAGGTACAACAAACTTCCAACTAGCTGCCTGTAGAGTGTGCAATCCACCAATGGAGAGTCTTCAAATTCACCTAGTTTTATGCCTGAAAGGAATGGGCACTTGGCTGCCTTACATTCAACCATTTTAAACTTGAATAACAGGTCTGAAGCATATTTAGGCTGACTCAGCAATATACCTCTCTCAGATTGCTCAATTTCCAAACCCAAAAATTGCCTTAGCAATCCTAGGTCGCTCATGGCAAATTCACTGTGCAAAGAAGCTTTAATTGAGCCAATTTGTTTGTTGCAGCTCCCTGTAATTAAAATATCATCAACATACAGTACAATGACCTGCAAATTATCATCACATTGCTGCAAATAAACATTTGGATCAGACTTGCATCGACAGAAACCAATTGAGAGTAAAAAAACATCCATTTTGGCATACCAAGCCGTGGGGGCTTGCTTGAGTCCATAGAGTGACTTCTTCAACCTGCAAACAAGTGTGAGATCCTCTTGGAATCCTTCAGGTTGCTGCATATATATCTATTCCTGTAGCTCACCATGCAAGAATGCACTTTTAACATCCATGTGGTGAACTTCCCAACCATTACCAGCTGCCATGGCTAGAGCTAGTCTAATTGAGTCCATCTTTGCAACCGGTGCAAAGGTCTCTATATAATCCACACCATGGATTTGTGAGTAGCCCTTAGCCACTAACCTAGCCTTGTACTTCAGATCAGAACCATCAGCAACAGGTTTGGTTCAAAAAATCCACTTACATTGCACAAGTTTCCTCTTGGGGGGAAGAGGCACCAAATCCCATGTTTTGTTCTCTTGGAGAGATTGGAATTCTTCTTGCATTGCTGCTCTCCACCTTGGATCATGATGAGCTTCCTGATATGATGTTGGATCAGATCCAATCATCATATAACAGTGATCAGCAAGTTCACTTTCATTTGCAAAGGAAGCATTGATTGTTTGAGATCTAGTCTTCCTAGGCTCTTGGGGAGTGCCTGCCAATTCACCTGCAGCTTGTATGATTTTATCAGCCCACTTGGGCCTTGATGGTGACTCATGTACAGAAATGTCATCTTCAGCCATGTCATCTTCATCAATATCATAAAAATCATAAGTGGAATCATCACTAATTTCATTAAGGTGTGGAGGAGAAGAGCTTTCCCTCGGTGCAAGCTCAAAATCTGGAATTGGTTCTTCTTCGAATTGCACACTTCTCTCAATGAAAGTTTTGAGTGTGGATGTGTCAAAGAGATTTTAGCCCTTTGTGTCCTCACCATATCCAACCATGATACATTCTCTGCTCTGTGGCTCCAAATCCTTCCTCTTTTCTGATGGAATTCGAGCCCATGCTCTAGACCCAAAAATCCTGAAATTTGACACATTTGGTTTTTGGCCAAACCATGCCTCATAAATGGTTTTTCCTTTGATTGATTTGTGAAAGGCTTTGTTCTGAATATGAGCAGCACAATTGATGGCTTCATCCCATAGCTTAGGGCTTAGATCCCCAGCTTCAATCATGCAAGTGACCATCTCTTTGAGAGATCTATTTTTCCTCTCTGCCACACCATTTTGCTGAGGTGTGTAGGGGATTGAATGTTGCATTTGGATGCCACATTCCTCACAAAGATGATGAATGTTATTATTCACATACTCCTTTCCATTATTAGTCCTAAGGATCTTTATCTTATGACCACTATGATTCTCCACTAAGGCCTTCCAAATCTTCAATTTCTCAAACACTTCTGATTTCAATTTAAGGAAGTAAACCCAACAGAATCGAGAGTAGTCATCTATGAATGTGAGTACATACCTTGATCCACCATATGATGGAGTGGGAAGAGGACCAATGAGGTCTGAATGTACCAATCCAAGTGGTTGATTGGATCTCCTTTCCATTCCCTTCTCATAGCTGCGCTCAGGATGCTTTCCAACTACACAACCAATGCATGCACCATTTGAAGATTTGATTTCTGGAAGCCCTTCCACCATCTCTTCCTTGTGCAGTGTCTGGAGATATTTGTAGTTCATGTGGCCAAATATTTCATGCCACAACTTGGAGGTCTCGTTGGCATGAGAGACAAGAGCATGGTCACTAGAGTGTTGAATGAAATTGGAGAATTTGTACATTCTCTCTTCATGATCAGCATACCCCACCGCCACAACTTGATTTGAAGAAATTTCTGAGATTTCTACCAAATCTGGAGTAAATGTTACTCTCTTGGCTTCTCCTATATGGTTCATTTGATAAACTGATAGCAAATTTGTAGCCAATGAAGGTACATAGAGCACATCATTGAAATAGCCTTGCTCCATGTCAATCCTACCAATCCCCTTGGTCTGGATTTCTGAATCATCTCCCATTCAAACTGTTGGGCCACCATTCGAATGCATAGAAGAGAAGAGCTCTCTGGATGAAACCATATGTCTGGAAGCTCCTAAATCAATGATAAAGGATGAGGGATTCAAAATACCTGCTACCAAAGCATGACACTTCTCCTTATTGTCAGGATTTGAGGTGCTCTCTTTCTTCCTTGTGCCCTCAAGGACTAGGATGTTATTCTTCTCCAGCAGCAGCGCCATTGAGTCAATGGTTTTCTTCATGCGTGAGATCTCTGGATTCCATCCCCTATGAAAATAGGTGCATTTGGTCTTTTCCTTTCCCTTCTTGTCCTTCTCCTTTGACAGATTCGAACCTCCATCTGTAGACTTGGTCTTGTCAAACTTCCTCTTCTCTGGCTGCTTCGAATTTTTGGCTTTCTGCTTGCCTTTGTTGGCATTTGAAACACCCATTGCCAGTGCTTGGTCCTTTGATTTTATGGTACCCATATGAACTAGTTTGTCCTGCTCCTGAGTAAGACACTCCATGAAGGTAGCTAGTGATGGCATTTGCCAATTTCGAAGGGTCATCTTGGCTGAGTGAAATCTTCTAACAAATACAGAAAATTCTGGGCCTAGCTTCGAAAGGATGGATAGAATCAGTTGTTCCTCCTTCTTAACAATTCCACATTGTTGCAGTTGAAGCACTAGTGACTTGAACTTCGTGAAGAAATCCTAGATGGTTTCAAAATGCGCTGGGCTCAAGCTGATGAGCTCGTTTTCAAGCTGGTGGCCTCTCAGTTCATCAGTTTTCCCAAAGAGTGATTCTAGCTTCACCCATACTTCGTTGGGGGTTTTCAAACTATGTGTATGAAACAAGAGTTCCCTTGAAATGCTCAGGCATAGCAATCCATAAGCTTCATCAAGTCGATTGTAGTACTTTTCTTTCTCCACAATAGAATTTGGCTCCACTTCTGTGCCCATGGTTACTCTATAGAGACCCTTAGATCTCAGCTTGATAACCATCTCAGCCTTCCAATCAAAAAAATTGAAGGGTGTGAGCAACATTTGGTTTGCTTCCCTGACTGTTGTGTTAATGGTGAGAAAACTACTGAAACACCTGCAAAAAACACTCAATTTTTATTTGGAAATCCTCTCTAGAATGCAGTTCAATGCTCAATATTGACCTGCAACTCACTAACTCCATGATGGCTCTAATGCCATGTGAGTATTTTTATCACAGGAGATCTAGGAGCTATGGAGAACCTCACAAAATCGAATTAATTTGCAAAACCAGTGGAAAAACTTGAAAAAGGAGATAATTTTACACACAATGTGAGCTTAATATTTTCATTAAATAACTGTCTAACATGTGAAAATGTTAGTAACAGGTTTTTATTACATCCATGAGAAATTCGAGAGCATTAATGAACTCAAGATGAGTGTACAAGTCAAAATTGCCAAATTGGCCTCAATCCCCCCTAGGTGGGTCCAACTCAATCCCAATCATCCCAAACAGTCACGAATTCAGGTGTGAAGGTGGCTGAAGCATGATGGGTCATTAATGAGGACAAGGCAGGTGTGGGTGAGCAAGTAGAGGAGTTTGGGGGGACCAAGGGAGCAATAAATGCTCCAAATCTAGCCAAAATTGGGCAAAATCCACCCTAGCGCCCCTAGTCAACTGAAATTCCCCAAATCAAGGAGAGAGGGTGCTCCAGAAATTAATGAGAGCACACTTGTGAACAAAACATGAGGTTGGGTGAACTGGTTTGCTTGGAAGTGGGTGTGAACACTCTCAAAAGTGGGTATTTGACCAATTAAAGTCACCTAGTCCAAACTATGGTATAATTAAGCACATGAGCAATAAAAATTTGACTATGGTTATGGAATATGGTACTAAGTGTGGATTACTATTCTAACAATGATGTAGACTCAATTAACATGGGAAACCACTAGTTGAGAATACAGATGGATGACAATGTGGTTCATACCCAAGGAAATAACATCAGTTAGGGTTGCAATGATTACTTGATATTCTGCAGCATTGTTGGTCGCAAAACCTAGACACATTCCTCCTGACCTAATAAGCTCATCAGTAGGTGAATAGAGTACCCAGACTGCTGAAGCAAGGTTATGGGTATGCCGGCTGGCACCGTCTGCGAATCCGTAGCCAGTTTCCATCTGCGCACGCAGACAGAACATGGTATAAGAAGCGGAAACAAGATCTAGATACACTAAAATAAATGCGTCACACCACAAAAAAAACACACATGCCATGTATAGTATATAAAAAATGTCCATGCATGAAAAATTTCAGGCATGGTATCTCTTTAGGTAAAGCCCATTGCGGGGTTCACCTAAAGATATTCCGTCATAGTCCTCGAGTTCGTAGGCTCCCTTCTCCAAAACACGTTTAACGATGTAACATCCATGCCACATGGACTTGAACTTTCCTGCTCCCTAGGTTGTCATTATTTTGGTCATATGTAAGGACCAAATCAACCTCGTTAAAGATGCGAGGTTCTACTGAGTTGTCATACTGTGCTTTGATGCATTTCTTGTGCGCCTCATTGGTGAGAGAGACATCTCAGCAAGACTCGTCAAGCTTCGCTAGGTAAAGGAATCATTCTTCCTCGGCAGTAGTGTTAGGAAGAAGTTCGACGGTGAGTTGGAGGGACGGAATCTCGCACTCAATTGGAAGGAAAGCCTCCAATCCATACACTAGTTTGAATGGAGTAAATCCAGTGGCAGTTTTGACGAAAGTTCAGTAGGCCCATAATGTTGAAAAGAGCATATTATGCCAGTTGGACTTGTGCGTACCCACCATACATTGGACCATAGTTTTCAAGACCTTATTGATGGCCTCGACCTATCCATTGGACTGTGGGTAGTAGGGCGTTGAGTTTTCATGGCGAAAACCCAATCTATCGCTCAATTCTTTAACCATATGGTTCTGAAAGTGGGAGCCATGGTTGGTAACTATAGACTGAGGAACTCCAAACCACACTATGACATGATTAAACATTAAGAGTGCGACGATCTTGCCATCGTTCATGTATGTAGGCATTGCCTCGACCCACTTTGTAAAGTAGTCCACAGCTTGTAACTATGCCCCCGGGCTGATCTAGACTTACAATGCATGAATGCAATGCCCCATTTAGCAAAGGGGCCAATGGAAATAACCAGATGTAACGGGGTGGGATGGGTGCACTTTTTGTTTGAAAATGTTGACATGGAGAACATTTTTTTATAGCCTCAATACAATATTTGAAGATAGACGGCCAATAATATCCTGCACAAAGAATCTTTTGGGCTGTAGCCATCCCAGAGAGATGACCTCCACAAGCCCCAGTGTCACAGTCATTTAGGACATGTTTAGCCTCGTCATGAGTAAGACAACGTCGAAGAATAGAATCGATACCACGGCAGTACAAAGTATCACTGATAATCATGTAATACTTTTCATGGTTCCGTATGCGACGACGGTCATCACGAGACAATTGAGGGCTGAAACATTGGGTTTGAAGATACAATGTGATATCTTCATAACATCGGTCAGACGTACTGATAAGAAACAATGACTCATCTAGAAAAAAGTCATTGGGATCAGATTCTACATCAGTACGAGGAAGGTCACAAATAAGTTCAGCAAACACCAAAGATGTTTTAGACTTGGCTTTTTCGAAAAGAAGATCAAATTCTTGCAGTATCACGATCCAGTGTGAATACTTGCACCTAAGCACTTGGTGTGTCAAAATGTTGTACATGGGGTTTTAATCGGCGATGATGGTGGTGGTGGGAAGAAAAAATTAATGTCGGAACTTCTGGACGGCGATGATGGCTGCGAGAGTGAGCTTTTTAACATGTGAATATCGGGTTTCAGTGTCAATGAGACTTTTACTAGTGTAATATATCACATGTTCTTGGGCATTCTGATATTCCTACACCAAAACCATGGTGATAGTGGTGTTGAAAGAAGCGAGGTATAGAATGTAATCTCGATAGTAATTCAGTGGTTCAAGCATAGGGGCATGCATGATGGCATGTTTCAAACTATCAAAAGATTGTTGAGCTTGGTCATCCCAAATGAATGGGATGTCTTTCTCATCAATATCATGTAACCCTGCGTCTTCTACATGAAATTACAGACAAAGCACCGTAAATAAGTTTCTCTTCCTTGAAAACTCTGAAGTTCCATAACATTAGTTGGAGGTGGGAGTGCGACAATGGCTTCCACCTTCAAGGGATCAATGCGGATCCCATCTTTCGATATGGTAAACCCTAAGAGGCATCCAGACTCAACACAGAAAATAGACTTGTGAGGATTCATATAGATATTATACCACCTGCATCTGAGAAAAATGACCGTCAGATGATCTATGTGAAACTCACGCTGCTTTGAATGGGAAAGGAGATCATCCAAGCAGGGTTCCACAAAGTCCTTCACATCATGGAAGGCATATGACATGGCTCGCTGGAATGTGGCACTAGCATTTTTAGGGCCAAACGGAAGTTTACGATATGCAAACGTTCCCCAAGGGCAGATGAATGCAGCCTTGTGTTGTTTAGCAGGGTGGATCTCAATCTGGTTGTATCTGGAAAAGCCATCCATAAATGAAAAGATGACACTTCCGGCACAATTGTCGATAATCTGGTCAATAAAGGGAGTCAGGTAGTTGTCCTTAAGACAAGCCTTGTTGAGGTCCTGATAATCGACACAAACACGAATGGTACCCTATTTTTTAGTAATAGGGATGAAATTTGAGACCCATTCTGTCAATGGGACAGGGTAGATGAAGTCATCCTTCAAGAGTTTCTCAATCTCTGCCTTGATTGCCACAGTATTCCAAGGGTGTACCGGTCACAACTTTTGGTGGACAGGTTTGACGTCGAGATAGGTTTTAATTTCGTGTAAAACAATGGTGGGTGTATCCCAGGCATCTCCTTGTAGGTCCAAGTGAACACGTCTCAGAATCACTTGTATAAGGCCTTATAAGCAATGACTTCTTTGGGGGAACACTTCTGGCCTAAATGAATGTGTTCCACTACACCAGGAGTAACTAAAATGTCAATCAAAGTGGTGGGTTCAATTTTGGCTAAGTTTCCTTCGAAGTTCGTTTGACACGTAAGTATCGAGGTCTGAGATCCAGAGTAGACATCCAGTGTAAAGATAGTGCTAATGCTATTTTCCATAGTATCCAAAATGGGAAGGAAAGACAAACGATGATGGAGGCCTTGCCATGGAGGATCATATGCACTCATGATTTCAAAAATGGACTTGTCAGAATGAAAAGACCATAGCAAAGGATTAGATGATGTCTGTTGTAGAGAACAAAAGGTGGAGGCCACGTCTAAGTGGTCCTCCGGTGCTGACTAGATAGCCTCATACATGAGTTAAGCATTTAAGAGACGCGTAACATTTCCAATCAGGTGTGTGGTGGCTTCATCAGGTACAAGCCATGAATCAGTGGAGTGGGGGATAGATGAGATCTGCAAGGAGATCATGATCACCATGGTAACATGGTTTGGGGGATCTAAAATAGGAAAAACGCACATAAGGGATGAGTCCTTAAGAAGGTTGACCCACACGCTCTCATAATGATGTGAATATCGTCCAATTGAAGGAACGTTATCGCTTGAGTGAGTAGCGGTGTCAGGTGTGCAGAAATACAACTGGTCGATAGTAACAATTCATCCTTGATGAGGGAATTGTACTTTGCGAAAGACAGATGATGCAATCGTAGTCATGGCGTGAAACCAATTATGACCAAGCAGAATGTTATAATCTAGCGGGGCAGTGACCACTTCCACATTGATGGTTGCGGTCTTGCCCCCCAGTTCGACTGCTAAAGATTGTAACAACCCATGAGGTTGAAAGCCACATCCATCGAATGCTCTCAAAGTTATAGGAGAATGGTTAAACTTAGCAGAGCCAATGGCTCTCTAGCATGTGATCGACATGACTAAAGTAGAGGCACCTTCATCCAAAACGGTATGATGAATTGTTTTCCAAGCAATGTTTGTGTTAACTTGAAATGTCAGCTGATGGGAGAGCCTAGGTTGAAAGTATTCCAGCTAGAACATGATGGTATTTGATGAATTCCGGTCAACTGCACCGATGGCAGCGACGAGAGTCTTGCTCTGATTAGGATAGTTTTGCAAGACCTCGAGCGTTGACATAGAACATGGAGCTTGTGCTAGGTCCTCTACAATGTTGTAGTTTTGAGCAACCCGAGCATTGGGATTGAAAATGAATTTTCTAATCATGCTGTTGGGTGGATGCAACACTGACTTGAAAGAGGGCTTCTTAATGGTGAGAGGAGTAGCCGATATGGTGACGTCAGGCATCCAAGTGGAATATTTTTCAGTATTCCTTCCAACAGGTTCCTTCACCAGAACAGAGTCATACAAACGATAATGGGTGTTCAAGTTGATAGTCTCGCTACACATCATGAGAACATGTGCGGTGGTAGATGCTTCTCCTTGGGAGGGAGAGGTGTGAGCAATCAACTGCTTATTTTAAGCACAAAAGGGATCGTTGAGAACTGCGGGTGTGGATTTTCCCTTAAGAAACTTTTGAACTTTGTCTCTATGGGGGCACTCTTTAGAAAAGTTGTCATCACCGCATAGTAGAGAAGGATACTTTAGCTTCCTTTTCTATTTGGTGTCATCAAGGGTGCTCTTATGTTGCTACTGGGTGGAATATGTCTTAGGTTTTCCTTTGTTCTTCTTCTTACCACCAAAATTTTGAGGTGAAGCTGATGAAACAAAATTCACTTCTTCGGTGACAATAGGAGTGGATGATTTGGTGGTGCCATGACCAACCTGTGTTGGTGATGGGGAAGAACCTTGGGGGTTTGACGATCCAACAGTTTGAGAGGAAGGCTGAGTGTTAAGGGATCCAATGATGCCATCGGCTTGGGGTCCCTTGGATGGTTTCGCGGGGTCGTAAGTGTTGTGGGGCGCGTTAGGAAGAATATCAAACAATGTAATAGACTGAGGATAGACTAAGTCTAGTAAGTGGGCATGAGCAATGGCTTGTTCCTCAGTGACAGTGCCTCCCATGGCAATATCTCATGCTATTGTAGGTATGAGAGACTTTGTAAACCAGTCCGCTAGGAGTTGGTCTAGGATAGGAGCCTTAATGAGATGTCGTCTCCTCCGCCACTCATGTATATGATCTGAGATGTGAGTAGCGGTGTTTTGACGAAGCGAGGTTAAAAGATCGGTACCAGTTTCGTACCATATAGGCAACTGGAAATGAGTCAAAAAATTCATAGCAAGAGAACCAAAATCAAGAAAAGAATGGGGCGGTATTTTGATATACCACTTGGCAGCCGAACCAGTGAGAGTCTGTTGAAATAACCTAAAATGGATCGAGTTGTTCATGAAGGAGTTGGATGAACACCGCAAGTGGTATGTCATCACATGGTTTTTAGGATCCTCACTCGGCTTTCCATCAAATTTTGGGATAACTGATGGAAGTTTCACCGAAATGGGTGGCCAATTAGTTTCGTGGTAGATTGGGTCGTTGGCTAGGCGAGATAGCTCAGGAAGGTCCAAAGCAGCCAAAAATGATAGATGTGGATTGGTCTATGGGTACTGATAGTACTGATAAGGCATGTAAGGACCAGTGGGACCTTGTATTGACTGACCATAGGGTGTTCCAGGAGGAAATTGGACATAGGGGTATGGGCCGCCGAGACAAAATGTAGGTCCACCACCATAGTAAGGTGGTCCATTACCATAATAAGGTGCCTCATTACCATAAGGTGGGGGCTCGCCTCCGCCGTTGGTAGGGGGTGGGCCGCCTCCAAATGGTGGGGGTCCACCACCACCACCAGGGTAGGATGGGTCGCCACCGCCTCCACCGGAAGTAGGTGGTGGTCCACCACCACCACCGAAATAGGGTGGGCCTCCACCACCTCCGCCGGGAGGGGGTGGTGGGACACCGCCACCACCAGAAGGGTAAGATCCTCCTCTGCCACCTCCACCATAGTAGGGTGGTTGTCCACCATCACTGCCAGGATGGAATTGTCCTCCACCACCACCACCAGGATGGGATGGTCCTCTACTACCACCATCAGGATGGGATGGTCCTCCACCATCTCCACTAGGATGGGATGGTTCTCCACTGCCACCACCAGGATGGGATGGTCCTCCACCACCTCCACCACCAGGGGGGTGGTCCTCCACCACCACCACCACCAGGGGGGTGGAACATGATGGATGGAATGAGGTGGTCCTCCGCCAGAAGGTAGAGATCCGCCTCCTCTAGAGTTATGTGAGGGCCTGCCGCCTCCAATGGGAGGTGGGGGTGGATGAACTTGAGGGACTGTAAGTGGGGGTCCATGCTGTAAAACATTTTGTTGTCCCCATAGAGTGTAAGGGTTTCCGGGGTAGGGTAGCCTGTAGAGTTCATTTACGGGATTAAGTTGACTTGGCACAAGGTTAAGATGACCTGGATATGCTTGACTCGATGGTGGTTGAATTACATTGGATGGTCCCCCAACATGGGATAGTCCCGTAGTGAAAGGTCCGATAGGTAGGGAATTTCCAATGGAAGGACCTGATAATAGATTAAGTTGTTTGCATGTAGGGAGTTATATCTGCAACATATCAATCTATTTTATTAAGAAATGGTGAGTTCCTATGTCAGCAAATGAAAAGATTATCACAAGTTTACAAATATCTATATTCATTAATCAAAACTCATTAAGATCTAGATTCATGCATGATAGGCCAAATTCAAACTCTTAGATGGTAGAAACTTGAATCCATTCATATTAAAACTAAGAAGAAGTACATCCTTACCAATGATCTTGGTGTGAATCCCTCCTCCATTGTCATGAGCTTCCTTTCCTTCACCCTTGCTTTTGAAGAATTTGAGCTCCTTCTCCTCCTTTAGAATCTCTTCAGCATGCCTTTTCTCTTCCTTTCATGTGTTCTCTAATGCTTCCCATGCCTTTCTTATATAGAATTGGGAAATGAGCCTTCATGTTTCTCTTTTCAATGTGGGATTATTCCTTTTTCATCTTTTTTTATTATTTTAGCTCAAAAACCCACTTTTTGATAGTTTTTAGGCTTTTTGCACAACTTTAACATACTTTAAGTACAATTAATGCACTTTAATGCATTCATCTTCAGTTATTGATTGGTGTAGCTTAGTTTTAGACCTTTTATGAGCGGCTCAATCATTGAACTTAATCTTCTTAGGTTCTTACTATCTTCACCTAATCCTTCCATTTATGGGAGAAGTGATTAGATGAGAGAGGAATTGTCTCTGAATGTACTTATGTTTCTATCTTCATGTTGTGGGCGCATGGTAAAAATGTGATTTTTCTGTCACATTACTAGGGTGTTAATTTGATTGTTAATAGATTCCCCCTAATGTGTGAGGTCTGAATCAAAGCTAAGGGCTGAAATACATTACTGAATTTTATACTCTATATACTGATACTCTCTATCACTCAAAGCAAGGATAAGGGAAGGAAAACTCATGGGAGCAGGATTGAGGATCACACCTGCAAAACATAGCAATTTCTCAAATATATAATATCTTCTTGAGGCAGGCATACCCATGCTCAATAGTAAACAAGCATGGCCACAAACAATACACAGTGGATCCATGTCAAAAGAAATTTTTTTCTGAAATGTAAACCTGCACTTTGATGAGTGTGAGAACAAAGTCTTTATTGAACTTCTGACATGGTAGTCTAATCTTGCGTAGCTCGAGCAGTGCATCGATGAGTGATACAACTGTTTTTCCCAAGTGCTTCAATACAAACTGACGATAGTACGAGTTTATATCATGCGAATAAGTGATATGATGTCGAGCATAATAAAACACCATATGATTACCGGTCATTGATGTATACCGTTAACATATGCGAAGAGACCGACCAATAATGATGATGGATTCTAAGGTACTGAGTACAAACTAACAAGTGTGAATAGATGTTCTGAAGTCGAACACTTGTAGACTCAAACAATTAGAGGTCATTGATGTATACCCACTATCATTTACGAGGAAAATTGACACTAATGACTGCAAGATCCAAGGTACTCTTGGATTTCTAGATCCATGACCTAGATGGTGATTTGATGTCGATAGGAATAGATCCATCAGAAGGAGGGCATTAATGCATCCCACATAAACCGATATGAAACAAAGATCAATAGTATGATATAATTTTGTAGAACTACAAGATCCAACACTGTATACTGACACAAGGAAGGCCGACATGATTGGTCAAGAATATTTGAGAAATGGATGACTCAGTTTGGACTTCCATTGAACACATAACACGATGCAGAATGGACACTTGGAAACATAGGACTTTGAGTAACCGACCTTAATGAAATTTGCTAATGCTATATGCGTTAACGAAAGCTCCATTGGTGACGAGAAGGATAACCCATCGATGGAGATCTATTCAAAATACTGGTATAGTTTCCTAAGGAAAATGTAGATGGCATACTGACAGCTGGGACCAAATTATGTGCCGTGTTCAATGGTGACAAGGACTGACTATTTCCATTTTCTTCAAGGATTATAATATGAAGTGATTCAAGTCTCTCCCTATTTGGATTTTTGCATTTTTTAATTTTTATGCTTTTTCATTTTTGTAAAAAAAGAATAAAGAATGCTATGATACATAGGAAGGAACAAGTGTTGCATGGGCATACGCCTATGTTTCAAGGGCATGGGTTAGGCCAAGGCAAAGATCCATATTGCAAACAAGGGCTAAGCTAGTTGTGCACACTCTTACAGCTGTTCCTTCTTGGGGTAGTCTATGTGAAGCAAGATTATGTGTTGATGGACGGTGAAGTAATACCATGTGACTGAAGTTATTCAAGTTGGGGAAATTACCAAGTAGGAATGGTTCAATGAGGTTTACTTCAGCTTGAGTCTTGTGAAAAATTCCAAAATCATAGATCATCATGAATCATGGTCTGTCTTAACTACCTAAGTCAAATAGTTTAAATTGTCAAAGTCTTCAAGTCCTGAAATCAAAAACCATTTCACTAGCCAACAATTTAGTTAGACACTGGTTCAAATGTGCATTTAATATCTAAAAAGATAGCTAAAATTGAGGAATTATGCCTCTTACTATCATTCAAAAAGATATGGTTTGTACATGTATGAATAAAAGATAAGTAAAAATACTCATGATTTACCATATGTGTTCATTGTGCAGCCGATTTATGAGAGGAAGCATTCCCTTTCAGCTTGAATTCCTAGAAGCTGTGAACCTTCAGTCTTTGATCTGCTAGTAGTCGATTAGTTTCGATGTCAAACTAGAAATTTTTGAAATAGTTTCCCATGTTTTTGAGTTTTTCCAAATTTTTCATTTTTTTTGTTTGTATGAACATTTTTTGGGTCTTATCTGTAAGAAAAAGAATAAAAAAGGGAAATAGTATTTACACTATTCTTTTTGGTGTGTGCAAAATTTACACACTTTTTGATTTATGATGTAAGCTAGATTATTTCGGTTTCACTTATGTCCTTAAATGATGTGTTCATTTAAATTGGCCATGAAATAATGTACATGCTTTCTTTTTGGTATTATGCTAATGACATAGATGCCAATCAAGTACATAGTTGGCCAAAGAATCAACCAAACAATTCAGACTTCTACGAACATGTATATACTCAATAAACTCGAACTGACGCCCTAAAAGACATACTCATAGAAACTTTCTAAATAGTGTAGGATGTCAAACCTGATACTGACCATTTAAATGGGATACAACTAATTCTGAGTCCAATTTGATTATTATTTGTCAGATGCCAAGGGTGATAGCCTCGACAAGAAGCTCAATGACTCTACTATATTTTGCAACATTGTTGGTTGTAGATCCAAGAAAAGTGCCTCCTAAACTAAGAACTTTGTTATTAGGTGTAAAAATGACCCATGCGGTGGAAGCAACGTTCCGAGAACTACGGCTGATGCTGTCTGCATATCCCAAATATGTTAAAGATTCTTGTGCCATCTGCCAAAGTGACAATGCCAAGCAAGACAAGTGTGTGCCCGAAATAACTAATGTACAAAATTTTATACAAATAATACAACATAATACAACAAATGGTGCAAGGCATCAGTTCCTACGTGAAGTATTTGTTCAGATAGAGACCATTTCTGATCTCCGACATGGGTTCCCGATCAAAATTGACCAATTCATAAGCTCTCTTTTTTAACATAGTTTTGACAACAAGTGGGCCAAACCATTTAGGTACAAATTTCTCTTCTCCTATTTTATCTTGGTCTTGGTCATAAACTAAAACTAGATCGCCTTTAGAAAAGACTCGAGGATGAATGGACTTGTCATATTGTGTTTTAACCCTCTTCTTATGTACTTCTATGTTTAGAGGGGCCTCTCTTCTAGTTTTATCCAGAGCATGGAGGTGGAGAAGCCTTTCCTCTTCCACATAAGTGTTAGGTACGAGTTCTACGACTATATTTAATGATGGGATTTCACATTCAATCAGCAACATAGCTTCTTCTCCATAAACCAGTTGGAAATGAGTGAATCCGATTGCAGTTTTAGCCGTTGTTCAGTAGTCCCAAAGAGCAGTAAACAATATCAAGTGCCAGTTGTTCTTGTTTTTATTAATCATCCTCTGTAACATAGTTTTCAAAACCTTGTTGATGGCTTCTACTTGTTCATTAGCTTGAGGATAGTATGGCGAGGAGAAGTCCTGCCGTAATCCTAACCAGTTTGTAAGTTCATCCATACAGGAATTCCTAAAATGACTTCCATTGTCGGTAGTGATCTCTTTGGGTACACCAAACCTTGCTATCACATGATTGAATAGAAAGTATGTTGTAGTTTTTCATGTGCAATTGAATGTAGATATCGCCTCATCCCACTTGGTGAATTAGTCCACTGCTATAATGATGTAGTGGCGGCCATCAGCTGAAGGTGGGTTGACTGGCATATAATCAATGGCCCATTGTGAAAATGGACCCACGATTACTACAGGGTGTAAAGGAGAAAGATGTGCGCGCATTTTTCTTGTGTAAATTTGGCAAGGGTGACACTTTTTGACAGCATTTATGCAATCTTTGAAAATTGTAGGCCAAAAGTATCCTACACGCAAGATTTTCTGAGTAGTTGCTAACCCATAAAGATGACCGCCAGATGCTCCAGCATGGCAATCATTCAATACTTGTTCATCTTCCTAGTGTACTAAACAACGTCTTAATATCATGTCTATTCCTCGACGGTACAAAGTATCCCCGAAGATGATGTATCTTCGAGCTCAATGTCGAATACGACGTCGTTTAGTACTAGAAAGCTGAGGATCTATCCTTTGGGTTTGAAGATATATAATGAATGCTCCATACCAAGGATTAGAAGGTGAAATGAGGAATACATGTTCATCTACCCAAGTTTCAACAGATATAGTACCCTCCTTCTCTATGGGTAACTCAGACATTAATTCAGCAAATGCCAACAACTTCTTGGCTTTAGTGTTTTTGAATTCAAGGTCAAATTCTTGTAAAATTAGTATCCACTTTGAGTATTTGCCACCAATGACATGGCGGGACAAAATGTATCTCATGGGGTTCATTTTAGCCACTATGGTTGTTTTCTTTGGAGGTATGTAATGTCTAAGTCGTTGGACAGCATGGACTGCTACCAAGGACAACTTCTCAATCTGGAAATATCTCAATTCGGGACCTGCAAAGCCCTTACTAAGATAGTAAATAACATGTTCTTGAGAGGATTCATCTTCTTGTGCTAAGACCATTCCAATTGTGGTAGGAGAGGAAGCCAAATATAGCAAAAAGTCTCTATTATAGTTTGGTGGACAAAGCACCGGGGCAGAGACAAAAGCTTTCTTTATTTCATCAAATGAACGTTGAGCTTGGTAATCCCATATGAATATTGCATCCTATTTTAAGAGACGCATGAAACCTTTAGCTTTTTCAGCAAAATTTTCAACAAATCTTCTCAAGAAGTTGGCTTCACCTTGAAGGTTTTGAAGTTGAGTGATTGTTTTTGAGGAATGCAACTGAAGTATTTCCTCAACCTTGATGGGATCAACAATGATTCATTTGTGGGATACTAAGAACCTAGGTAACCTCCTAGAGTCCACACAAAACATGCATTTATGTGGATTTAACCTGATGTTGTACTTGCGGCAATGCTCAAAGATGGCCTATAAATGTGCACCATGTTCAGCTCTATTTTTAGATTTAGCTGATAAATCATCAAGGTAAACCTCGATGATATCCTTAATATCGTGAAATGCATATGACATAGCTCTTTGAAAAGTAGCTCTGGCGTTTTTGAGGCCGAATGACATTTTTCGATATGCAAACGTTCCCCAAGGGCATATAAAAGCTGTTTTATGTTGGTCTTCCTTTTTTATCTGGATTTGGTTATAACCGGAGAAGCTATCCATGAATGAAAAGATCTCATTCCCAACACATTCATCGATGATTTGATCAATAAAGGGTGTGGGATATTATCCTTGGGACAAGCTAAGTTTGTTAAAATTCAATATGCTAAGACAGAAAATAGCAGCATTACATTCCATTTCACAATAATAGCATATACAGGATCACTGAAGAAACAACAAGCACAGCATAAACACAAGAGACAGAGATTTATCCTGGGAAACCCTCATGGGGTAGAAAACCCAGCAAAGCTTCCTCAATATAGATGACCATCAATATACAAAGATGAAACCCTGAGACATGATCTCCTCCTCCACAATAGCAGACCTCTCCTCCACAAGTGCGCTATCCTCAAGTGTGTAAGTGTATCAAATGAGGAACACACCTCCTCTATTTATACACTACTCTGATATGTATTTTACACAAGTACATGTAGGCTCGTATTTAACCATTAGGTTAAATACCCCATTATAACTGACTGGGCCGACCCCCACATGGTGGGTCTAATAACCCTAGTTACCACACCCAACTCGGAGGAATAAACATCTCCGGATTTATAGTATAATCACATCGGACGTATGGAACATCTCAGGAATAAATAATATACAAATATAATATTCTTTGAAGTTACAATATTTCAACACTCCCCCTTAACGAGAAGGATATTATAACAGTATCTGCACGAGCAAGGAGTCATCAACATCATACATGATACATCTATAAATCATTGGAAGCTTCCTCAACATCATCAGTAACTCAAGCAGTTACTGGAACATCAACATCTTCAGTACTGAGTCTTTATCTTCTACAGCACTCGGACAATCTACAACAACATCAACATCTGGATCCTCACGATCATCAGTATCGTCATCACACGATCATCAACATCGTCATCTCACGATCATCAGCATCGTCATCACATGATCATCATCATCGTCATCTCACGATCATCAGCATCGTCATCACACGATCATCAGCATCGTCATCACACGATCATCAGCATCGTCATCTCACGATCATCAGCATCGTCATCACACGATCATCAGCATCGTCATCACACGATCATCAGTATCATCATCACACGATCATCAGCATCGTCATCGACACAGGTATCCATAACAATACAAGTATCCACATCATTAGTGCAAGTATTCATGCCAATACAAGTATACATATCATCAATACAAGTATCCATACTGATACAAGTAATCATGTCATCAATACATGTATCCTACCGATACAAGTAACCACATCATCAATACAAGTATCCTACCGATACAAGTAACCACATCATCAATACAGGTATCCTACCGATACAAGTAACCACATCATCAATACAAGTATCCTACCAATACAAGTAACCACATCATCAATACAAGTATCCTACCGATACAAGTAACCACATCAAAAATCACTTTCTCGGAGACCATACGTCTACGGATCAATTCAGGGACCAAAGTCCGGGGATGATACAATCCCCACTTCTCGGAGACCATACGTCTACGGATCAATTCAGGGACCGCAGTCCGGGGATGATACAATCCCCACTTCTCGGAGACCATACGTCTACGGATCAATTCAGGGACCGCAGTCCGGGGATGATACAATCCCCACTTCTCGGAGACCTCACGTCTACGGATCAATTCAGGGACCTAAGTCCGGGGATGATACAATCCCCAATTCTCGGAGACCTCACGTCTATGGATCAATTCAGGGACCTAAGTCCGGGGATGATACAATCCCCACTTCTCGGAGACCTCACGTCTACGGATCAATTCAGGGACCTAAGTCCGGGGATGATACAATCCCCACTTTTCGGAGACCATACGTCTACGACTCTCTTTAGGACTGAAAGTCCAGGGATGATCCAATCCCCTCAACTGTCCACTAAGGACTTCATTCTCGGAGACCTCACGTCTACGGCTCTCTTTAGGACTGAAAGTCCAGGGATGATCCAATCCCCTCAACTGTCCACTAAGGACTTCATTCTCAGAGACCTCACGTCTACGGCTCTCTTTAGGACTGAAAGTCCAGGGATGATCCAATCCCCTCAACTGTCCACTAAGGACTTCATTCTCGGAGACCTCACGTCTACGGCTCTCTTTAGGAATGAAAGTCCAGGGATAATCCAATCCCCTCAACTGTCCACTAAGGACTTCATTCTCGGAGACCTCATGTCTACGGCTCTCTTTAGGACTGAAAGTCCAGGGATGATCCAATCCCCTACCTGTCCACTAAGGACTTCATTTTCAGAGACCATACGTCTACGGATCTATTCAGGGACCGAAGTCCAGGGATGATACAATCCCTACCTGTCCACTAAGGACTTCATTTTCGGAGACCATACGTCTACGGATCTATTCAGGGACCGAAGTCCAGGGATGATACAATCCCTACCTGTCCACTAAGGACTTCATTTTCGGAGACCATACGTCTACGGATCTATTCAGGGACCGAAGTCCAGGGATGATACAATCCCTACCTGTCCACTAAGGACTTCATTTTCGGAGACCATACGTCTACGGATCTATTCAGGGACCGAAGTCCAGGGATGATACAATCCCTACCTGTCCACTAAGGACTTCATTTTCGGAGACCATACGTCTACGGCTTACTTTAGAACATGTGTTCAAGGATGATACAATCCCCACATGTATTCTCATCAATACATCTATCATCAAAAGCATGTATTCTTACTAATACATATAACATCAAAAGCATGTATAAGTAAAACAAAGTATTCTAAGTATACGAGTCCTAAATCTAAATATTTCTAAGTATCTAGGTGTAGAGAACAGGTTACCTCATCATCGACCTTGTTGTTCGATGAGACAATCTCATCATCAGTGACTATACTACTCCCCCTTTCTAGGAGGGTCCTTTTGAGCTACACCAAGCTTGTCTCAAAAGTATTCAAATTTCACTCGAGACAGAGGCTTGGTTAGTATGTTGGTAACTTCTTCACTCGAGGTAGAGGTTTGGTTAGTACATCGGTAACCTGTTACGAATTCAAAATTTATAGTTCCTTTCTGTGTCATATCTTGTTAGATCCCTATGATCTTTGACTTATCATGGAACACTGGATTCTATGTCATCTTGATACAACTCTATTTGTCACATAGGATCACAGTTGGTTCTATCTCTAAGTCAAACAATCCTGAAGCCAAACTTCTTCACAACTAGCAGAGCAAACAGCCATATATTTTGCTTGTGCTGAGAGCCACACTAGACTGCTTCCAGCTAAACCACGAGATCATGGCTAATCCTAGACAATAACATCCTCTTGATGTGTTCTTCTTGTCTGATACACTTTCTGCCCAATCAGCATCTGAGTAGCCATCTGAAGTCATGATCTCCAAGATAGCACAGATCAAAGTCTATCGTATCCTTTAGGTGCCTCATCACATGCTTTGCAACTATCAGGTGAAAACATCTAGTTTCCACTAGATACTGACTCAAGGTATTCACAACAAAGCATATATCTAGTATATGTTAGATACATCAATGACCCAATAATTTGACTGTACAGAGTTATATCCACTAACTCTGATGAGTTATCCCCTAACAGCTTCAAGTTGGAATCCATAAGAGTGGCCATTCCAACACCTCAAGTCATATTTCTCATCATACTTTCCCTGGTTGAGAAATATTTTTTCTGAGCCTTGCCATACTTCCAGACCTAGGAAGTAAAGCGTCAATTTGAGATCTTTCATTTTCATTTCTGCATTGAATGATCTTCTACATATCTATCTGTGCCATCTCTAGTTAGATGGGTCTACTAATATGAGCCTTAATATCATTCGAACTCTGTGGTGAGTTCCTTCTTGCATCCATGTCATTTGTGTATAGAAATCATATTCAACCTTGTAGCAAAGGTTGAGATCCACATCACCCATGGTGATCATTAAGCTTATCAATTTATTATCGATCCTAGGTACCTATATAGAACCTGATTCACACTTCTTCTTTAATTACACCATACTTGGAGCAAACATCTTGTCGTGATTCTCTTCCCCTTTCTAAGAGAATCTTCTAGCCATGAGCCTTCTATATTTTGTTTGATTTGTAAATCTTCTTGTTTGAACATCCACCACTTGTACGGTGTCCATCATTCTTCATGACCTTTCCTACAAATCAAAATTAAGTACATGATTAGTAATACTTCATAATCATCAAATCATATTGACATGATAACCTATTATGCATACAGATATCATTTACATAGTGATGCAACTATTTTGACCAATACTTTGGCACAACACTTTCCCATATCCTGTATGCATATAGTGGCTATCTAGATGCCTTCCATCTCTACCAGAACATACTATCGAGAGTGTGCACAACTCTCAGCATGTCAGCAAAGAGGTTTCATTCTAGACAAGCAACAATGGAATGTTTGTCCAACTTACCAATCATATGCATATTAGTAGTATACTGTTCAATGTTCTATGAATATTTACACTCAGCATGATATATTATAGGAATACAAATATGCATACAACCTATTACAGGCAATATCATTACTATTTCAAATAAAAAGTCAAATACTTATCTTTTATGTTTGTGTGGCTGCCTCCCGCTTGATCTTCTGTATGTCTTTTGAACTTCTATTCATTCTGTACCACTGTGCATGCTCAAGAGTCATCCTCATGATCTCATACACTCATTAGTATATTCTAAATGCTATCAAAACATTATAGTACTAAATAATCTTGAAAATGTATAGTCATGATTATAGTTAATAAACATTAGTATTCAAGATTTCAGGGAAGTCTTCTTTTACTCATGCATATCATCAATCAAGATAAAAGATATAATATGCATAATCCCTTGATTACTAACTTTATGAATAAGCATAACCAATCATTCCAAGTATACTTATATAAGGGATCCTAACACAAGGTAAGATTCATGGGAAACATACCTGGATTAGTATACCTACTTGGTTATGTACAACATACCTAAACAATCTCTTCAATGATTTAAAGATCCTGAGCTAGAACCTGCATGTCTCATAGGTTAAGCATAATATAACAAAGTCATACATACCTCGTAAGTAGAACAAAGATTATGGATGAGTCTTTGTCTTCATGTTTTCATGGTCATGGAGCCTGATTTGTCTTTTGTGATGTACCTGTATCTTGTTAGTAGACAACATCAACCTCACACAACATCATAATGCATTAGTACAATCATAAGTGTCAACACCCTAACCAATGAATATCTTCTATCATGCATTCATAATTTTGTTAAGGTGATACAACAAATCTAAAATCAAGATTGTACTAACAGTAATAACATGAAGACAAACATACCATAAACTTAATCATGAACAAATCTCAAAACATACCTCGATGAGTCATACCTGTCGAGATCGCTTGTAATCTCCTTATGTAAAGCCTTAGCCTCATCTCCCTCTGAAACAGTAACTCCTTCACTTATGCAGGTGACCAATCCATCTTCTTCTAGGATTAACCCTATCCACTTGATTTGCAAGAACTGGACCTGGAGCTGGATATGGGTTTGTCAGAGAAACCCCAAAAAATCAAACTTTGAATTTCAAACTTCCGAAAGGATAGAAATATGCGCCTTGATGAGCTGATCAAACTGATATATTCAGAATTTGAAAACTGCAAAGTTTCACTCCTCAATTTTGCCTTTGAAACTTCCGGATTCACTGGACGTGACCCTGAACTGGGGTTTGGTGAATCCCACTCTTCTGCCCAATCAAAATGTTTGATCCAAAGCTCTAAGCTTCTATTTTTCTGAGGAGCTTCCAGCCATGGTCACAGATTTCAAAAATTCCCATTTTTATAGAAGCCCTAATTTTCCACTTTTCTGATCAAAGTCCCGAACTAGGGTTTGATCAAGCCCGGCCTTCTTCCCAACCAAAAAATCTGATCTTGGTCTCTAAATTTCTATTTTGATGAGTAGCATTCATCCGTGGTCTCCGTTTACAAAAATTCCAACTTTCTTCAAAGCCCTAAATTCCGGAAGCCATGAATGAAGGTACTCAAAAATAATTATGTTTTGACAGAAATATGTACCTGATTGTTTCTGGTGTAACTCCAAACTTTTCAATCCACAGGGTCTGAAAAAGTTTTCTGAGATAGCCTAACTTGTTTTCTTTCCATCTTGACAGGTCTGACCTCAATTGGATTCTCTGAGAGAGAGTTATGTCAAATGTCGCAACATGACCTGTTTTGGGATAAAACAGAAGAGCGAACTTGTACGGCGTGCCACGTGTCACTGTTTGAACTTCGGCCTCTGAAAAACTTTTCTGAGGTATCTCGGCCTGTTATCTTTCCATATTGATAGGTCTGACCTCAATTGGACTCTCTGAGAGAGAGTTATGCCAAGTGTCTCAACATGACCTGTTTAAGGGATAATACAGGAGGGAGAACTTGTACGGAGTTCCACGTGTCACTGGTTCAACTTCGGCCTCTGAAAACGTTTTCTGAGATAATACAGACTGTGTACTACCTGTCACATTTTACAAAATTTCATTTGGAGCTTCCTAGCCCAAGATATGACCTTTTTTCCAAGGTCACCTGATTTTGACTCAGATCTGGAAGAGGCAGAAACCCTATATTGTACAGATCATAAATCACAAAGTACAACTAATTAGAGGTTTTCCTTTGGACACAAGGTACCTAGAGATTTAATCTTCAGCCTGTAGTAATTTCAGATCCGAAAACTTCGCCAAAACGGATTTATAGCGAAAGTGCTACGATGACTGGTTTTTGCTATGTAAAACCCTAACCTTCAAATTGTCGTAAGTAAAGCAAGTGTCTTTAGTGCCATACCTTGTCTTCCTTCAGGTTAGCTCTGATACCATGTTAAAATTCAATATGCTAAGACAGAAAATAGCAGCATTACATTCCATTTCACAATAATAGCATATACAGGATCACTGAAGAAACAACAAGCACAGCATAAATACAAGAGACAGAGATTTATCCTGGGAAACCCTCATGGGGTAGAAAACCCAGCAAAGCTTCCTCAATATAGATGACCATCAATATACAAAGATGAAACCCCGAGACATGATCTCCTCCTCCACAATAGCAGACCTCTCCTCCACAAGTGCGCTATCCTCAAGTGTGTAAGTGTATCAAATGAGGAACACACCTCCTCTATTTATACACTACTCTGATATGTATTTTACACAAGTACATGTAGGCTCGTATTTAACCATTAGGTTAAATACCCCATTATAACTGAATGGGCCGACCCCCACATGGTGGGTCTAATAACCCTAGTTACCACACCCAACTCGGAGGAATAAACATCTCCGGATTTATAGTATAATCACATCGGAGGTATGGAACATCTCCGGAATAAATAATATACAAATATAATATTCTTTGAAGTTACAATATTTCAACAAAGTTTAGATCTCGAAAATTGGTACAAACCCGAATAATTCCTTGTTTTTTGTTAATGGGAACAGGATTGGATACCCAATCAGTCAAAGAAATAGGATAGATGAATCCATCTTTTAAAATATTTTCAACCTCGGCTTTAGTGGCAGCAGACGTTTTAGGGTTCACTGTACGTAGTTTTTGCCACACAGGTTTGGCATTAGGGTAGGTTTTGATCTCATGTTCTACGATACTTGGATCAATGCCTAACAATTCTTCATAAGACCATGCTAATACATCATGAAACTTTTTAAATAAAGCAGTGTAAAATTTTATTTCCTCAGGAGAACAATCTACACCTATGTTCATGTACTCAATGGTGCCAGGTTTGATAGATATATCAATTTGGATGGTTTTCGAAATGTTCGCCAAATATCCTTATGAATTCACATCGTAGATTCAGATAGGGAATTGGTACTTACTGTTGTCATCATCGAAGTAAAACTTTTTAGATTTAACTTTTAATGAGTCGATCTTAAGAAGAAATGAGGATTTGTGATGCATATCCTCCCAGGGTCATTCTGATATGTTCATAACCTCTAAGATGGCTTCATTCGAAGAGAAAGTTTGATCTAGGATATCATGGTTACTTTGAGAGTTCAAGGCCCAAACAGGTGAAATATAGGGATCATATTCCTCCATCTTGGGAGGGTTTTGATCCGGTTCTACCGAAGCCATTTGAATAGGTTGATAAGTGAGCTCTATGATAGAAAAGGGAACACTACTCTCCATTTCCTCATGGTGTGTAGAAGTATGTGTCTTTCCATCATTCTTTTAATCTAAGGTGTTTTCTTTGGAGGTTCCAACCGATGAGGTGGAACCAACCTCCAAAATGGAATTAGAGAAAACTCTTAATGGAAAGTATACTTCCGATGTAATGGTGAAAATCAGAGCAGTGTTAAAGGTCAATATTGGTGGTAAAAGTGGAAAAGGTCCCAAAAGGGATGAGTCTTTAAACATTCCTACCCTAATCTCCTGAAGCATCGTCATTGAATCCCCTACAAAGGGTACATTCGAGTGGATACCAGCTTTAGGTGTGCAGTAATCTAGTTAATCAATTGTTACAATATTCCCTTGGTGGGGGAATCGAATGACTTGGAATATGGAAGATACTATAGACATCATCTTATGAATTCATCGGCGTCCCAATAGAAAATTGTAGTATATGGGTGCATCCACTACCTCAACATCTACTTGAACTGTTTTTCCCCCTAGTTCAACTAGGAAAGCCAAGATAAGTCCATGAGGTGGGAATGAATGTCCATCAAATTCCTTGAGAATTGTGTGGGATGGTACTAAGGTGGGTGATCCCAAAGCTTTCCGACAAGCTAGTGACATGACACAAGTGGAGGCTCCATCATCCACAATGGTTCAAAAAGTGTTCTTACCATGTGAAGTTACCTTAATTTGGAAAGAAAATTGTGAGGGAATCCTACATGTGGGCTGTTCTAAGTCAAATGTGATCAAATTAGTGTCTGGTGGATCAATAGCAGACAATAGTGCTTTCCTTTCAGCGGGACAACTTTGCAACACCTCCAAGGCAGACATTGCACAAGGAGCTTGAGATAAATATTCAACCACAGTGTAGTTTTAAGTAGCTCACGCATTGGGGTTGTGTGTTGTTTTGCAAAGGACCCCTTTTGGAGGTCGGGGAACCATGTCTATGGTTGGTTTTTCAATATTTAGAAAACCACTAGGTTGAGATCCAGTTGTTTCAGAATTATTTGAAGGTATATCGTAAGAACGATCCCTTATTTGGATATGAATGTCATGTTCAACAATACTGAAGATATTAGTGTTCGGTGGATTGCCCCCTTGTGGGGGGTTTTCTTGGTTCCCTCCTGGTGGAGGTACCGGCGCCACAACAACCATTTGTTGTTGCTGGGGGAAGTATTGATTTAGGACAACAGGTTGTGGTTGTTGCCCTCCTCGTTTTGCTAACATGCGATGAATATCATCCATATGAGGACAAAGATGAGTAGGATGATCCTCTTTGCAAATTTTGCAAGGATACTTGTTTTTCCTATTTTCTTTATTGCCTCGTGCAGGGTTATTCACCTTAGGTTCCTCTCTTGTCCTAGGGTTTTCATTAGGTTTTTTCTTTTGCTTCTTCTTTTCTCCTTTTGGGTCCACAGTTTGAACCATAAGGACTTCAGAAGTTTGGGTAGGAGTTGCAGATTGCTGATTTTCCTGGCCAACTGTGGGTTGTGGGTTTTGAACTGACATTTGTCCCAATTGCTGGGTAATCTGTTCAAGTTGGTTCATGGATCCAATCACACCATCGGTATGAGGTCCTCTTGGAGGCCTAGCTGGATCAGACGCAGGTCTTATAGCATGGGGTATTAAGTCATAAAGGATGCCCGATTGAGAATATATTAAATCCATATGGTGAGCACTATGAATGAGTAGTTCTTTAGGCATGGCTCCTGACATGGCTACATCTTTGGCAAGAGTAGGAAATAGTGATTTAATGAAACAATCTGCTAAGAATTAATCAGAGATTTTAGCTTTGATAAGCCTTCGACGTCTCCTCCACTCATGGATATGATTTGAGATGTGAGTAGCAGTGGATTTCCTAAGTGAAGTTAAAAGTTCAGTTCATGTCTCATAGTAGATAGGTAATTGAAAATGTGTCAAAAATGCCATAGCTAAAGATGAAAATTCTATGAATGTATTGCGGGGAAACTCAATGTACCATTTTGCAGAATTTCTCCTTAGGGTACGCTGAAACAACCTCAACCTAATACTATCATCAACTAGGGAATTGGATGATTACCACAAATGGAATGTCGTCACATGATTTGATGGATATTCCCCTAGTTTTCCGTCGAACATGGGTATGTCTGAGGGTAGTTTGGTTGGTATGGTTGGCCGCCCATTCAAATGTATAACAGGGTCATTGGTCATCCAGGATAAATCCGGTAGATTCAATGTAGATAGAAATGGTGACTTGGATGATACCAGAGCAAATGCTTGATATCTAGGTGAAGCTTGATGGCTCCACTGTTGTGGTCTTTGGGCTTGAAAATAATTCCAATTGGGGTTACCTCCTTGCAGAGATTGCATCCAAAATGGTGGGTTATTTCCTGAATATTTTCCATTCCATTGTGGGATAGGATGCATGTATGGATTTCCCCCTTGCGGAGGTATGTTCCATTGAGGCTGGTTTCTTGGTGGAACATTGCCACTCCACTGTGCCATAGGATTAATGGATGGATTGCCCCCTTGCAGGGGTATGTTCCATTGAGATTGGTGACTTGTTGAAACATTACCACTCCATTGCTGGTTGGGATTCATGGGTGGATTGCCCCCTTGCGGGGGTATGTTCCATTGATATTGGTTACTTGGTGGAACATTACCACTCCCTTGAGTGTTTCCTTGGTTTGGATAAGCGTTCCAAAGTTGATTTTCCCCTTGCAGGGGTGGTACCCAAGAAGATTGGGTACTTCCTGGAACCTGCCCACTCCATGGTGGAATGAAGTTGGTAGATGGGTTGCCTCTTGGTGTGCTACCTGTTGGGGGTATGGGATTGCCCCCAGTATTTGTGCTAGGAAAGTTTGGATAAAAGTTTCTCGAGGCACTTCCACTAAGTTGTGGAGTATTACCCCAATTAGCATTAGTGTTCCATGGTCCATTAAGTCCACTAGGGATATTGAGATTCCAAGGTGAAGGATTCCCCCCACGGTTAGGATTTGAAAAAATGTTTGGTATGCCAATAGGATTTTGGTTGACTCCTAATTTTTTTTTACCTTGAGTAGCCAAACCATATGGGAAACCCAAGTTTGGTAAGGTCGACCCTCCAGTAGGGATTCCTGCAGGAAAAGTGGATGTACTTCCGAGATTAGGACCCGAAACTGTACCAACGGGCACTGAAGTGCTAGTTGAACTTATGGTATAAGCAGTTAAACTAACTGGTGGAGTTGCGATAGAGGTCAAGTTGGAAGTATTACTACCTACAGCAACCGTTTGAGGTTGTGTTTACGTGGTCCCTTGTGTTCCTTATGAAGGCATAGGGATGTTGGGAGTATTGCTACCTCCAACACTTGTTTGAGATGGTGTTGATGTGGTCCCTTATGCTCCTGATGAAGCCATGGGATTAGATGTTGAAATTAGCATGTGTGCCAAGTGTGCCACAAGAGGATTGATGGTGTCCAAAGTTTTACTGATGTGCAGTACCACAGGGTCTGAAAGATTTGTCAGAGGTGGATTTACGAGATTTGCAGTGTTGTCTTCTAATGTTTCAATTGAAATTAGAGCAAGAGGATCAACAATTTCTATGTTTTCCTGGGTAGGTGAGGTTGTATTATTTGTTTGATGTGTCTCTTCTCTACTGTTGATTATTGAATTTAGAAGTGTGTTGGTTTCAAAGTCAAAGTGTCTTGTATTTTGTAGTCGTCTCCTCAATGTAGCGGGGCCTTCAATTTCTGGTGACTCACCTCGCTACCGTCGTGACTGGCGGGTCGGGAGAGTAGCCACTTTGAAGAATTTTGATAAAAGGATGTATTTGAAAATATTTTCGCAAATAGAATCAAACAATCCTATGGATTTCTAGACTCAACAAAATAGAAAGTGTCCACACAGTAAAAATTCCCTAGAGATTTCAAGCAAGCAAACTTACTTTTCCAAAGAACCAAATCTCAGTGAAAAGCTGGATTGTAGGACCTTCTGAAACTAGTAGTTGCTGAAAGATTTCATGTACTCATACAATTTCTAGGAGCAAAGGTGTGAGAAATAGTTACAATAAAATTTAATCGCCAGGGGTACAAGTGTTGGTTCCTAACCACTCACCCTCCCAAGGAGTAAAAGTTCCAAAGTCTGTCTCAGGTATTGCAAGTGTGTCCCACTCACAACATCCTATGTGATATCCTAAAAATAGCCACTAAAGTTACCACTTCACAATCGATGGTCAGGCGGACAGTTGTAAGTCGAGGACAACTCTCATCACTAGAAACTCTAGAAACAGTGATGTCACCCCAAGGACTTGTCACTGAACATAGAATACCCTTGATAAGCTCATGTCCCACTAAATAAGTAAAAAGGGGGAACCACCCTTACTTATCCAGATTGACCTCGTGCTTGACGCATGTTTCAAAAGCGCTTTCCTGACAAGCATTTTTTGCGACTAATGGATTTACTCTCTTTAATCAATGCTAGTTTCAAATTTTTGCAGCCCAGGAGTGTTAACTCTCCAAACCTAATCCAGGGCACTAACCGAATCTTGTTGGTGATATGAAAATCAAAACTTTGTCAAGTTTAGAGTAAGCTCCAATTTTAAGTGTAGTTTGCTTAGTTTCAGGAGTGGAAATGAAACTGGTGGTGTTTTGACTCGAAAACAAAAAAATGAACCAAACAATGCAAAATGCTCACTACTCTACCTTTCAATTCAATGAATGTTCTAAATTAAGGAAGAGTGAGAGGTTCATGAGTTTCTTTCAGTCATGCAAAATTTCTAGTAGATTTCGTATATTTATGCAAATTTTTTTTCTTCTTCTGAAATATGGATAATGATTGATGTGTAAAGACCAATGTAACCCAAACAGATATCTCAAGTAAACATAAATCTAATTCTATTACATGGGGGTCCTTGTTTTTCATTCACAAGATTGCCATAAGGCCCAAGTGAAGAGGATACGCAGAGCCCTTTGGATTGCTTTTGAATTAAATCCTAAACTATTACACGTTAGAGCCACTTTCTCGTTCACAAGATCGCCATAAGGCCCAAGTGAAAAGGATACAATGGCTCAGAAAATTGTATGCAAAAATTAAATCTATTCTATTACAAGTGAGATCCACTTTATCATTCACAAGATCATCATAAGATGCAAGTGAAGAGGATACGATGGCTCGATATAAGATGCTTTGAAAAGTGAACTCCTAAACTATTACAAGCAAGATACGCTTTCTCATTCACAAGGTCATCATAAGATGCGAGTGAAGAGGATACGGTGCCTCATACATAATATATCTCAAGAAAACTGAATTGTAAAGGTGCAACTCTCTCTAATTGTCCATGAAAATCATGAAAATATTCTAACTCCAAAACAAAATGCAACTAATTAAAGTTTAATAATTTTTTTTGGGGAGAAATTACTTTCAAATTATCTCAATCATGTGATATTCAAGGTGTTCTTCAAATGCAAATGTGTGTGAAAGGATCTTTCAAGTGTGTATGATGTTTCCAAATGTGTATGGTTTATGTTTGATTAATGTTTCCAATCAACATATTCTAAAGGTTTGAAAAATTGAATGTGCTTAAAGTGTTTTGGTGAACAATTTCTTAAGTGTGCTTTAGGAGACTTGCAGCCATGTAAAGAGACATAAATGTAAGTTAAGATCAGTCCTTAAGCATGTTAAAACAGGCATCTATCATCTCATAAGGTTGTAAGCAAAATATATCTACTACCAATTGAAAAATATTGAAAATTAATTACAATTTGGAGCAGATTTAAAGGTGTTTGGAAGTGTATTCCAAGTGTAAATGTCTTGATCCAAATGTTATGAAACTTTCCTAAATTTTCAAGAGGAGTATAAGGCTGATATCAAGTTGCATATAATTCTCTAAACAAGTGTTTAAATGTCATCCAAAACAGGTCTCCAAACAGATGCAAAAGTTAAAGGGGTCTCAACCAACTAGTGTAAGATTAGAAGCTTGAATTAATGTGTTTGGAAGGTGTGTAAACTTTGCAAAGATGCAAAGGAGATTCAAATGAAGTTAAATATCAGTCATGGATATGTCAAATCAAGTATCTATGAGATAATATGCTCTTAAGCTAGAATATCTATCACAACTTGAAGAAAAATTTGAAAAGAGAAAGCAAATTTGGAGCAATTCTTAAAATTTTTGGAAGGTCATTCCAATGGGAGATATATTTGATCCAAATGAAGCAAAAACTTTTCAAAGGTTCTAAAAAAGGAGTAAGAAACTAAGTATGATCAGAAAAAATATCTTAAGCTAAAGAATGCATGAAAAGATGTAATAGATCCATCACAATTTGACAAAGAAATTCAGATTTGGGGCAGATTTGAAAGTTATTGGAAGATGAGTCCAAAGGTAAAGATCTAGGCCCAAACAATGAAAAGCATATAAACACTTATCAAATGAATGATAGAATGTTCATGAGAAGAAAAAGGATCTTCCAAAACATGTCTACAAATGCACTTTCTAAGCCTTCAAAACAAATCTAAAACAAGTCTCTTACAAACTAGTTGGATGAGCTGGAAATAGGAAACATAAGATGTAAATCTTTAAAGCCAAGAAACATGAGGAAAGGAGGGATTTAACATGAGTGAGAGGCTGATCATAAAAATAAAAATAAGCTTCTAAATAGGTCTTCAAAGATACATATCAATCCTTCCAATAGGTTCAAACTTCAAGAGATCTCATCACACATTTTAGCATGTGCACATTTGTGAAGCAAAACAGAATTGAAATTTTTAGCAAATATATGAGCAAAGGAGGGATCTAATATGATCAAAGGAGGATGGAAATTCAAGTTAATAAGATCCTAAACCAAATAATACAACAACAAAACTCCAAAGGAAGCAAAACCAAGCATTAAAGGCTGCAAAAATCCCCAAAACGAGTTCTAGAATGCACGAAAAAAATGAGATCTAGAATGGGATTTTGAAGCATTTGCTGCAAGAAAGGTGAGAGGAGGCCAGTTTGGAGGTCCTCTTGCTGGATCTATGAGTCTTGGACTAATATTTAAGCTCCAAGTGAGTATATCTAAAGGATGGAGAGCACCAAAAATGAAGAAAAATCATGAAATATGAAGAAAATTTCAAGAGATTTCAAGCCATATGGTTGCCAATCTGATAATAGATTAAGTTGTTTGCATGTAGGGAGTTAGATATATAGAATATCAATATATATTACTAACAAATGGTGGGTTCCTATGTCAGCAACATGAAAAGATTATCAAAATTTTACAAAGATCTATATTCATTAATCAAAACTCATTAAGATCTAGATTCATTTAAGAATTAAATTCATGCATGATAAGCCAAATTCAAACTCTTCGATGGTAGAAACTTGAATCCATTCATATTAAAACTAAGAAGAAGTAAATCCTTACCAATGATCTTGGTGTGAATCCCTCCTCCATTTTCATGAGCTTCCTTTCCTTCACCCTTGCTTCCAAAGAATTTGAGCTCATTTTCCTCCTTCAAAATCCCTTCAGCATGCCTTTGTTCTTCCTTTGGTGTGTTTTCTAATGCCTCCCATGCCTTTATTATATAGAATTGGTAAATGAGCCTTCATGTTTTTCTTTTCAATGTGGGATTATCGCTTTTCATATTTTTTTATTATTTTAGCTCAAAAACCCACTTTTCCATAGTTTTTAGGCTTTTGCACAACTTTAAACATATTTAAGTACAATTAATGCACTTTAATGCATTCATCTTCACTTATTGATTGGTGTAGCTTAGTTTTAGACCTTTTATGAGCGAATCAATCACTGAACTTGGTCTTCTTAGGTTCTTACTGTCTTCACCTAATCCTTCCATTTATGGGAGAAGTGATTAGATCAAAGAGGACTTGTCTCTGAATGTACTTATGTTTTTGTCTTCATGTTGTGGGTGCATGGTAAAAATGTGCTTCTTTTGTCACGTGAATAGGGTGTTAATTTGATTGTTAACAGGACTGATGATAAATCTTGATGCTATATTATGGCTAAGATACGGGGGTTTCCCCAAAGCAACAACTTGCTGACCACTAAGTAAAGGTCGAGCCAACACTGGTTGTTGATTATCTACCATAGGATTAACATTACTTGTAAGGAAGTTAGGGGGTAGAGAGTATCCTCCTCTTGAAGTTCGAGGTGGGGGAGGAGCAGGTAATGCAACTGTAGTAGTGACAGGTTTGTTGGAATATTGTTCTTCAACAGGTTGGGTAGTAGGGATGGGCTCCTGCGAGGGTTTCCCAATCTAACTTATGGTCAGGTTGTGGATGGATGCTTCCGGTGAATCAAAAGATACTGTGTGAATTGGGATTTATCTAAACCTGGCCCTATATGCCAGATGTTGTCATCAAGCTTCATCGCCCAAGGAACGTAAATGATCCAAGCATGCAAAAAGAGGTGTGAAAAGCTCGGCAGAACTGGGCCAGTTAGTTGGTGGAGAGCCTTCTGGAGTGGTCCAATTAGGCAGGGATGCAACGAAAAAATGGGCCACTGGGTGGCCTAGAGAAGATGTCCAATAAGCCGCTGAAGGACCAACAGCTGTTGAAGGGATGTCTTGGGGTGAATTTATCCATTCCAAAAATCCAGGCTCTCTCAGGAAAATGGGAGGTAGGTCTTGTGAAGTAGAATTTTGTGCTTCTTCACCCTACGGGGGATGAGAGGTACGTGAATCTGGAGGAAACATATGCGCTCCAACATTCAAAGTGGGGTTTTCCACTTCAGGTGACACGATCGTAGCTTGTGGGTCCATTCTTACCCTCAGAATTACCTCCTGGTTAAGGGGATATTCGAGTGGCAAGTTCTGAATTCTATGGGACCTTCTCCAAGGAAAGTTAGCCAGAGTGACTGAAACAAAAGTTTCTCCTAAGGCAAGATAAACAAAATAAAAGTAGACCAAACAAATCCTACACAAACTAAGGCCACAAGCAAACTTATGTTATAAGAGTGGATTCAAAGGTCTGGAACCTCAAAGGATTGTCAAGGCTTCGCAAATCACTATATACCGCAGGGTCCAATAGTAAAACGCAACAAGGAGGATTAGGAATGTACCCTTTCCTAAATACATGATTACCTGGATGGTACATGCGTAGTAATCTCCCTAAGTGTTGTTCTTGGTGTATTGCTCCCCCAAGACGCCCAAAAGGTTAACTGAGTTGGTCTCAGGAATCCTAATGGTTTCTCCCGATATACGCAAGGTACGTGGGAGCTCAAATATGTAGTGGTGTTGTCTAATGCACAACCCTATGGCATGATACCTTCCTATATACTACCGAGTATGTGAATCACCTTTCGATATATGCCAAGTACTTAAGGGACTTGGTGGGTACATGAAAGAGCTTCGATATACCGATAAGTACATGGAAGACTACAATACCCCCAGAATACAATGGTGGAAAATAATGACAGCTGCCATGTTTAACGATGTCCGAACACGTCTCTAACTTACACACAAGTTACTAAAAATTTTACCCTAGTTCTACCATTAATTTTATCTGGACGGTTAGGTGAATGCATGAGGTGAGTACATAATCGTAACCATAATGCAGGAATTAAACTACATGCAAAAAATACGCTTTTGTTTTGATGAACTCTATGTATGGGAAGGAGAAATTTCTTTCCAATGATTTTACCAAAACAACACAATGCAACACAATCCCAAATCTACCAAAAAATGACTATGAAGTATTCTTTTCCTTTTCAAGCGAAACACAAAACATAACACAACACTACTAAGCCAAATCAAAGCAAGTTTTTCTTTTTCTTTTATCTTTTCAAAATGAAAATGATGCTAAGGGATGAAAAGAGGGAGTTTCTAAAGTAGAGTATGCAAGCTTTTTATTTTCACTACAATTGCCTAAAAGCATAAAAACCAAAAGATGCATTTAAATTTCCAAGCATGGAACTACCTTTGCAAAACTTCATATCTATTCGAATTTTTCCAAGAAAATGAGCAACGCATAATTCATGAAAAACACAAATAATTCAATTTTCTTTTTCAACTTTTCCAAAAGATCTACAAATGAAACATTGGAATGCATGAAAAATTCTCCAAATGAGTTTGAGAAATGATGGAAATAAATTACTTTTGATCTTTCAATGGATGTATCAAAATAACAATTTGTCGACAGTGATGCTTTTAAACACAAATATTGAAATGAAAAGATTACTTGCAGAACTCCAATGATTCAGAAAATATAAAGAAAATGACGTGCACTCAATGGACTAAAAGCAGACACAAATGCTCAAAATGAATCAGTAACAAGTAGCACTAAATCAAGCAAAGCTCAACAATGTAGGCGAATGAGGTCTGGAAACCGATCCAATACAATGACCATATTTGGCAAGAGAGGGGGGAATGCAAGGGTGAGTCGATGTAGGTGGGGGAGACAAGAGTGTCCACCACTACCAAATCTTAGACTTGTCCAAGATGGAGCCTAAAACAACTACAAATGAAGCCAAACAACTCCACACACAAATCAAAATGGGGTCTATGACTGGATCTTACAGTACAGAGGGAGTTTGCACACAAACCAAAACTCAAATCAGAAATGGAGACGGGGTGCCTATATGGCAATTTTGGAAGATCGGCGCAGTTTGTGCTTGTACATAGTGTGACATCGCAGTTTACCAATGTGGGAAGTGAGACGGTGTCACAGTAGACCAATGGAAGGGTTGCGACGATAGGCCAACAGGAAAAGAACAGAGATAAAAAACATAGTGTCGCTCTGGGTGCACTGATCAGGTGCGACAGGCGAGATCTAAGTTAAAAAATGAACCAATTCTTGAAACAATGAGCAATGAAATGGTTTGAAAATGAGAGGTACAAACTCAAAGGAAGGTAATCAAACTCTTCAAAGTGAATATCTGATGGTGAAACTAGTTTAAGAGGCAAATGATAAATAAAATGGCTTGCAACAAGAAATAAAAAATATCATTCAAATTGACAACTACAAAACAATGTTCTTCCCCATTACGGTCACCATATTTGTTTTACGGACAATCCACTCGAGCGGACGTGAGAAGGATCTCCCTAGCTCAACGTGAGTCTAAAAAAAATAGAATAGAACATAAACCACTTTCCTAGATGTAGTTAAGGATCAAGTAATTAGATGTCTTACCTTAAGTTTGTAGCCCTTTCTCCTGGATGTTGTTCCACACCTCGTGGTTGTCAGATCTCAGTTGCAAGACCTGCCAAGACACATAAAACAAGACAAACAAGTAAAAAGCGTCTAAACGATAACAGATCTAAGTAAACAGTTAAGCAGTTAAACTACACAATATCATCAACACAACAATATTGGTGGAAAGCGTTTATATTACTATAAAAATAGGGAAAGTACATAGAAGAGAACGACTACAATCAGAGCTTAATGAAGTAATCCTTCTCCATACAAGCCAATGCCATGTCCTCCCAAGGAAGTGTGAGTCTCTCAATGGATGAGTATAGATCTCTCTAAGATGATTTCATCAGCATGTAGACACTATGGACTTCCTCCCTTTGGAGTGGGATAGAGCTTCATTTATATAGGACTAAGTGGATAGGGTATGGATAGGGTAGGTTGAGATATGATAGGAGAGAGATAGAGGATCCTTCCAAGAGGTTACTAACCGAGTGCCAACTCCCCCAAAAGGTTAGGGATAAGGATTCATGTCAGCTATCTTCGAAAATGGGATCTAAGGAGCTATTTTTGTCCATTAATTGACATCGCCGCACCCTGCAAGAGAACAAGCTGTGATGTCACATGCTGCATTAGGGTAGCCTGCGACGACCTCTCAAAACCTAGTATAAATGCATTTATATCTCTTCTAGGTCAATAACTTAGTCAAGGAATCTTTAGGGATGTATACACTAAATCTCATGATGGTAATATTTTAGGTGTAACAAGGACATACTCATGGTCATTCCATGACTGATATGAAGAACTGATACACTGAAAAATTAGCAATCGTTCTGAGTTGTGTTAGAAGGACTGGTAAAATGTTTGATTTGAAGGTGTCCAACAACTGTAGGGACTCAATAACTATGAGTGAACATGTGAAGAGTATATGGAACTTTATACTCGAGGGAGTATTCAACTGAGGTACTTACGAATACTATGTCCAAGCGTAGCTCGAATATCCACAGGAACATGTAACTGGTTGTTCCTAAAATAGATTCACCAAATGTGCTAAAGTTAGCTAACACCTGGGGTCTTCAACTAATAACTGAAAGGACCGATACCCTATACAAGTCTCAACGATGAGATCAAGGTGTTGACACCGAGCATGTGAGAAACAATCATTTGGAGAGGCACTAAGGATTCCTTTCAGAATGATCCATAGGCACTCACCACTAATGGTGATGAGTCCAAGGCACAGGGACCTTTGGTTCTATCCTCTGGAATAGATTGGTTGGCGTTCATAGAGGGAGACCTACAACTACCAAGGAAATGATGTTTCCTTGATAGGAGCATGAGGTGTTCAACCAAGAGGTGATGGTACTGATAATGGTACTGACATATTTGTTGGGATGGGGAATAAATGGAGGGACTCAAACTTCCTTTGTTCAGAGCATGATGACATGGATGACTTGGAAGCATACATTTAGGTATGGGGATCTTAGCTCAAGGGATCAGGGGTATGTCCTACAATGGGAGAGGCTGAGGAGGGTAAACTGATGTATGGTATCGGGAAACTCTCAAGGTGGCATATCACAAAATACTCTAAACAAAGGCGACCAAATTGGTGAAGCTGCCATAATGGTGTGATAAAATGTGATTTTCTGTGGCGCCGATGGGGCACCGTTGGTGCCTTTTTCATGGTTTAAGGAGCTCGCAGAAGGGATAAAATCTTTCTCAAAAATGGTACTTTCGTGTGGATTTTACGAGCCCAAGATAGTGCATGCTCGTGTTTGCTTTTAGTTTTAGAGAGTCTGAAAGCGATAAGTAGACTCCAAGGGGGTTCTTTTTCGTTTGTTAGTCTCCAAGGCCCAAAAAAGCATAAAAGGATGCAATGGAGAACTCTTCTAGCCGATGTGACTAGAGTATTCCTTTTTCATAATTAGTCTACAAGGTTTGGAAAAGGGGTAAACTTATACCAGGTAGATGCCCTTTCAAATATTTTTAACGAGCATGAAAGGAAGCAATATTGCTCGATGATCTTTTCATTGTTTTAGGAGTCAGAAAAGAGCTTAACAAAAACTCCCTAAGTGCCTTTTTCGTAAAGGAATTGATCAGCCCAAAAAAGGGATAAAATTATACCGAACAAAAGTAAGGGTGAGGAAAGGAGGAAGTGTTCAATCAAGGGACAAGTATGGAGATCAAGCAGAATGATAGGTGGGGAACATTGATGGGTCCTCCTTGTGGGTTGATGAATGGTAGCAAAACAACGCCATATTTTCAATATGGATGGAGTAAAGGGCTCATGTATAAGTTGTGATGTGCAAATTTTGTAAAATCCGACAGCTGTCGATGTGGTGCAAAATCGAGGTGGCAAGGTGTGAGGACACAATGTCAAAAAAGGTTTCTGGTGAGAGCGATAAATGAGCTCAAGAATCATAACAAGTGTGGAAAACTAAATCTGGTGATATAGCATTCGTAAAAAATGGATAACGATCGATGTGGCACGCAAACTGAGGCAACGACGGGCATGTGAAAACATGCCTGAAAAGTTTGGTACTAAGAGCGAGAAATGATCTCAAGCATCATCATGAGCACGGAAAACTTAATCCAGTGATATAAAATTCATCAAAAATGAACAACAACCAATGTAGCATGCAAACCGAGGTGACGAGGGTGTGTGAAAAAATGCCAGAAAAGTCTGGTGGTGAGAGCGAGAGATGATCTCAAGCATCATCACGAGTGCGGAAAACTGAATGCGGTGATATAAAATTCATAAAAAATGGACAACAACCAATGTTGCATGCAAACCAAGGCGATGAGGGTGTGTGAAAAAATGCCCGACAACAGGACCGGTGAAATCAGGAAACTAAGTATACCACCGTAAATTTCTCGCCGCGCTGAATCCAATGGTATCAATGGTTTGGAAAATGGACGTCGTATGGCTTCGGAATGGTTGACTGCAAATGGGTCAAATATCTATAAATAACAAGTGGACCTATAGTGACATGTGTCATTTGCACTGTTGAGTTTGACAGGAGATTTGAGTTGGCAGAGCAGTTTCATCATTTGCAGGATAACCAACCATCAGATTGTCATTTTGTGAGTTTCAGGTAAGCTTTAACTCTTTTTACTTTTAGGGGGGAATTGGAGCCTCGAGGGCAGTGCATTGGTCATGTTGGCTGACTAATGAGGGAAATCGCAACTTCTGAGAATTTTTGCACGATCTGGATCGCGGCTGTGGTCTTCACAGTCGTGATGTGTATCGTAGCTATGGTCTTCAAAGTCACGATGTGGATCGCGACTATGGTCTCCACAGTCGCGATTTGGATCACGACTATGGTGTCCACAGTCACGATGTGGATCGTGACTGTGGTCTCCATAGTCGCGGTGTGGATCTCGACCATGGTATCCACAGTCGCGAGGTGGATCGTGACTGTGGGATCCACAGTCACGATGTGGATTGTGACTATGGGATCCACAGTCGCGATGTGGATCGTTGTTGGGGGAAATTTTGCTGCATGTTTTTCTAATTCAAAATTTTCTGTGTATTTGGCAGGATACTTAGGATGCCAAGGGCTTCGTGGAGGGAGAGGGAGATTTTGGATGCTTTGATGTAGATCATTCATGAGAACCATCATGCACAGGTTGCTTTGGCTTTGGGCGGACTGCTAAAGTTCACCCAGTTTCCCCTTATGCGTTCAACAAAACTTTTGCTAAATAGGTTGATCGGTTTCTAGGATCTGACTATTCAGGATTTCATGGTTCAAGGTGAGAGATTGGATCTCACCTTCACAGATGTTTACATTCTGACTGGACTGCCCCATTTAGGTGTGATAGGGGACACTCAATCGAGGATACTTGGGGGTGTTGAGATAGAGGATATACTAGAGAGATTTTTTCGTCTGGGGTCTCGTGTGCATGCTAGTGCATTGCTAGTTTGTTATTGCGAGATCTAGCGATGCGAGTAGTTGCAGCTTTTGTACTATGGGTACTTGGATCATAGGCGCCACACCGATTGTCAGGGGGGTAGATGTTGATCGTTCATTGGGTTATGATTGGGACATACTATGCCTGGGGGCAAATGTTCCTTTCCTATGTTCAGCGTGAGGTAAGCAAGGTGAGGCTACAGGAGGGAGATTTTAATTATGCTTCATTTCTGTCTTGCTTCGTTTTTGAGTGGATGCCTACACTGCGGCCCCATGTGCCAGTCCGGGGTGGTGAGATCAGTGAGTCGTGGATAGTGCGGTTGGGAGAGATGATGTGCCAAAGTGGTGGCGGGGAATTTGGACATTTCTTTACTACAGATATGTATGATCAGTGGGAGTAGATGTTGGTTCTATTTGATTATTATCCGTATCAGACTATGGATTACCGGGGGGATATTGAGACGCCGCGAGCTCCAGGACAGGTTTGGGGGACAGATGGTACGTATTTCTTTTAGCATATCATGTTTGTATTGATGATAACTAGAGGTTTTTTTATGATGTTTGACATTTTTGAGTGTTGGTTATTGCAGATGTGGGTCCACAGCCTCCACCGGAGCATCAGGGCCACAGGGGTTATGTCGTGGTAATAGCTCCATCGGTGGTGGCACCCCCACCACCTGCGCGAGGAGTCGTACACCTTTAGGGTAATGATGAGGCAGTAGAGCACATACATGATACCATTGATCATCTATTGGATGGTGTGGCAGATGACGGTTGGAGGGATTTGGATCGGAAGGTGTTAGATCTCTGTTTTGATGCTCCACTAGAGTGGAGATTGATTTTGTTATGGATTCCTATGTTTGAAGCGGAGAGGAGGGCTAGGGACCAGGATGATCTAGAGGAGGAGGATCCCGAGGAGGAGGTAGGTCATGATGACGAGAACGAGGCTGGTCATCCTGCCCCCAAATTCTAATGAGCATATGGGGATGTTTTTGTTGATATGTATTATGTACGGCTGATGTATTTTTTGTATATTTGGATGTTGAGGGAACTCTTGACATTATGACTAAATGATATATATATTTATGCACATGGATGCATTTTTTATTATACAGTTGTGGATTCACATCTATCATTATTTTTATGTTTTATTGCACATGGATGCAATTGTTTATGTTTTTGTATGCCCGTGGAGGCACATTCTATGCACGTAGATGCAATATTATGTTTCTGTATGCCCTTATGCACATGGATGCAATATTATGATGGGTTATTTTGCCTGCTTATATGGTTTTTTGATGCCTATGTGATGTTATGTTGATGCATGTTTGATGTCCTACATGATTTGGTTGACGTGCCAATCTAGAATGTTGTTTTCCATTTGGTCTGCTACACTGTTGATATTTCTTGGGACATGAGTGAATGAAATGGATTCAAAATTTGTAATCATTTGTTTAGTGCATAGGAACTTTATAAAGAGATAGGGATCATGTACCTGGTAACAATTGTTGAGTTGGGAAACAAGAAGCTGGGATTCAAGGAAGACATGAAGGTGACTTATGCCCATCTGGAGGACAGCGGTTAGGAGACTAGTCACAACATTATTCTCAGCCTGGCTATTTGTAGCAGCACCTATACACACTCCGTCGAGGTGGATCAACTCATGTGAGGGGGAGTAGAGTACCCAAGCTGCGGAGGAGAGGTTTGGAGACCAGCTACTTGCATCGTCGGCAAAGCCAACATAGTAAAGTGGAACGATATCCATCTGTGGTCATGCAGGAAAATAAATTGTAAGGTTTTTGAAAGTTTTGATATTGAAAAAAGAATTAAAATTGTACAATATGGACCGTGGTGTCCAAAAGATGTTTACGAGTAAAAACATTTGAGGTACAACTCGTTGCGAGGGTTGCGTAGGGGGTTACCTTCTAAGTTGGTCAGAATGTATGCCCCATGTCTGAGGCAAGTGTGTATGATGTATGGGCCTTGCCACATCGATTCAAATTTTCCTTTTCCCTTTTTGTCATGGGCTTGATCGTAAATGAGTACAAGGTCTCCTATCCCTCAATGTTACTAACCCACTCTCTCACTCTATCTTCACCCTTCTCATCCTCATACATCAAAAACCCACTAATCCTCCTCCTCTATATCTCTCCCCTTATCCCCCTAAAACTTACCAACCCCATCTCTCATCCTCTCACTCTACTCCTCCACCTGCACGTAACCCCAAATTTATCTCTCTCTCTCTCTCTCCGCAATCCCTGAAACACCCCCCTTTCTCGCACTCACTCTCACAACCCCTAACCCCCTCCTCACCCACTAACCCCACTCCTAAGCTCCATACCTATAACCACTACCTCCTTCTCCTCCTCTCTCTCTACCTCGCTCTCTCTCCCCCTAATCCCCATTTGCTCAACACCTATCTCTATTTGTTTCTCCTAGTTCCCCCCTCTGTACCACATAGAACACCTCTCTCCCTCTTCCCCTACCCTATACACAACGTTCTCTATAACTAACATAATCCACCCTAAACACCTACCCCTCCCAACACCCATATCTCCATCTCTTTCTCCCACAAACCACCCCTCTACCCCCTACCAATCCCTCCACCCCGATCTCTATCTCTTTCTCTCCCATAAACCCCCTCCTCCCCTACCACTAATCACCCACACCCCCCCCCCACTCTCTCTCTCTCACCTAACCCTTACTAACCCCCTCTATCTCACTCTATCTATTCCTTATTCCTCCACATAATCCTAACCCACACATCTTTCTCTCTTTCCAAACCCCATAACACCCCTCTCTTTCTATCTCTCACTACAACTATCCCCCACTCTCTCCCCCTAATCACCCTCTTACTCTCCCTACCCATAAAAATTCTCTCTCTCTTTCTCTCTTTCTATCACTTACCACCCGTAATTTCTCTGTCTCTCTCTATCTAATTATCTATCTATCTCTCTCACAAATGCACACCACTCTACTCCTCCACCTAACCATAACCCCACCTATATCTCTTTCTCCCAAACCCAAACACCAACATGATTCCTTGTAGTTCTCTCTATTTCTCTCCAATATCGCACCACTTCTCCTCTAGCTACCATAAAATCACCGTCACCCTCTCTCTCTCTATCCTCATCTCCTTAACCATTAAAAAAAGGCCTCTCTCAACCCTTACTCATCACCCTACCTATAAGACACCCTCCACCTCTCTTGTTCTCCACTCTTCCCCCTAAACCTTACTAACCACCTTTGTCACTCTATCTATACCCTACACCTCCACCTCTCACTCTTTCCCACAACCCCCTACCACACCGCCATATTTCAGACATAGTATCACTAGATCTAACCCCTCTCTCTCTCCCTAACCCAACTTATACTGTCCCTAATCACATATTTCTATCTCCTACACCCCCTCCTCCTAACCCACCTCCCACTATGTCTCTCCTAATCCCCTTCCCCCTACCACCTACCACCCACCCCTCTCAATGTCCCCCAACCCCCTAACACCTCTCTCTTAGACATCTGCCTAATCCTCCCCATACAACTTAAAACACCTCTCCCTCTCTCTCTCCCCTACTATCCCCAACCCTTACTAACACCCTCTATCAATCACTCACTCCCTTACTCCTCCCCCTCCTCCTGTCTCTCTCTCTTCCCCCTAATCCTCCACCTCTACCTGACCACCATGCCACTATTTCTCCTCTAACCCCCTAACAATCCCCACTCTCTCTCACACACTCTCAAGACCCCTAACCCCCCCTCTCTCTCCCTAATCCTACTCATATTCTCCCTAAGCCTCTCTCTCTCTCTATAACCCTTACTAACCCCCTCTCTCACTCTCTCACCATCATACTCCTCACCCTACCTTTAACACATGTTCCTCTTCTCTCTATCTCTCTCACACACACTTCTTCCACCTAACCCTTACTAATCACCTCTATCTCACACTCCCACCTATTCCTCAACCTACACCTAGTTTCCACCCCTCAGTCTCTCCACCAACCCCCTAACAACCCCCGCTGTCTCTCTCTATCACTCTCTCTACCCCCACCAAATGATCACCCTTCTATCTAAAATTGCTAGTAGTCCTGAAACCCCTAGATCCCTCTCCCAATAACAATATATATCTCTTTCTCTCCACCAACCCACCTCCTCCCACTATTCCTAATCACCCATTCCCTACCCTCTCTCTCTCTCTCTTCCCCATACTCCACCCCTAACTTTGATCCCTCCCCTCTCTCTCTCACACACACACCTCTCTACTCCTCTGCCAACCCCTAACCCCCAACTATATCTCTCTCCCCCAACCCCAAACACACACATGTTTCCCCACTATTTCTCTCTCTCTCTCTTGCACACCCATTCTCCTACACTAATTAAAAACCCACTCCTCCTCTCCCATACCCTTATTAACCCCCTCTCTCACTATCTCAATGCCTACTCAATCCCCTCCCTTTAACACCCCCTCCACCTCTCTCTCTCTCTCTCTCTCTCTCCCCACCCTATCCTATCCCTAATCATTATTAACCCTCTCTCACTCTCTCTTCTCCATACTCCACCCCTACCTCTAACTCCCCTCTCCTCTCCCTCTCTCTTTATCTCTCTATTTCTCTCTCTAACACACATAGTTACACCGTATACTCCTCCAACTACCCCTAACTCGTGCCTCTCTCTCTCTATCTCTCTCTCTGAACCCCCTAATCCTCCCCTTACCTCTAAAAAAATCTCCCTCTCTTTGTCTCTACCCTCCTCTCCATAAAAATGATCAATCCTCTCTCTCACTCTCTCTAGACTTCAAGGTTGGGATCCTAGAACAGTTTCCCTTTCCCGCATTGCATAATTATTTTTGTCCATATTTATTTGGAGAAACTTAGCTCAAAATAAGGTTTTGTAGAGACAACAATTATTGCACTCTTCTTCAGAATAAGAATTTGACAGTGATTAAATTACAAATACATTTTTGGTCTTTGGAATTAATTAATTATTATTATATTAAGGCTAATTTGGGAACGTTTTAGCCAAAATCTGTTGAGTTAGTCCATATTTATTAAATTAGTCCAAATTTCGTAGGATTAATCCATATTTTGTTTAATTAGTTTCTTCCTATTAGTAACTTCATGAGATACGACACTCATTACTCACACTTCTTCCATTATTAATAAGAGGATGATAAGGAGAATGTGCCCTTATTGATACTTTTGTAACATGAGTTAGATAGAGTAGGAGCACTGTTCCTTCCTCTCACTTTAGTAATCTTTGGAAGGAAGAGAAGAAGCATTGGAACATTCTCACCCTTCCACAGTTAAAGTGATGAGGAGTGGGGGAGATGGGGAAGGATCATGTTCCCTTTCTCAAAATACTAGTATTTAAGTGAGAAACAAGCCCTTTCTCTTGCTGTGGTAAGTCTTGGGAAAAAGATTCGAGGACCATTGGCCCTTTCCTACACTTGTTCCACTCGAATGAGTAGCATGGGAACTTCCCTATAATTTTGGGAAGAGGGTCAGATACATTGAAACTTTCTCACCCTATTCTAATTATGATGGCCTTTCCACACAGTTTTGAAATTGGAGTAAGCGAGAGAAGGAGCAATGGCCCTTTCCCACCCTTCTATTCCTAGAGTGATGAGGAGTGGGGAGGTGAAGAAGGATCATGTGCCATTTCTCACACTTTAGGTATTTAAGTGAGGAATTTCCCCTTTCTCTCACTTTGGTAATTCTTGGGAGGAAGAGTTGAGGACAAATGGCCCTTTCCTACGCTTGTTCAACTCGAGTGAGTAGTATGGGAACTTCCTTAGAATTTTTGGAGGAGGACTAACAACATTGGAACTTTCTCACCCTATTCTAATTACGCTGGACCTTCCACACACTTCTAGAATTTGAGTAAGGAGGAGAAGGAGCACTGGGCCTTTCTCACCCTTCTATGTTTAGAGTGATGAGGTGGAGAAAAAGCATGTGCCTTTTCTCAAACTTTTGGTATTTGAGTGAGGAAATGGCCCTTTCTTTCACTTTGGTGGTTTTTTGGAAGAAGTGTCCAGGAGCAATGGCCCTTTCCAACACTTGTTCCACTTGAGTGAGTAGCATGGGAACTACCTTACACATTTTTTAGGAGGAGCGACAACATTGGAACTTTCTCACCCTATTCTAATTAAATTGTCCCTTCCACACAATTTTGGAATTTGAGTAAGGAGGATAAGTAGCACTCGACTTTTCTCACCTTCTATGGTTAGAGTGATGAGGAGTGGGGAGTGGAGAAAGAGCATGTTCTCTTTCTCATACTTTTGGTATTTTGGTGAGGGACTATCCCTTTCTCTCACTTTGGTAATTTTTGGGAGGAAGAGTCGTCCTTCCATACTTATCTGGAATTTAAGTAAGGAGGAGAAGGACTACTTTCCCTTTGTCACCCTTATATGATTAGTGTGATCAGGAGTGGGGAGGTGGATAAGGAGCATGTGACCTTTCTTAGAATATTGGTATTTGAGTGAGGAATTGGTCCTTTCTCTCGCTTTGGTAATTCTTGGTAGAATGAGTCAAGGAGCACTAACTCTTTCAAAAAATTGTTCCACTTAAGTGATTAGCATGGGAACTACCTTATAGTCTTGGGAGGAGGAGAGGAAACATTGACACTTTCTCTCCCTATTCTATTTACGCTATCCCTTACACACACTTATGGAATTTAAGGAAGAGAAAGAGATCAGGCCCTTTCTCATCTTTCTATGGTTAGAGTGATCATGAGTGGTGATGTAGAGAAGGAGCATGTGGCATTTCTCATAATATTTGAATTTGAGTGATTAATTGGCCCTTTCTCTCGCTCTATTGATTCTTGGGAGGAAGAGTCGAGGAGAACTCTACCTTTCCAACACTTGTTCTACTTGAATGAGTAGCATTGGAAATTCCTTACACTTTTGGGAGAGGAGTGGAAATATCAACACTTTGACACCCTATTCTAATTACGCTCTCCCTTCAACACACTTATGGAATTTGAGTAATAAGGAGAAGGAGCAATGGCCCTTTCTCACCCTTCTATGGTTAGAGTGAAGAGGAGTCGGGAGGTGGAGAAGGAGCATGTGCTCTTTCTCACACTTTTGGTATTTGGTTGAGGAACTATCTCTTTATCTCTCTCTTTGATAATTTTTAGGAGGAAGTGTTGACCATCCACACACATGTTCCCTTTAAGTAAGCAGGAGAAGGAGAATTTTCCATTTCTCACCCTTATATGGTTAGAGTGTTGATGAGTGGAGAGGTCGAGAAGGAGCACGTGCCCTTTCTCATACTCTTGGTTTTTGAGTAAGGAACTATCCATTTCTCTCACTTTTATGATCCTTGGTAGGAATATTTAACGAGCAATGGCCCTTTCCTACTCTTGTTACATTCGAGTGAGTAGCATGGGAACTTCCTTAGACTTTTGGGAGGAGGAGCAACAACATTGACACTTTCTCACCCTATTCTAATTACGCTGGCCCTTCCACACACTTTTGGAATCTAATTCAACCTTCCACACACATTTCGAATTTAAGTGAGGAGGACAATGAGCACTATCTCTTTCTCAGCCTTTTATGGTTAGAGTGATGAGGAGTGGGGAGGTGGAGAAGGAGAAGGTGCCCTTTCTCAGACTCTTGGTATTTGGGTGAGGAACTAGCCCTTTCTATCGCTTTTCTAATTATTGAGAGGAAGAGTCAAGCAGCATTGGTCCTTTCCTACAGTTGTTCCACTTGAGTGAGTAACATGGGAATTGAATTATAATTTTGGGAGGAGGAGTGGCAAAATTGTCCCTTTCTCACTCTATTCTTATTATGCTAGTCATTCCACACACTTTTGAAATTTTACTATGGGGGAGAAGGAACACTCAACTTTTCTCTCCCTTCTAGGGTTAGAGTGTCGAGGAGTTGGGAGGTGGAGAAGGAGTGTGTGACCTTTCTCAAACTCTTCATATTTTTTAAGGATCTATCCCTTTCTCTCACTATGGAAATTATTTGGAGGAAGAGTCGAGGAGCTCTGGTCCTATTCCACACTTGTTCTATTCGAACGAGTAGCATGAGAAGCATCTTATAATTTTGGTAGGAGTGGAAACATTGGCCATTTCTAACCATATTCTACTTACGATGGCCCTTCAACACACTTATGGAATTTTAGTAAGGAGGAGGAGTACTGGCCCTTTCTCACCCTGATATGGTTAGACTGATGAGGAGTTGGACGGTGGAGAAGGAGAGGGTTCCATTTCTTAGACTCTTGGTATTGGAGTGAGGAACTATCCATTTCTCTCTCTCTATGATAACTTTTGAGAGGAAGAGTCAAGGAGCATTGGATTTTTCTTGCACTTGTTCCACTCGAGTGAGTAGAATGGGAACTTCCTTAGACATTTGGGAGTAGGAGTGGAAACATTGGCCATTTATCAACCTATTCTTATCATTATTGTGATGTTCCTTCCACACACTTTTGAAATTTGAGTAAGGGGCAGAAGGAGATCTTGCCATTTCTCACCCTTCTATGGTTAGAGTGATGAGGTGTTCTAAGGTGGAGAAGGAGCATATGCACTTTCTCAAACTCTTGGTATTTGATGAGGAAGTCTCCCTTTCTCTCACTTTGGAAAGTTTTTGGAGATATGGCCTTATCCCACACTTTTTCCATTCAAACGAGTAGCATGGGAACCACGTTAGACTTTTTGGAGTGGAACTATTGGCCCTTTATCACTGTATTCTAATTATGTTGTCCCTTCCACATGATTTCTCCTACTATGTACCCATCACCACTTTCATAGTTGCACCTATCCAAGAAAAGTCACATATAAAAGGAAAAAATAGCCTATCGCTAATGTTTATAATTTAAAATGACAAGTCACTCAAAAATATCTGGGTCATTCATGGGGTACGCCCACCAAAATAAAGAAGCGAGTAATTTCCACTTGTCGTTAGCTTTGATCAAAACTCACAAATTATGAGAGAAGAACCAAACCATCAGAGGCCTCATGATATGCTATATATATAAATATCGGGTTTTCCCCTAAATGTTTTTGATTGACACGAGTATATTATCATCTTATATCTAGATCGTTGGAGATCTTGAAATATGATGAGGGGTTAATAAACAGAGTCTTCCACTGATGCACCATATGTTAGATTTTGAGCATTAATTCAATATGCTATAGGATCTTTACTGAGAGAATAACATGTACAATATATCAATGCATAACAATCATATCAACCATGCCAAGCATTACAAGAATCAAAAGCATGAGACAATGGACACACAGATTTTTCCATGGGGAAAACCCTAAGGTGAAAAACCCCACAACTTCCTCAGAGATAGATAGAGCAATGGCTCAACCAAAGTACAACCAAATAAAATAGATAGTCTCCTACTATGCAGGTGAGCCTCCTCCTCCAATGTGCGCCACTTTTTGAGTGAGAGAAGAGTGAGTTTCGAGATGATCAAAATAGAGAATCCTGACTCTCTATTTATACTTGTCTTGACCTGGCTAATTACTTATGGGGCCGACTTGTCTAAATCAACCTAATAACCCCAGTTACATATATATCAGGCCGACACCCACATCAGGTAGTCTAATAACCCATCGGTAAGTTAATATACTTGCGACACTTGTCAATACAAATGATGACACTTCCTTATAGAGGAATAACACATCTCTTATAAGGGTACAATAAATATATATATGAAATACATTCCGAAGTTACATATACATCAACACTCTCTCTTAAATAGGAAGGTATTTATCGACACAGATCATCAAGCACAAGTCTTCTTCTCTGGATCATCGTCATCGAATCATCGTCATCATCACAGCTGCTAGTATCTCGTCCAATCTCTGAATCTACTCATCATAGGAAGTTCTACAGAGCCAATCCTTTTTCATACTGGATGTAGGCCCACCACTTGTGGGTATTCATCATCGCTGATCATACTGTGGAATCCTCAAGACTCATCACGTGCATCTGCAAAACCTCGCAAGAGCATCCCAGGCCTTTTATGAGCACACAACTCAACCTCTCGAATCTCTAAGGATCTTTTACATGCCACTGCACAACCTGTCCATGACCAGAGAGTATCAAACTGATACTTCGCCATACATCCAACTGATGTATATCATCACATGATCAACCTGATCATCATCATCATTTGTGAGCAAGCCATCAAGTAGATACACCTCAGGACTGATTACATTGTCTCTGCAAAACCTGCAAGATCTCTCAGGACTGATTACACTGCCTCAGCAAAACCTGCAAGAGCATCTCAAGACTGATTATATGCCTCTGCAAAACCTGTGTACCAAACTGTCACATCAATGTCTTCAGATCATCATGTAGTCCACGGAAAACAACCCAAATGAACACACACAACACTTACACTCACCATGGGAGGAATAACCTGCCACCATGTGAAAGGCTCATAGCACTTACACTAACCAGCATGGGAGGACCAACCTACTACCATCTGGGAAAGGCTAACAGCACTTACATCAACGACCATGGGAGGAAAAACCTACCACCATGTCTGAAAGGAACAACACTTACATCAACGACCATGGGAGGACCAGCCTGCCACCATGTCGAAAAGGCATCAACACTTATATCTCACCATAGGAGGACTAACCTGCCACTATGTGAGAATGGCCCAACACTTACATCTCACCATGGGAGGACTAACCTGCCACCATGTGAGAATGGTCCAACCCTTACATCTTACCATGGGAGGACCAACCTACCACCATGTAAGAATGGCTTAGCTCTTACATCCTGCCATGGGAGGACCAACCTACCACCATGCAAGAATGGCCTGGCCCTTACATCCTGCCATGGGAGGACCAACCTACCACCATGCAAGAATGGCCTAGTGTGCATCTGTGTCTTTAGACTTCATCACTTCCCTCTAGAAGTCATCTTGATCTGAAGTACACCAAGTCTCCCTCTAAAGTATTCAAACTTCACTCTAGCAAGTGGCTTGGTCAACACATCGGCTATCTGCTCGTCTATCGTAACATACAGGAGCTTCACAGCTCCTCTCTACACCATGTTAACACCCAAAAAGTGCTCACTAGCTCATTTCCTTATTCACATGACCCATTTGTCCACTTTTCCACCATTTGAGCCTCTAAAGCTATCAAAAGGTCACCAAAAGACCATAATACACCCTTTCTCCCCTCAAAAGATATATTTTTCCTCAAAAAACATAAAAAACCCTAAAAAAAGGGCCTAGAATTCCCAAAAATATTAAAAGGGAATAAAAATATTAAAAACATTCAAAAAAGGAAAAAAGAGGGAAAAAGGTACCTAAACCATGTTGGTCAATACCATTGGTTTTCTCAAAACCATAATGGTATTCCCCACCACCAAAAACTATAAAAAGGTGGTAAGAGCTCCTCACTTTCCATCCATCCATCATCCTATCCTCATGTTGTCAAAATCTCTCTTGAGTTCTTGACCATTGTAGCAATCTTGGAGAAGAGACCATTGGAGCCTGGAGCATATCAACCTTGGAGCTGCTTAACACCACAAATCCTCACCATTTGAGGTATGATAATACAAAACATTATTTTATTTCTTGTTCTTTCTATGAAGCGTTTTTAGATTTATTTGTTATATGCACATGTTAGTTTAGATTGAGATTTAATTCATAATCGTTTTTGCTTTCTATATTGAAATTGCTATCACATTGTTGATAGGTGCCGATTGCACAAGCTTGGTTGCAAAACCAAGTAACATACCATATCCCTGATATAGTGAAACTTGATCTCAATGTGCTTCGACCTATCATGGAACACTGGGTTCTCTGACAACTTCACACAACTCTGGTTATCGCAGAAGATACCAGTAGCATCCAATGGGAGATCAAATAAATTAGACAGTAGCTTTCTGATGAATCTTATACCATCGGATTCAATTTTCCATGCTCATGATGATGCTTGAGATCATTTCTCGCTCTCACCCCCATAATTTTTGGGCATTTTTTCAAAATGCCACTCATTGCCTCGGTTTGCATGCCACATTGGCCGTCGTCCGTTTCTGATGAATCTTATACTGCCGGATTCAATTTTCCGCGCTCATTATGATGCTTGAGATCATTTCTCGCTCTCACCCCCATAATTTTCGGGCATTTTTTCAAAATTCCACTCATCACCTCGGTTTGCATGCCACATTGGCTGTTGCTCATTTTTGACAATCTTTATGTCACCGGATTCAGTTTTCCACACTCATGACGATGCTTGAGACCATTTCTCATTCTCATTAATACCTTTTTGTTCGGTATAGTTTTACCCCTTTTTTGGGCCGAACAATTCCTTTTACGAAAAAAGCACTTAGGGAGTTTCTGTTAAGCTCTTTTCTGACTCCTAAAATAATGAAAAGATCACCGAGAAACCTTGCTTCCTTTCATGCTCACTAAACATATCTGAAAGGGCGTCTACCTGGTATAAGTTTACCGCTTTTCCGAACATTGTAGACTAATTACAAAAAAGGAATACTCTAGCTACATCGCCTAGAAGAGTTCTCCATTTTCATTATTTTATGCTTTTTCGGGCCTTGGAGACTAACTTACGAAAAAGACAACCAATGGAGTCCACTTACTGCTTTCAGACTCTCTAAACATGAAAACGACCACGAGCAAACACCATCCTGGGCTCATATGAATCCACAGGACGGTACTCCACCACCACTACAGAGTCTTCTTATCGTTTTCAGACTCCTTAAAACTGAATTCACCCATGAGCATGAACAATCCTAGGCTCACAAAATCCACAAGATAGTACCATTTCAGAGCACACTTTTATCCCTTCCTGGAGCTCATTAAAACCATGAAGAGGGACCTAATGGTGCTTCTCAGTGCCACAACAGATCATGTCTACTCATATGGAAGCTTCCCCATTTTGGTTGCCTTTGTTCAAAGTATTCTGTAGTATGTCACCCTGAGAGGCCCTCTACAACATCCATCAGCTTGTCCCCCACAAAGTCACTCTAATCTACAATACATACCCCTCCCCTTAAAGCTATGATCCCTACACCTACAAGTCAGTTTCCTACGCTGCCAGGTCAACCATGTCATCATGCTCTAAACAAAGGAAGTTTGAGTCCACCCACTCTATGACCCCAATTATTTCCCATCCCCACAGTATGTCAGTCCTACCATCAGTACTACCACACTTCAGTTCTACACCCCGCGCTTCTATCAAGGAAACATCATTGCCTTGTTAGTTGCTGGTCTCCCTCTGTCGGCGCCAACCAAATTTATTCCAGAGGATAGACCTAGAGGTCCCTATGTCTTGGACTCATCACCATTCATGATGAGTGCCAATGAATCATTTTGAGAAGAGTCCTCAGTGCCTCTCCAAATGGTTGTTTCTCACATGCTCGACTTCAACACCTTGATCGCATCGTTGAGACTCGCATAGGGTATTGGTCCTTTCAGTTATTTGTTGAAGACCCCGGATACCACCTGACTCTTCCACATTTGGGAGTCTACTTATGGAAACAACCAGTTACATTTTCCTATAGATATCCGGGTTGCGCATGGTGACAATATTCAGATGTACCCTAGTTTTATACTCCCTCGAGTATACAGTTACATATACTCCTCAGAGTTGACTCACAGTCATTGAGTCCCTACAGATGTTGAACACCTTTAGTTTCAGTAGTTCATCAACCCTTCTGAGACCTTGTTCAGAACGGTTGTCTCTTTATTCCAGTGTATCAGTCATTGAGATCAGTCATGTTATGATCATGAATACATCCCAAAATAGTGTCACCTTTGGACCATTATGATGTACTGATAGATTTTTTATGTATTATTTAGGTCCCCCTTCTTGGGTCTAATTGTTATGTATACGTCTTGATACGAGCATGGGTATTCCCACCTCGTCCGTTATCAGAGATTATTCCTCATTCATATTGAGGCCATGTAATATTTTTTTTTTTTGCAGCTTCCAAGGGGCCGTTGATCTAGTCTCCAACCGATCTCTTCTCTTCCCCAAACCCCAAGAAAAAGACAAAAGAACTATGATGTCTATCGTCCATACGATGAGTTCCTGCCCTCACACATCAGGGGGCAATCTGTTAACACCCAAAAAGTGCTCACTAGCTCATTTCCTTATTCACATGACCCATTTGTCCACTTTTCCACCATTTGAGCCTCTAAAGCCATCAAAAGGTCACCAAAAGACCATAATACACCCTTTTTCCCCTCAAAAGATATATTTTTCCTCAAAAAACATAAAAAACCCTAAAAAAGGGTCCAGAATTCCCAAAAATATTAAAAGGGAATAAAAATATTCAAAATATTCAAAAAAGGAAAAAAGAGGGAAAAAGGTACCTAAACCATGTTGGTCAATACCATTGGTTTTCTCAAAACCATAATGGTATTCCCCACCACCAAAAACTATAAAAAGGTGGTAGGGGCTCCTCACTTTCCATCCATCCATCATCCTATCATCATGCTGTCAAAATCTCTCTTGAGTTCTTGACCATTGTAGCAATCTTGGAGAAGAGACCATTGGAGCCTGGAGCATCTCAAACTTTGAGCTGCTCAACACCACAAATCCTCACCATTTGAGGTATGATAATACAAAACATTCTTTTATTTCTTGTTCTTTCTATGAATCATTTTTAGATTTATTTGTTATATGCACATGTTAGTTTAGAATTAGATTTAATTCATAATTGTTTTTGCTTTCTATATTGAAACTTCTATCACATTGTTGATAGGTGCCCATTGCACAAGCTTGGTTGCAAAACCAAGCAACATACCATATCCCTGATATAGTGAAACTTGATCTCAATGTGCTTCGACCTGTCATGGAACACTGGGTTCTCTGACAACTTCACACAACTCTAGTTATCACAGAAGATACCAGTAGCATCCAATAGGAGATCAAATAAATCAGACAGTAGCTTCCTAAGCCATACTGCCTCACAATTAGCTGAACAAGCTGTGACATACTATGCTTCAGCTGTACTCAGTGCCACACAGGACTGCTTCATGCTAAACCAAGAGATCACACCTGATCCCAGACTAAAGCAACATCCCGAAGTGCTCTTCCGATCAATGGCACTGCCTACCCAATCTGAATCAACATAACCCTCCAGGTTAAACTTTTGATTTGCCTCATACTTGAGCCCATAATCCACTGTACCCTTCAAGTACCTTAGAACATGCTTTGCAGCTATCAGGTGAACATGTCTCGGATCTGTCAAATACTGGCTCAAGGTGTTCACCACAAAGCAAATGTCTGGTCTCGTATTCATCAGGTACATCAAGGACCCAATCATTTGACGACACAACGTAGCATCAACTGGCTCAGAAGAAGCATCACATAGAAGCTTCAGGTTCGATGCCATAGGTGTGGCCATGGACTTGCAGTCCATCATACCAAAACTCTTCAGGATCTTTACTACATACTTCCCTTGTCCAAGGAAGATTCCATCTACACTCTGCCACACCTCCATACCAAGAAAGTAGTGCATCATACCCAAGTCCTTCATCTCGAACTCGGCAGCTAGCTTACTCTTCGTGTCAGCAATTAGTCTATTCTCACCTATCAGAAACAGGTCATCCACATACAATAGTAGAATCACTGGATTTCCCTTCTCAACCTTGTAGTAAAGGTTGGAATCCGCTCTACTCTTGGTAAAGGCCAAAATGGATAGGAAGCCATCTATCCTGCCATACCAAGTCCTGGGTGTTTGTTTCAAACCATATAGGGCTTTCTTCAGTTTGCACACATGTGTTCCTCTATCATGTGTCTCAAACCCGAGTGGTTGCTCCAAATACAATTCCTCTTCAACTACACCATTCAAGAAGGTTGTCTTGACATCCATCTGGTGTACCTTCCATTTCATCATTGCAGCCAGAGCAAGTACTGATATAATGGAAGTGTATTTGGCCACAGGAGTGAAAGTCTCTTCATAATCAATTCCTTCTTTCTGGGAGAAGGCACGAGCTACAAACCTAGCTTTGTATTTCTCGATGCTGCCATCTGCAGCATGCTTGAACTTATAGATCCACTTGGAAGTTACCACAGACTTCCCATCTAGTCTTGGGACCACATCCCAAACATCATTCTTCATAATAGATTGGTATTCTTCGATCATAGCATCCTTCCATTCTTTCTTTTTTGCATCTTCTTCATAACTGGAAGGTTCTTTATCCATGATGTCACAGAGTAAAGCAACATAACTGGTATGTGACCTTGTCCTTTTCCTTTCTCTGTGTTCTTCTTCTGGAATGCCAAATATCTCTGCATCTTGGATGAGCTCTCTAGCCCATGTAGGTTTCCTCTTGTGAGGATTCTTCTCACGAGGTGGATCCACAGGTTCTTGTGGATCTTCCATTTCTCGATCTTCTTCAGGAACTGCTTCATTCATTGTGGTGTCTTGAGTTCTAGATATTCTAGGTTCTTCATTGTCTTCAACATGTGTCTTTCTTGATTTGTGATAAGCTGAACTTTCATCAAATGTTACATCTATGGTAATGCCAATCTTCTTGAATCCTGGGAAGTAGATTCTGTAAGCCTTCGAGCTTTCACTGTAACCCACGAATATACCCTTCTTTCCTGAAGGATCCAACTTTTACCTTTTCTCTTTTGGGTTGTGAGTGTATACTGGACAACCAAATATTTTGAGATGGCTCACTTCTGGTTTCTTACCAGTAAACACTTCTTCTAGTGTTTTGTTATCAAGTATCTTATGGGGTGTTCTGTTCTGCACATATACTGCTGTCCTTGCTACTTCAACCCATAAGTGCATAGGTAAGTCTTGGTCATGAATCATTTCCCTTGTTGCTTCCATGATTGTTCTATTCTTCCTTTCAACAACTTTATCTGTTGTGGATTGTAAGGAGTAGTCAACTCCCTCTTAATCCCTGAATCACTGCATAACTTCTTGAAGTCTCCTGAAGTAAATTCTCCGCCATTGTCAGATCTGAAGATCTTGATCTTCCAGTCAGTTTGGTTTTCTATCAAGGCTTTGAATTCCTTGAAATTGTTAAACACTTCATCTTTTTTCTTCAAGAAGTAGATCCAAGTCTTCCTAGAGAAATCATCAATAAAGGAGACATAATACACATACCCACTCAGAGAACTGGATGACATGGGACCGCATAAATTAGAGTGGATAATGTCACATACCCCAATTTTGTAAAAATTATGTAATTGTTTTATTATATTCCTGAGACATTATGTTAAATTTAATTCTAAGTAGGAATTGATGACTCAGCAGAGTCACTAGAAATGGAATGTAATTCATAATATTTTATTATTAATAAATAAATTATGGAGACAACAGCATGGGAGAGCTGTTAAAAGAGGTTACTGGTCAAACTGGTGGATGGAACTAGGTGGAAAGGCAAAAGACAAGTGGCATCATCCTCAAACACTTCCTAAGTTGCAGGTGGCAACTTCCCTATATTTTGGGGTCATGATTCCCCAAGAAAGTGGAATCTGAGCAGGTGGCTCATTAATGACAGTAACCCAACAAAGACCTAGGCAATCTTTTAAATAGTACTCAATGAACTGAGCTGGGGGTTCGAATTGTTCTGGAGGGAGAATACATTCAGGTGAATGTTATTCAGGAGTCCCATTGAGGAAGAGGGAAAATATACAGTAAGGAAGTTGTTTGAGAGGGATGCTGTAGTAACTTGGTTAAAGTATAGTTGTTTGGGTGGAGTGATTTATTTTGCTGCACCTAGTTCCTGCCAGGGAGACCAGAGCAATCTCGGGGGTCCTGAGAAGTGTTGTTTGGGCACTCTCCAGGAGTTGGTAGGGAGGAACAGCCTCCCATTGCTGTTGTTGTCCACAGAAATAGGTTCTGTCATTTACTTCCTTATGTTTGTCAAGTCTGAATAAATGTATGATGAGTTTATTTTTAAATGTCTGAAGGGTAATTAGTTAGTCAAATAGGATATCAGAGTAGCAGTAGATAGATTTGGTATAGTTAATGTGTTTCAGCGTTCCTTAAATCACTATTATCCTACTGATAAGGTAATTTTAATGCATGCTGTACAATAGCAATATTGTAATCAATAGTTTATTATTGTAATTTTAGACCTAGTTCATTATAATAGATATATAGATAAGTAGGGTTAAGTTTACAGTAATTATTTTCTGGAAATACAACCCGTTTAAAGAATCATAGGAACAGAGATAAAATATAAACAGTTAAATTACAGTGTTATTATCATTATCGATAATTTGCATAAGAATTGTAGCCGCAGTTCAAACATCTATTTTGTTTTGGATTAAACCCTAGATAAAAATTAAACAGTCGTAGTCTATTAATTAAATTAATAAACAAACCCTAATTAATATTGAATAAGTCTTTACTTAGCAATTAAACTTTTGAGCAAAACCCTAGCAAGAAGTTATCATAAAGAATCTATCATTGTTAAATAATCTAGTTAATGTTTTGAAAACAAAAGAAATAACAGAACTCTATTGTCAAGCTTAAACATCATCATAATATCTTACACTTGACTCTCATTTATCGACAGAGCCTTAATCGTAAAGCCTAGTTACTGTGTTAAAACCACAGAAATAGCAGAACAGTAATGTAGCTCATTTATCAAGCTCAGCAGTATAATAATATTATTCACTTGTTTCTCAACCATCAACAGAGTCATATTTTTAACTGATAGCTTAGCTTTCGAAATTAAATCATAACTATAAATTAGTTCGGGTCAAACCCTAACAGCCCAGTTTAATCAAACGAGAGGAAATCTCAGTTCACAGGTTCACAACTTCTCAACCTAAAGACTTTAACAGTTTAAAATAACCTAGTTATCATTTTTACAAACCATAGGAACAACAAATCCATATTCAACTCAGTATCGAGTTTTAATATTTAAGTATGAACTTTCACTTAACTCTAATTACTGCCAGAGTCATAATCACAACAATAAACTAAACAACTAAAACAAACCACGACTTTGGAGTTCGAATTGAACCCTATCCTCCCAGTATTTGTTTTAAATAAAGTAAATATAAAGGTTTCAGACAACGTTTTCACCTACGGCCACAGCTAAGATTCATAAATAAGAATTTATAAAGATAGAGAAATAAGAAAATTATACGCGCTAAACAAGCTCAAAGATATAGTAGAGATTTATAATATTTTATATTATCAAAACACCCGACAAAAACCCTGAACCAATTCAGATTTCAGAACAGGAAAACAGTTGTATGGAAGCCGTAACCTCATCAACAGGTAGACTCACGACTTTTACCATCTATCCATATTTTCACAGTATTTTATCTACAGAAGTCTTTCAACACGAAAGCAAAGCTAGTAATTACAATCTTGACCGAAGCCATAACATTCCCTGTACAACACATGGTTAAATCTGTCAAGAAACTTGTGCCGACAAGCAGTTACAAGACTGAACAAAGCGGAGATAGTCACAGAGTTGTTCTTCCCAAAACCAAAACCCTAACCACTCTAACAACCAGCAAGGAGGAAAAGACATGGTGAAACCAGGCTTACCAGGTAAGTGCAAAGCGCTGAGGGTTGTGTCGTTTACACCTTCATAAGTAGCCAACACCTGCATATAACAAAAGACGAATCAGTTACAAATTTTATTCTTAAAAATAAAACAATTTCTGTTAATCAGAAAACTAAGATGGAATTTCTGTAGCTTACCGGTGTTGCAAATGGAGTGCAAATAGAGTAGACAGACTGATAGCCACGAGACGAAGAAGGATAAGCCCCAACATTGGCACCAGAGAACGAGTTATTAGAAGGAGCGGGTTATCATCCATCCGAGAAGCTTAAACAAAACCAAATTAAGAAAATTGCAGACGATGGAAGCCGAGACTGGGTTAATACGGGTAGCAGAAAGATAAACCCTAGGTCATAACAACCTCACAGCTGCCAAACAACAAAAACGATGACTCCCAGACGATGCCATGAACAAATATGAAGGTTTGAGGCAGCATGTGAGCTGCTAGCACACTGTAACAATGGAGACCGGACCAGGAGGGTTCGTCGACAGACCAAGCCCAAAGGCAAAGGGAGAATGATAAGGTAGGGTTAGTCAACATTTATATATCACCAATACATGGCCATGAAGCAACCACGTAGCACTTAAATATTTCACATGCAGTGGGTCGACTCCCATAGTTCTACGACGAAGTTTCCATCATTGCTTGCCAAACAAAAATCATGACATGAATATCCATTTGAGTCACGATACCATAGTATCCCTACCATATTTACAAAATCGAAGGGTTAGCACAAAAACTTGAACTTTGCATTGGAACATTTAGAACTTTGCTTTTTAATTCTTAAAAAAAAAAAAAACATGTTTGTAGATAGCATTCAAGATTAAGTCTTGAAGTGCCAAAACATAGAAAATTTGACTCCTAATTATATGAGTATGAGAATATGGGAGTAATGATATGATATAAGTAGTTCATCAACTTGTCACTAGATTGCCAGTTCCTTTAGTCTCATGTGCACAGACCTGGGAGATAATAATTCTCTTATTGTGCGATATTAAGAACAGTTGCTTAAAAATTCTACCACTAATGTCGTTGTTATAGCTTTGCACAGATTATATAGGACTTGTCATCCTTTCATATGAAATTTTAACTTGTAGAACTAAAAACTATATAGCTCGTAATGTTGGATTAGGGTTACTCTAATCCAATTCACTTGTGGTTACAATAAATAACAATCACTTAATTATTTCAGACTCCTTGTGATGACAAGTAGACTCTTGTCATCCTTGAGACGCAATGAGTTTAATCAGGATGACTTATAAATCTTAATCCATTGTCGACCATAGAAATAGGAATAGTTTTCAAACCTAAACAACTCCTATAAACGTTAAGAGGAGACATGTAATTCACCGATTACCTTGTAATTGTTTGAGAGAAGCAAAGTATTTATATTGATATCTTCAGATCCTTACATTGGAAAGTTGCATACCAAATATTCTAACTCTAAACTTGGCTTGGTACAATAACAACGGATGATTAGAAAATTTGGTCTAAAATGATCATCCTGTAATGTTCTACAGTGCTAAGTTATAAAGCATGTTTGCATTTCAATAATACATTCGAAAAACAAATATTCCATAGAGTTTTTTTTTTAAATTCAATTGTTATCAAGAAAAATAGCGAACATTTTCTCTAGTAAATTTAACTATCTATCAGTAACATCTGGAGGAGATAATTGGCAGAGTGCTACCTTTAAACACTTGATAATCTGGTTAGCATGTTTAGATTTTTTTTTACTGAATGCTTAGGTACAGCTAATTGACTTATAATACCTTAAATATTTAATTGCAGTGACCCGATCTTACCTGTATATCTATAAGAGAAAGAAAATCGATTGCATTAGCTCGGAAGCTAAGTAAGCCCAGTCTGTCATAGCAATTCTCCCTTGCGGTTGCAAAACAGAAAAACAACCAGTAACTGAAAAAGAAAACCATAATAAAATTTAAGTATAATAAAAGATCATTCAAACACAATTACGATCACGTAAGCGAAACAAACAGTTAAATGACTGCATTTAATAACATTACTTGCTATTTTTAAATTTTTAAATTTTTCAAAAATTTTGGGTTTTGACATGTGGTATCAGAGCATGGTTCAAATACTAGGCCTTGATGTGGCCCAACTAGTTTCCGCAGAACAGTGACAATAAAAAAGAAAATATATATATATATATATATATATATATGATGTACTAATTTGTATTTTTGTTTCCTTTATACAGAGCAGAAAATTTCCTTTTTCTGAATCTAACAAACAGGTATGGAGAAGCTAGGAGAGTATGTTGAGGAGGAATCTCCAAACACTGAGACGAGATAGATGTCCAGAGAACCTATGATGGAGGAGGTAATTGCTCACTCCTCAGAGCTGATGCAGACTATAAAGGGTTTGAAGATTGAGATAGAAACAGTCAAGAAGGATAATGAAAGGATTCTGAAAACTCAAGAGCAGTTAAATCAAATTTTGATAGAAAAATTTCAGACTAAAGGAAGAAGAAAAAGAGCTAAATCTGAAGAAGCTAGTCATCAAAAAGGGTCAAAAAGGGTGAAACTAGTTAAATCAGACAGCAGTTCATCCTCTGAAGGAAGAAGGGAACAACACAGCTATCACACTACTAGTGAGAGCAGTGAGGCTGAGTTGTATAACAAAAAGAAAAAGTACAGACTTTATGAAGAGATTTCTGGGGAGTTCAAGAAAATAAAACCCCCAACCTTCAATGGAGAATCTGAAACAGGAGAAGAGGCAGAATCCTGGTTATCTGGGATGAGAAAATATTTTCAGATCTACAATTATTTAAATCAGCTGAAGGCGATAATGGCCATCTATAACCTTTCTGGAAAGGCAGATATATGGTGGCAAGACTTGAAAAGGGTCAAGGGGATCAAAGAAAAAGAAGTCAATTGGAGTACCTTTAAAAGCTACTTCAAAAAGAAATTTTCGTCCGAACAATACTATGAAGAAAGGGCCAAGGAATGTTATGAGTTAAAGCTAGGATCTATGACGATGAAGGACTTAAATAGTAAGTTCTTAAGTCTGTTAAGATATGTGCCCTATTTTGTTGAAGAGAAACCTAAAGTACAATGGTTTCTTAGCTGCCTGCCATATCATATCAAGGACAGAATCGAATATGATAACCCCAAAACTCTGGAAGAAGCTATGCGAAAGGCTAATTTCTGTTTTGAACAGAATAAAAAGAAAGAAGGGATAGCCAACTGGAAGGCTAAAAAGAACAGCAATCACCTTGAGTACAGGAAAAAGGAGTTTGTACCCCAGAAAAATTTCAAGAATAATAAAAACAGAAACCATTTTAATGGCAAAAACTTCCAGGGAAGCAAAAATGGAGCTGCTAATAATTCCAACAACTTCAAGGGTAGCAAGGAGGCTTCTAACAATCATGGAAATTACCCAAAGAATTTTGAATGAAATGAGCCTGTTAAGTGCTGGGAGTGCAATGGCCCACACTATGCTTCAGTTTTCCCAAATCGGAAGAAACCAAACAGCAATATTCATACTATACAAGATGAAATGACTGTTGGAGACTTTGGAGGGACTATGCCCCAAATCAATGCAGTTTTGGAGAACCGCCAAGCTGACTATCAAACTTCCATGGTGGAAGTAGGAGGTATGGTTAACAAAACCCCTGTAACTATTTTAATAGATCCAGGTGCTAGCCTTAGTTATATTTCACCACAGATAGTAGAAAAATGTAATTTGACTGTTGAAAGGTTTGATAACTCTTGGTCAGTACAACTAGCCACTGGGGCAAAAAGGAAGGTGAACTGTTATGTTAAGGAATGTGCTCTAGATATGAAGGATTTTAAAACTATTGTTAAATTAAATGTTCTGCCACTTGGCTCGTATGACATACTTATTGGTATGGACTGGTTAGAACAGCATAGGGTAGTTTTAAATTGTTTTGACAAAACTTTTACACGTGTGAATAAACATGAACAACCTGTAACGGTTAAGGGTATTCCTAGGAAAACTGTAATCAGGCAGATTTCTGCTTTACAACTTAAAAGAGCAGTCAGAAAAGGGTGCAAAGCCTATGCTGTAACTATTACAGATGAGGCAGTTAAATCTGATATCAGCAAGATAAAATTTGAGGATCTTCCTGTAGTGAATGAATTTACTGATGTTTTTTCGGAGGAAATTCTAGGATTACCTCCCAAGAGAGAACTGGATTTCATAATTGAACTGGTACCAGGTGTTGTACCCAGTTCAAAAGCTCCATATTGTATGAATATTTTGGAGCTTAACGAATTAAAAACTCAGTTAAAGGAATTAATAGATAAGAATTACATATGACCCAGTGTGTCCCCTTGGGGAGCACCAGTAATCTTTGTTAAAAAGAAGGACGGAACTATGCGACTCTGCATAGATTACCGTCAACTAAACAAGATGACAATTAAAAATAGATATCCGTTGCCTCACATAGATAATTTGTTTGATCAGCTACGTGGAGCTACGGTGTTCTCTAAGATAGACCTGAGATCGGGTTATCATCAGGTGATATTAAAGAAGAGGACATATTCAAGACAACTTTCAGAACGAGGTATGGACATTACGAATTTTTCGTAATGCCATTTGGGCTTACTAATGCCCCAACCATCTTTATGTGCCTAATGAACAACATAATGCATAAATACTTAGATAAATTTGTCGTCGTATTCATCGATGACATTTAAATTTATTCTAAAAACGAGGAGGAACACAAAGAACATTTACGGATAGTCTTACAAGAACTGCGAGAACAGCAGCTCTTTGAAAAGTTCAGTAAGTGTGATTTCTTCAAGGATGAAATCCAGTACTTAGGTCACATAGTGACTAAGGAAGGGATTTCAGTTGATCCTGAAAAGATCTGGGCAATTGAAGAATGGCCAGTACCAAAAGATGTAACAGATGTTAGATCCTTCATAGGAATTACTGGTTATTACCAGAGATTCATTGAAGGCTTTTCAAAAATAGCCAACCCAATCACTTCCTTGCAAAACAAAGGCAGGAAGTTTGATTGGAACTTGAAGTGTGAAGAAAGCTTTAAGAAATTAAAGACTTTATTAACAACTACGCCTATTCTAAGAATAGCAGATCCCAATAAGGATTTTGTGGTTTGCACGGATGCTTGTAATGACAGTCTAGGCGGAGTGTTGACTCAGGATGGGCATGTCATTGCCTATGAGTCCAGGAAGCTGAAGATTCATGAAAAGAATTATGCCACTTATGATTTAGAATTAGCTGTTGCTATTCATGCTTTAAAGATGTGGCGACACCACTTAATAGGGAGAAAGTTTACTTTAATGACTGATAATAAGGGTCTGAAATACCTTTTAGATCAGTCTAACTTAAATGCAAGGCAAGCAAGATGGTTGGCCTTCTTAATTGAATACGATTTCAAAATTCAGCACATAAAAGGAAAGGAAAATAAGGTGGTTGATGCTTTGAGCAGAAATGCAAGGCTGAATTTTATATCAGCTAGCAGCACTTATACCTCTGATTTAAATGAACAATTGTCTAAAGGGATAGAATCAGATGAAATTTATCAAAAGTTACAAGCTACAGCTAAAGAAGGACCTACAGAAAGTTTGATAAAGGGTTATAGTCTAAATAAAGATGAATTTTTATTGTTTAAAGACAGGCTGTATGTTCCGAATGTATCTAAAGTTAAACTGTTAATTCTAGATGAGGTTCATAAAACCCCTTACTCAGGGCATCCAGGCTACCAGAAGACTGTCACCATGTTGAGAAAACATTATTTTTGGCCTAATATGAAATCTGAAGTAGCTGAGTACATAGCTAGATGTTTGGACTACCAACAAGTGAAAACAGAACACCAACATCTAGCTGGGTTACTGCAACCTTTACCTATTCCTAGTTGGAAGTGGGAAATAATCAGCTTAGATTTCATTACTGGATTACCCAGAAATCAAAATCAGAATGATTAAATTATGGTGGTAGTAGATAAGTTAAGTAAATCAGCACACTTTATTCCTGTTAAAACCACTTACAAGGCTGCAAACATAGCTGATATATTTCTGAAGCAGATTTTTAGGTTACATGGTGTCCCAAAGGTTATTATTTCAGACAGGGATCCTAAATTCACAGGAAATTTTTGGAAATCTTTGTTTAAGGGACTAAACACAACACTGAATTTCAGCACTTCCTTCCATCCTCAGATGGACAGACAAACTGAAAGAGTTAATCAGGTATTGGAAGATCTGCTAAGAATGTATGTTAAGGATCAACCAGGTAAGTGGGAGGATTATTTACATTTAGCAGAATTTGCATACAATAACAGCTATCAATCGTCAGCTAAGTTAATTCCTTTTGAAATTCTGTATGGGCGTAAATGTAACACTCCTATCTCTTGGAATAATCCAGTAGACAGATTAGTGTTAGGTCCTGAATTATTAAAAGAAATGGAATAGATTGTGAAACAAGTGCAGGTAAATTTGAAGATTGCCCAGGATCGGCAAAAGAGTCAAGCAGATTTGAAAAGAACTCCTAAAGAGTTCCAGGTAGGTGAACATGTGTTCATAAAGGTAAGACCAAAGAAGAGCTCCCTAAGATTGGGGAGTTGTGCAAAATTAGCACCACATTACTGTGGTCCGTTTGAAATTTTATCTAGAATTGGTCAAGTTGCTTATCAGCTAGCATTACCACCTAATTTAAAAGTGCATAATGTTTTTCATATTTCTGTTCTGAAAAAGGACGTTCATGATGCTACTCATGTGATTGATTGGAACGTTGTACAGGTAGAACCAGAAGGGGAAGTTCTGGTGGAACCAGATTGTATCCTCAGGAGGAGGGAAATTACTCTGCGGAACCGCACAATTGGACAGCTGAAGGTGCAATGGAAGCACCTTAGTCCTGAAGAAGCTACCTGGGAACTGGAAAGTAAGATGCAGGAAGCATACCCAAATCTGTTCCAGAAGGTAGCTGAGGATGAGGAATAAGTAACATCGAGGACGATGTTACATTTTAAGGGGGTGTGTATGTCGCATACCCCAATTTTGTAAAAATTATGTAATTGTTTTTGTTCGGATATCCACATCATCTTTTTCAGGATCTTGCATGCAATTAGGGTTTGCATGCAAAATCTAGGGTTTGCATGCACTTGCATGCATCCCAGTCACCAGTTTGATGCCTCCAGCACCTTAGCCACCTCATTCTAGCACCCGGGAGCCACTTACTACAGAGTTTTATCCCTCCTAGGCTGAAAGGTGCCCACTTCTCACCTACTGCCAGAGAAGGGCGCACTTGTTCACCTACCACTGCAGTTCCACTTCAGTTACATTCAGTTAGCTCTGATTCTCCCTGATTTGAGGATAGTTTCACTCCCGACTGACTGCTTCACTTCCGTTGGACCTCCAGTTTGACTAGATGACTTGTTCTGACTTCAGTTAGTCTCCCATGCACCCCCCACTGAGCCTCCTTCCCTTAATCAGTTCTACACACTTCAGTTACACATGACACACTCAGTTAGACTCAGATTGACACCTGGATGACTGGTTCTTATGCATTGATGACCACTACCGATTGACGATGAGGACTCCTAGTTGGAGTCAAGCTACTCCATTCAGTGATTCGAATGGCCTACTTAGTCAATTCGAATTGCTCATTGACAGTGATTGTATTCTATTGTAATTCATTCACCCTTTCTGGGATATTCAGCACTGCTGCATGTTTTGCACAGTTTTACACCATATTTTCTATATTCATCTGTTGTGATTGATTTACTTGTTCATTAGATCTACTGTGACTAATTTTACATGGTATCAGAGCCATTGCAGGAACATGATCTCTTTTCTACAGGTGTTTCTACAAGAATATTTGACTGAATTGCTCAAAAATTGCAAAAGTTTTGGCATGAGATATCTCAAGGGCATTCGCTCCTGTGCATGCAAAGCTTGAAAATACATCCAATACCACTCCAGAATCTTGAGTTTCCACATAATTCCTGGATCTGATAGATTGGACCCATTCAACATTGTTTGATCTCCAATCCCAGGTGTGATGCAACTCTAAAAGGGTGGATTGTTCGACCTTACAGTTCTTGGTTTGATTGTGATTTGCAGGTTATCAAGCTCCTCCTTTGTATTCGCTACACTATGCATGCAAACTCCTCTTTTGCATTCGCTACACTCTGCATGCAAGCTCATCTACATCAGTTTCACTCGCTCCTAGCAATGGAATACTCTTCTTCAAAGCCTATCCTCACCCCATTCAATTATTTTGATTGGAAAGATGATATGGAGATCATATTACATTCAAAAGGTTACTACCGAGTCACTCTTGGTCTTGAATTGGAGCCAAACAATGTGTCAGATCGAACCAAACACTACAACAAGCTTGATGAAGCTTATGGTCTTCTTTGTCTCTCCATCTCCAAAGATCTTCACTTCCATCTCAGCGGATTGAAGACTCCAAAGGCCATATGGGAGAAACTTGAAACACTATTTGGCAAGCAGGATGAGCTTAGGGCTTTTCAATTAAAGAATAATGTGATTGGCCTTAATCCTGAGAATTTCGAGACCATCAATGAATTCTTCACAAAATTCAAGAACTTGAACTTGCAATTGAAGAACAGTGGAGTTATCAAAGAGGATAAACAATTGATCCTCTCCATTCTAAGCAAGCTTGGAAAAGATTATTCGGTATTTGTCTCTACTTTCAATTCCGGTCGGCTAACTACCCCGAATTGGAAGATGCCTACCTTGAATGCCTTCATTGAGTCCGTCACAAAAGATCATGACAAGTTGATTCAAATGGGGTCCATAAGCTCCAAAGATTCATCCCTATATGTTCAAGGACCCAAGATCTCGAATGGTAAAGGAAAGCAAAAGAAGGAGAAGCCCAAATTCGAGCCTCACAAGCAAAAAGACAAAGGCAAACAAACGGATGCACCATCCAGTTCGAAGTTCAAGCAAAAGGGAAAAGAAGGTAACCAAAAATCTAAATGTACTTATTGCAATTGTGGCTTTCATCCCGAAAGTTCATGTATGAAGAAGACTGTAGATCAAATGGCCCTCCTTTTGGAAAAGAACAACATAACTCTTCCCAACGGTGCAAGGAAGAAGGATAGGAATGATGATCATGAAAGAGGACAAGCACTCATGGCAACGGTTTCGAAGCCCACTACTCTCTTGATAGATTCGGGTGCATCAAATCATATGGCTGCAAATATTGATTCTTTTTCCTCATTCGATCCAAACAGCTCCATCCCCATCCATTTGGGAGATGACTCAAAAATTTCTTCAAAGGACAAAGGTACGATTCATGTAGATCATGGAAGCTTTCAGAATGTTCTCTATGTGCCTTCCTTGGCTTCAAATCTTCTTTCTGTGTATCAAATGACACACACTGGTGAACCGAAGCAAGTTACATTCAGCCCTAATACAGTTGAAATTTTTGATATCAAAAGTGGAAGACTAGTTGCAGTCGGAAAGGCAAATCACACTACAAAATGCTATGAGTTTTCACACTTTATTCCGCTCGCAAAGCCCACTGCTCTTCGCACACATGGTAATGAGGTTAGTAGGCTTTGGCATGAAATATTTGGACATCTTAATTATAAGTATTTGCTTCTGCTATCAAACAAATCCATGGTAGATGGCCTTCCACAACTCAGTTCCTCGAAGGGAATATGCACCGGTTGCATCATTGGGAAGCACCCTGAGCACAGATTCGACCGCGGCAAAGCTAGCAGAGATTCTACTATTTTGGGGATGATCCATTCTGATATCAGTGGTTCACTGCCCCATATGTCATTAAATGGTTCAAGGTATGTTTTGACATTTATTGATGATTTTTCCCGCTTTACATGGGTATTCTTTCTCAAAAACAAGTCAGAAGTGCTTGGAAAATTCAAGAATTTTAAGGCTTCTGTTGAGACCGCCACTGAGAGCAAGATCAAAGCTCTTAGATCTGATAATGGTGGAGAATATATTAAATCCGAGTTGCTGCAACTTTATGCCCAAAGCGGAATTCAGATCCAACATACAGTTCCCTACACACCCCAGCAGAACGGTGTAGCGGAAAGGAAAAACCAGTCACTGAAAGAGATGGCTACATGCATGATTGAATCAGAAGGTTTGGCTACAAATCTTTGGGCTGAAGCAATCAATGTTGTTGCATACATACAGAACTGAGTTCCACATTCATCTGTGAAAGGTATGACTCTTTTCGAAGCATTCTTTGGTCACAAACCGGATGTGTCAAATTTGAGAGTTTTTGGCTCTACTGCATGGGTTAGAATTCCTTCTGAGAAGAGACGAGCTTTGGATCCACAAAGTACCGAGTGCATACTTATAGGATATGGGGAAGAATAAAAAGCATATAAACTCATGAATATCAGATCTAAAAAGATATTCATAGAGCGCAGTGTGCAATTTGAAGAACCGCTTCAAGAATTGCAACTAGTCGAGGAAAAGACTGCCGATTCACCGCCTTCACCAGAAGAAGATCCGTGCAGTGATAACGAAGGTATGAGTTCTGATATTTCTGATATTTCAGAAGCATATGATGATCATGACATATCAGGTTCGGAATCCGACCATTATGATCCTCCTCAGTTACCAAAGTGGGCCCAAAACACTCTACAATATGCTAGTTCGAATCTTGGAAATCCTGCTGATCCGAGATGAACAAGAGGAGACTTTCAAAGAGCAGGTATGGCTCTTTCTATTGCTGATCCATTTCTTCCTGAGATTTGTTATTTGATGGCTGGTTCATATCCTACATCATACTATTATGCTCATCGAGATCCGAGATGGAAAAGTGCCATGCACGAAGAGTACAGTTCTCTTCAAAAGATCAACACATGGGAGCTAGTTTCTCTTCCACCTAGAAGAAAATTGGTGAAGTGTATATGGGTCTACCGTACTAAAGTTGCTGCTGATGGAACTATCAGCAAATATAAAGTAAGGTTGGTGGAAAAAGGTTTTTCCCAATTCCAAGGAGTGGACTACACTGAGACCTTTGCACCGGTTGCAAAGATGGATTCCATCCGCCTTGTTTTAGCTATTGCCGCATCCAAGCACTGGGAAGTGCACCACATGGATGTGAAGAGTGCATTCTTACATGGAGACCTTGCTGAAGAGGTATATATGCAGCAGCCAGAGGGTTATACATCAGATCCATCATTGGTTTGTAGATTAAAGAAATCTTTGTACGGGTTAAAACAGGCCCCAAGAGCTTGGTACGCAAAGATGGACTCCTTCCTTCTTTCTCAGAATTTCCAAAGATGCAAATCTGATCTGAATGTGTATCTTCAGCGAGTTAAAGGTAACTTGTTGGTTATTGTACTTTATGTTGATGATCTTCTCATTACTGGTAGCACACTTACTTCAGTAAACAAGCTAAAATCTGCCTTAAATCTAGCTTTTGACATGAGCGATTTGGGCTTGCTGAGTCACTTTTTGGGCTTGGAGATAGCTCAAAATTTTGATGGGATCACTATATCTCAGAAAAAATATGCTTCCAACCTGTTATTGAAGTTTAATATGGCTGAATGTAAGGCAGCCCCATTCCCATTCCTCTCAGGAATCAGTCTTGAGGAGGGAGATTCTACACCACTTGCAGATTGCAGTATGTATCGACGGTTGATTGGTTCACTACTTTATTTGACACACTCACGGCCTGATATCTCATATGCCGTGAGTGCCGTGTCAAGATATATGCAGCAGCCACATGAGCTTCATTGGCGAGCAGCCAAGCAGATATTGCAGTATGTGCAAGGTACGAGACAGTTTGGCATACATTATGCTGCAGATTCTGAGCTAGATTTCATTGGTTTTACTGATTCAGATTGGGCAGGTGATAGTATTGATCGGAAGTCCACTTCCGGTTATGTTTTCATGATTGGTCATGGTGCTATTTGCTGGTCCAGCAAAAAGCAAGCAGCCATTGCACTTTCTTCAGTAGAGGCAGAGTATCGAGGGGTAGTCAATGCCTGCATTCAGGCAGTTTGGTTGCAGGGTATTCTTTCCGAGTTTGGTTTTGGTGGCACTAATTCGACTGTCCTATTTTGTGACAATCAAAGTGCTATCAAGATCTCCACAGATCCAGTTCAACGTCAGAGGACCAAACACATTGAGATTCATATGCATTACATTCGACAGTTGGTGCATGACCGCACCATCATTCTGCAATATTGCCCTACTGATGAGCAAATTGCAGACATCTTCACCAAGAGCTTCACTGAGAAGAAGTTCTCTTACCCCCGTTCACTGTTGGGGGTGAGTTCCATCATGGTGGAGACAGATTGATTCATTATTATGCTTTAGCTTGAGGGGGGGCTTTCCTCCCACTGGGTTTTCCCTCTTTCCTCACTTAGTTATTTTCAGCATTTTTTGGATTATTGTATTGGGGTGACCTTTGGTCTTAGTTACCAGGGCCCCACATTATTTTTTGCACATCATAGTCTAGCTTGAGGGGGGGTGTTCGGATATCCACATCATCTTTTTCAGGATCTTGCATGCAATTAGGGTTTGCATGCAAAATCTAGGGTTTGCATGCACCTGCATGCACTTGCATGCATCCCAGTCACCAGTTTGATGCCTCCAGCACCTTAGCCACCTCATTCTAGCACCCGGGAGCCACTTACTACAGATTTTTAGCCCTCCTAGGCTGAAAGGTTCCCACTTCTCACCTACTGCCAGAGAAGGGCACACTTGTTCACCTACCACTGCAGTTCCACTTCAGTTACATTTAGTTAGCTCCGATTCTCCCTGATTTGAGGCTAGTTTCACTCCCGACTGACTGTTTCACTTCCGTTGGACCTCCAGTTTGACTAGATGACTTGTTCTGACTTCAGTTAGTCTCCCATGCGCCCCCCACTGAGCCTCCTTCCCTTAATCAGTGCTACACACTTCAGTTACACATGACACACTCAGTTAGACTCAGATTGACACCTGGATGACTGGTTCTTGTGCATTGATGACCACCACCGATTGACGATGAAGACTCCTAGTTGGAGTCAAGCTACTCCATTCAGTGATTCGAATGGCCTACTTAGTCAATTCGAATTGCTCATTGACAGTGATTGTATTCTATTGTAATTCATTCACCCTTTCTGGGATATTGCGCACTGCTGCATGTTTTGCACAGTTTTACACCATATTTTCTATATTCATCTGTTGTGATTGATTTACTTGTTCATTAGATCTGCTGTGACTAATTTTACAGTTTTATTATATTCCTGAGACATTATGTTAAATTTAATGCTAAGTAGGAATTGATGACTCAACAGAGTCACTAGAAATGGAATGTAATTCAAAATATTTTATTATTAATAAATAAATTATGGAGACAACAGCATGGGAGAGTTGTTAAAAGAGGTTACTGGTCAAACTGGTGGATGGAACTAGGTGGAAAGGAAAAAGACAAGTGGAAGCATCCTCAAACACTTCCTAAGTTGCAGGTGGCAACTTCCCTATATTTTGGGGTCATGATTCCCCAAGAAAGTGGAATCTGAGCAGGTAGCTCATTAATGACATTAACCCAACAAAGACCTAGGCAATCTTTTAAATAGTACTCAATGAACTGAGCTGGGGGTTCGAATTGTTTGGGAGGGAGAATACATTCAGGTGAATGTTGATCAGGAGTCCCATTGAGGAAGAGGGAAAATATACAGTAAGGAAGTTGTTTGAGAGGGATGCTGCAGTAACTTGGTTCCAGTATAGTTGTTTGGGCTGAGTGAATTGTTCTGCTGCACCTAGTTCCTGCCAAGGAGACCAGAGCAAGCTCGGGGGTCCTGAGAAGTGTTGTTTGGGCACTCTCCAGGAGTTGGTAGGGAGGAACAGCCTCCCATTGCTGTTGTTGTCCACAGAAACAGGTTCTGTCATTTACTTCCTTATGTTTGTCAAGTCTGAATAAATGTATGATGAGTTTATTTTTAAATGTCTGAAGAGTAATTAGTTAGTAAAATAGGATATCAGAGTAGCAGTAGATAGATTTGGTATAGTTAATGTGTTTCAGCGTTCCTTAAATCACTATTATCCTACTGATAAGGTAATTTTAATGCATGCTGTACAATAGTAATATTGTAATCAATAGTTTATTATTGTAATTTTAAACCTAGTTAATTATAATAGATATATAGATAAGTAGGGTTAAGTTTACAGTAATTATTTTTTGGAAATACAACCCGTTTAAACAATCATAGGAACATAGATAAAATTTAAACAGTTAAATTACAGTGTTATTATCATTATCAATAATTTGCATAAGAATTGTAGCCGCAATTCAAACATCTATTTTGTTTTGGTATAAACCATAGATAAAAATTAAACAGTCGTAGTCTATTAATTAAATTAATAAATAAACCCTAATTAATATTGAATAAGTCTTTACTTAGAAATTAAACTTTTGAGCAAAACCCTAGCAAGAAGTTATCATAAAGAATCTATCATTGTTAAATAATCTAGTTAATGTTTTGAAAACAAAAGAAATAACAGAACCCTGTTGTCGAGCTTAAACATCATCATAATGTCTTACACTTGACTCTCATTTATCGACAGAGCCTTAATCGTAAAACCTAGTTACTGTGTTAAAACCACAGAAATAGCAGAACAGTAATGTAGCTCATCTATCAAGCTCAATAGTATAATAATATTATTCACTTGTTTCTCAACCATCAACAGAGTCATATTTTTAACTGATAGCTTAGCTTTCAAAATTAAATCATAAATGTAAATTAGTTCAGGTAAAACCCTAGCAGCCCAGTTTAATCAAACGAGAGGAAATCTCAGTTCACAGGTTCACAACTTCTCAACCTAAAGACTTTAACAGTTTAAAATAACCTAGTTATCGTTTTTACAAACCATAGGAACAACAAATCCATATTCAACTCAATATCGAGTTTTAATATTTAAGTATGAACTTTCACTTAACTCTAATTACTGCCAGAGTCATAATCACAACAATAAACTAAACAAATAAAACAAACCATGACTGTGGAGTTCAAATTGAGCCCTATCCTCCCAGTATTTGTTTTAAATAAAATAAATATAAAGGTTTCAGACAACGATTTCACCTACGGCCGCAGCTAAGATTCATAAATAAGCATTTATAAAGACAGAGAAATAAGAAAATTATACGCGCTAAACAAGCTCAAAGATACAGTAGAGCTTTATAATATTTTATATTATCAAAACACCTGATAGAAACCCTGAACCAATTCAGATTTCAGAACAGGAAAACAGTTGTATGGAAGCCGTAACCTCATCAACAGGTAGACTCACGACTCTTACCATCTATCCATATTTTCACAGTATTTTATCTACATAAATCTTTCAACACGAAAGAAAAGCTAGTAATTACAATCTTGACCGAAGCCATAACATTCCCTTTACAACACAGGGTTAAATCTGTCAAGAAACTCGTGGAGACAAGCAGTTACAAGACTGAACAAAGCGGAGATAGTCACAGAGTTGTTCTTCCCAAAACCAAAACCCTAACCACTCTAACAACCAGCAAGGAGGAAAAGCCATGGTGAAACCAGGCTTACCAGGTAAGTGCAAAGCACCGAGGGTTGTGTCGTTTACACCTTCATAAGTAGCCAACACCTGCATATAACAAAAGACTTATCAGTTACAAATTTTATTCTTAAAAATAAAACAATTTCTTGTAATCACGAAACTAAGATGGAATTTCTGTAGCTTACCGGTGTTGCAAATGGAGTGCAAATACAGTAAACAGACTGATAGCCACGAGACAAAGAAGGATAAGCCCCAACATTGGCACCAGAGAACGAGTTATCAGAAGGAGCGGGTTATCATCCATCCGAGAAGATTAAACAAAACCAAATTAAGAAAATTGCTGACGATGGAAGCCGAGACTAGGTTAATACGGGTAGCAGAAAGATAAAACCTAGGTCATAACAACCTCACATCTGCCAACCAGCAAAAACAATGACTCCCAGACGATGCCATGAACAAATACGAAGGTTTGAGGCAGCATGTGAGCTGCTAGCACACTGTAACAATGGAGACCGGACCAGGAGGGTTCGTCGACAGACCAAGCCTGAAGGCAAAGGGAGAATCATAAGGTAGGGTTAGTCAACGTTTATATATCACCAATACATGGCCATGGAGCAACCACGTAGCACTTAAATATTTCACATGCAGTGGGTCGACTCCCATAGTTCTACGACGAAGTTTCCATCATTGCTTGCCAAATAAAAATCATGACATGAATATCCATTTGAGTCACGATACCATAGTATCCCTACCATATTTACAAAATCAAAGGGTTAGCACAAAAACTTGAGCTTTGCATTGGAACATTTAGAACCTTGCTTTTTAATTCTTAAAAAAAAAAAAATGTTTGTAGATAGCATTCAAGATTAAGTCTTGAAGTGCCAAAACATAGAAAATTTGACTCCTAATTATATGAGTATGAGAATATGGGAGTAATGATATGATATAAGTAGTTCATCAACTTGTCACTAGATTGCCACTTCCTTTAGTCTCATGTGCACAGACCTGGGAGATAATAATTCTCTTATTGTGCGATATTAAGAACAGTTGCTTAAAAATTCTACCACTAATGCCGTTGTTATAGCTTTGCACAGATTATATAGGACTTGTCATCCTTTCATATGAAATTTTAACTTGTAGAACTAAAAGCTATATAAATCGTAATGTTGGATTAGGGTTACTCTAATCCAATTCACTTGTGGTTACAATAAATAACAATCACTTAATTATTTCAGACTCCTTGTGATGACAAGTAGACTCTTGTCATCCTTGAGACGCAATGAGTTTAATCAAGATGACTTATAAATCTTAATCCATTGTCGACCATAGAGATAGGAATAGTTTTCAAACCTAAACAACTCCTATAAACGTTAAGAGGAGACATGTAATTCACTGATTACCTTGTAATTGTTTGAGACAAGCAAAGTATTTATATTGATATCTTCAGATCCTTACATTGGAAAGTTGCATATCAAATGTTCTAACTCTAAACTTGGCTTGGTACAATAACAACGGATGATTAGAAAATTTGGTCTAAAATGATCATCCTGTAATGTTCTACAGTGCTAAGTTATAAAGTATGTTTGCATTTTAATAATACATTCGAAAAAAAAATATTCCATAGAGTTTTTTTTTTTAAATTCAATTGTTATCAAGAAAAATAGCGAACATTTTCTCTAGTAAATTTAACTATCAATCAGTAAGATCTGGAGGAGATAATTGGTAGAGTGCTACCTTTAAACACTTGATAATCTGGTTAGCATGTTTAGATTTTTTTTTACTGAATGCTTGGGTACAGCTAATTGACTTATAATACCTTAAAGATTTAATTGCAGCGACCCGATCTTACCTGTATATCTGTAAGAGAAAGAAAATTGATTGCATTAGCTCGGAAGCTAAGTAAGCCCAGTCTGTCATAGCAATTCTCCCTTACGGTTGCAAAACAGAAAAACAGTCAGTAACTGAAAAAGAAAACCGTAATAAAATTTAAGTATAATAAAAGATCATTCAAACACAATTACGATCACGTAAGTGAAAGAAACAGTTAAATGACTGCATTTAATAGCATTACTTGCTATTTTAAAAATTTTAAATTTTTCAAAATTTTTTGGTTTTGACAGATAATCTCCAAGATTCCTTTTTCCTTGCTTTCATTGCTTGGAAATGTCTTCTTTGTATTCTTTCCCTTTGCACAACCTTTGCAAATGCCTTCATGCTTTGTCTAGATTTCAGGAAGACCTTCTACCACTTTGCTTACAATTGGTAATGCTCTGTAATGCATGTGTGCAAGCCTTCTGTTCCAAAGTTCACTTGGCTCTACTGAATCATGGACCATGGCTTCTTATGGATGGCCCTTCAATTTGTATAATCTTCCCTCTTTCTCTCCAATCACAACCGTATCATCTATAGTCTTACCCTTAGGCCACATTAGGACTTGGCCATCTATAAATGCAACCCTCATGCCTTTTGCATCCAATGCAGAGATTGAGAGTAGATTCTTCTTGAGTCCTAGAACAAAGAGTACATCCTTCATCTTCATAGACTTTCCAGAGTCTAGTTTATAGGAGGCTTCACCACTCCCTTTTATGGGATACTGGTAGTCATCTCCAAGCTTCACCTTGTCGGGTGAATCATGTTCATATAGATCCACAAAGGATTCTTTGAATCCTGTCATATGTTTGGAAACCCCACTATCTATGAGGCAATCATTACTTCCATGAGTAATGGTTCCAGTGAGAGTAGAAATCAAAACATATTCTTCATCACTTGAAGAATATTCACTATCTTCTCTAGCCCTCTTCCTGGGAGGTTCATCATTCTCTGCAGCATGAGCATGATGTATTCTTTTGAAGTTCTTCTTCTTATGAGTACCCTCTTTCTTATTTTTAGGGAAATCTATGGCATAGTGTCCCTTATCATCACATGTATAGCAACGGACATGGGACATGTCCCTTCGATTTCTGGGACTACCTCTTTGATTCTGATATTTTCCTTTCTTGCCATGATGGTGAGCTTTCTTGTCACCATGCCTTTTGGAGTGAGCTGTGAGTGCTTGGTCCTCACTCCCCATGTTCTCTTCTCTGGCTACAATTTGAGCTTCTTCCTATGAGCATTCTTCCCACAGTCTAGAAAAAGAGATAAGTTTCTTTCTAGCACAAATTCCTTGGATGAAGGAATCCCATGACCTAGGGAGGCCATTAAGAGTGGTCATCACCACTTCTCCATTTTCTACCACTTCACCCACAGCTTCAAGTTGTTCTTTTATCCGGGAGACCCTTGAGAAATATGACTGCATAGTCTCTGCATTCTGGATCTTGATATTCTTCAATTGATTCCTCAGGGTCATCTTCCGATTTATATTCTTGCCTTCAAATAATTTGGTCAAGGAATCAAACATCTCTTCTGGTGTCTTTAGGGATGACACATGGGGGATGAGATGATCTTTGATAGAATCAACAATGATCCTTTTTGCCTTAACTAAATTTCCCTTGTGAAGAGCCTTAGCCTCTTCTCCCTCTGGGACAGGGACCTCTTCACTTATATAAGTATCCAACTCATTCTCTTCAAGGATTAACCCAATCCTATACTTCCATGCTTGGAAGTTATCAGCTCCTTCAAGCTTATCCTCAAGCTTGGTGTGGTGAGACATCTTTAAAGAGTACTTCAAATGGAAATAGAAAAGATTTAGGTCTTACCACTTGATTGCTGAAAACTAGATCTGGTGTCGGATTAGGGTTTGAGTTTCCCGAAGATCTACATAACCAAAAATCTTGAACCAAAGCTCCAAACTTCTGATTTTCCAAGGAGATTCCAGCTATGTATTCATATTTTAGAAATTCCTATTTTTGAGGAAACCCTAATTTTTAGGGCCAAAAATGAAAGTGCTCAGAATTGAATTTTGATTGGACAGATAGATTCCCCTTGCTGAGGAGAGTCAATCCATCATATTACTTGTCCAAAATCTGTGGGGAGAAACCCAAAAACAAGAAGCCCTAGCTTCTACAACTGCACAGTGTCTTCTTCTTAGGTTAGCTCTGATACTATGTTAGATTTTGAGCATTAATTCAATATGCTATAGGATCTTTACTAAGAGAATAAAATGTACAGTATATCAATGCATAAAAATCATATCAAGCATGCCAAGCATCACAAGAATCAAAAGCATGAGACAATGGACACACAGATTTTTCCATGGGGAAAACCTTAAGGTGAAAAAACCCACAACTTCCTCAGAGATAGGTAAAGCAATGGATCAACCAAAGTACAACCAAATACAATAGATAGTCTCCTACTATGCAGCTAATCCTCCTCCTCCAATGCGCGCCACTTTCTGAGTGAGAGAAGAGTGAGTTCCGAGATGATCAAAATAGAGAATCCTGACTCTCTATTTATACTTGTCCTGACCTGGATAATTACTTATGGGGCCGACTTGTCTAACTCATCCTAATAACCCCAGTTACATATATATCGGGCCGACACCCACATCAGGTAGTCTAATAACCCATCGGCAAGTTAATCTACTTGTGACACTTGTCAATACAAATGACGACACTTCCTTATAGAGGAATAACACATCTCTTATAAGGGTACAATAAATATATATATGAAATACATTCCGAAGTTACATATACATCAACACCATATACAACAATGCATCTCCCTAAAATGAATCATGACCATTGGAGGTACTGGAGTGACTAGTAAGGTTGAGTAAGACCCCTCTCCCTGCCAGCAAATGGGATGAGGCCCCATGTTTCGTCAAAATAAATCTAGTCCTTTGGAGGAGAGGTTAGAAAGTCTCACATTTCTTCAAAATATCATGATCATTTGAGGCATAGAAATACAAGGTAGGTTCGAAGGGAATCCTTTTCACTTGAAGCCAGATTTGTATCGCCAAGCTCTTTCCCATGGTAAAATGTGGTTGTTAAATAAGGATAACGGTATGAGTCAGAAAAAAGGATGTATCTAGTTGATAGTCAAGGAAAAGGTGCACTTCCTTTTCAAATGAATATAAATCATCCTCAAAGCACACCAAGGACCAAAAGAAAAGAAATATTTGCTTATGTTATACAATGATAATTTATTTTGGCTAAGATAGTCAAACAAGCTATGTGAATCGTGTAAAGCTGCAGTCTTTTCAAATCAAACATCATCCAAAATACTAAAATTTATGCCTTTGGATGGTCCAGAGAAAATACGGTGTCTAATCACTTCATCCATACACTCTACTATCCATCATTACTATATTCCTAAAAATTATTCATTGATCTGCCAAATTCTTTGTTCATCATTTCCTGGATATCCTACAACTAGTGAGCACTATATTCAATCATGCCTTCACTCTTATATAGTGTCACGATGGTCTCAAATACCATAATCTCAGTACCTGGTTTACATTGGAGATCATCGATGCTTTAGTTGATTTTGAATCATGATGCTCACGACCAAGCAATATTTATCCCTTCTTATAGCCATCCATACCAAACATAGCATTGGATAAGTTTCCCTAGTATTATATTAGAAAGATTTATTCAATGATGTTGTTTAGTACGAGAAAGGGTACACCACTATTGTTCAGTACCACAATGATTTTTTCTCTCCATTGTCCAGATAGAGAGATTCCCACTCGAGTTTGAAGATGGAAAATGATGCATAATTGGGGGTGATGCGGATTGCAAAAGTAGAGCAGGGCTTCTTGTACATTTTTTAAAGGCACATTGCAAAGGAACAATGAACATCAAGTGACATATAAAACATCATCCTGAAAGGGCTCAAACGAATGTTCATAATTTTTCTCATGAGTTTCGAAGCTGAAAATAGTCACCCATATCTATCACATGAGCCTGCTCTCTTCTTTCCTTTTCTCATTCCTCATAGTTTCAGACAGATGAAAGTTTACTACTAATCTAAAAGACAATAGGAACAAGGCAGATATGTATTAATCCTCTCCATTATATTGTATTGTATACAAGAAATAGAAATATTGTTTTTTGAGAGTACCTAGGACCGAGGTGAGACTACCACTAGGGTTTCTGGATGTAATGTGATTTAATTTTAAACGGATGGGATGTTTTTCTTTGGAAATACCCAGGACCAAGGGGAGACTACCATTGGGGTTTTTAAATTAAAAATATGTCTATATTCTTAAATGTACTAGATGCTATTGTTTGGGAGACTGCCACTGATTGTTGAATGAATAATGTTTTATGCATGCTTAATTTACTCTTCAGACAGTATGTCAAGTCTTCATCTGATGCCGTAGAGTTGCACAAATCTGAAATTTACCAACATGTATAATTGACTCCTACACTTATTCCACTTGAGTGAGTATCATGGGAACTCCCTTACAATTTTGGGAGGAGAAGTGGCAAAATGAGTAATTTCTCACCCAATTCTAATTATGATGGACCTTACACACACTTCTGGAATTTGAATAATGAGGAGAGGGAGAATTGGACCTATCTCACCCTTCTATGGCTAGAGTAGTGAGGGGTGGGGAGGTGGATAAGGGGCATGTTCCGTTTCTCAAACTCTTGGTATTTGTGTTATAGCGAAAATTGGCACTTCTCCATCTATGACGACACTTATATCTTTTGGTCGCATGACAACACTTCATGAGATTACTGTGAGTCACAAAAAAGGAAATTTGTGGATGGAAGAGCCATATTTTGGAATTTATATGGACGGAATTACCTAATTCATGGCCCATTTGATAGATAGGAACCTTAGGAACATCTTTGGAGACCAAAACTTCTCCATAAAACCCCCAAAAAAGGTTTTTTTTGACCATTTTCCCACAAAAACGCAGGTTGCATATGGTAAATCCACGGGTTTCCCAAAAAACCGCATGTTGTACATGTTAAAAGTCATGGGTACCCGCTTGTTGTCCATTGAAAATTTGTGGGTATCTCAAAAACACTAAAAATATATATATATAATCGTGAAAAATGGTTGGTTTGGGTGGTTTTGGAAGTCATCTTTGGTTGTAACTACTTCCTCCTTGACACTATCTTCTTCACTTGCTATATAAGAGAAATAGAAATCAATCCCATTATAGTGTTATGCTGGAGGAATTTGGATTCATATCCCCCTCACTTTTTCCCTAGTTTCTTGTAAACCCTAGCACATCTTATTAGAGGTTGGGATCCTTGGAGAAGAGGAGAAATAGACCTTTAGTCTCGGTTTCATGAAGTGCCATTCTTGAAGGAAGATATAATTTAATGTAATTTCTTCATTCATTAATCAATATTGTACATTATTCCCTTTCTAAATAGATTTGTAAATGTATGTTTCAGATCTAATTACAAATTGATGTTTTATTCTCTTATGAATATCAATCTTTTATTTGTAGTCAAATTGGTTTGAGGAAGGCCTTTTGGGATGTTTTTGCAGTTTGTTTCATTGGAGAGCAAGAGGAGAATCTTGGATCAATTTTCTAAATAAGGTATACATTCTCCTAATACATAGTGAAAGCTCAAGTGTATTTTCTGTGGTTTAGGACCTTGATTTCACTGCTTGTGTGCAGACCTAGATTTACGAAACCAAATTTCTTAGTAGGTTGTTTTTTTTTATTGGTTCTAAAAGTCCTTGGTTTATGCTTTTCCCAATTTTTGCATGCTTACATGATAAAAATCTGGCGTTTTATGGTTGCTTTCACTATTTAATAAAAAGATTTGAAAGTTTTTGCATTTGTTTTGGTAGTGTGTTACTTTCAATTTCAATTTTGGTCTCACCTTGAAAAGCATACAAATTTGGTTCATTTTATAAGTTAGTGTTGGTAGAATGCTTTTCAAGTGACTTAAAAGATTCAGGAGTGCTTTGCATAAAAAAAACAAGAAATTTTCTTTTGCATAGTTAGTTGTTTGAGTAGTTGCATGCTTAGGTTTTAAGTTTGATTTTGCACTTTAGACTTTAAATTTTTACCTTTTGCATTCGAAAAGACTAAAAATTACAATAGATACAAAATTTTGCATATGCATTCCATATTATATATTTAGGACTTGCGTAGAACTGAAATGGAGAGTGGGTGAGTGCATATTTGCGGTGATTAAGTGCTTCATGGTTCAGCTAAAGAATATTTTTCTTTAGTTGCACTTGTTTGACTTCTTCTGAAAGTTTTGAAAGTATATTTTAAAGCGAGCAATCAGTAACTTGGATAGGATCTTGGTTTTCTTCCATTTTAGAAACACACCTAATAGCTTAAGTAGGATTGTGGAGGTAGGGAGTTATGAGTTAACTCCTCCACGATCACTCAAACTTGTCAAAAAATAGGTGTCATTCTTTTAGGGAGAAAATTCATTTTTATAGAAGGTGAACCGGGAAGCTCCACTCACACTGGAATCAAGCACGAGGACGTGCAAGATTGAGTAGAGGAGATACCCCTCTGATTTTCAATTGAGCGTATACCAGGATCGGTATGCGTATGGGGACTTATTAGTACATTTTTGGTTCTTTTGAGTTTTAGGATTTGTCACCCTACCAATGCGCATTGATTGGACCTGCGACTGTCCCCTGGAACTCTCTCTGCAAAGTCAGTAACCTTAGTATCCATACTTTAGTATTTATACACAGGTGATGTTGGAAGGCTATTTCCATTGCACCTAAGACATACGTGGGAGGAAATCCCTTGCATATATTTGGGAGGGAGGTTGGTGATTCAAACGCTTGTACTTGAAGACTTTGTATTGTGGACCCCAGGTAACTGTTATTCATCCTTCGTTGGTTTGTTCTGGAAACTAATGATCCCAAAATTCCCTCTGGAAGGCATATTTTTCCATGTTTTTGATTACCTAGTACCTTTCTAGTTGTGTTCTCTTTGTGCTTCTTGTTCTTAGTTGGCATTAGATATTTCTTGCTCGTTTATTCAGAAACTATGTTTAGAATTCCGGTGAACACCAATCAAGGGACCCTTGTTCAAGGGTATCCTTGTGCATTTCCATTCATTGGGAACATGTGTACTCCCTTAATGGCTACCTTGAATATTCTGGGATTCACTATAGGGATACAACTTTAGTTGTTTTCCACTTTGAATGCCTCGCATTCTCTGGATGCTTCTCAAGTAAGAACCTCAAATCAAGAGCATCAGAACCCAATTCCTTCTTCGCTAATAACATCTTCTCCTCCTCCTTCTACCCCATGTGGTGAAATTAGTAATACTAGTAACCAATGGTCTAAAAGGAATAGACAGAGGAAGAATAGGGAGAAGATTCCAAAGCAAGTGGGCAGCCACCCAACCTCTGGAGTTCATGTTGGGGGCACCTACCCAACCTCTAGAGGTCATATTGGGGGAACCTACCTAGCCTCTACATATCATGCTAGGAGAAAAATTTCATTCACTGTGAATCATACTTAAAATATGTCTTCAACCATTGTTGGTCATGTTGAGAATGCACCATTGATCACTGTTGGTCATATTAATGACAAGTCACCAGTTATATGAGTCATACTGGAGACACTAGATCGGCCACTGCAGGTCCTGCTGAGAAAGTTGAAATTGCCGACAAACCTAATAAATAGAATCTTAAGTTCACTTGTAAGTTTTCCGAGGGATACCACCTGACCTATTTGTGCCCTGTACTTCTAGAAGTGCAAAAATGGTGGTCCATAGTTCAAAAGTATTATGTTCATGAGCAACTAGCCAATTCAAGTCATGGTGGGGGCAAGCTATCATCCAACGATAGTCATTCTGAGAGTAATGATGTTGTAAGTGATACTAATCTTATAGGACGCAAGACAAAGTTCCCTTGTAAACTTTGTAAGGGAGATCACCCTACTCACATGTGCCCTGCTAATCCAGAGGTGCGGAGAGTGTGGTCCATGTCTGAAAGATCCTATGCTCTTGAATTTTCTATAGATTCCCAACAGCCTGGCCAACCTTAGGTTGATAAAGTGGTTGAACCAAAAAAGTATTTGGTCAACCCCACTCTTCCTTCGGAGAGTGAAGTGATCGAATTGATGCAATCTTCAATCGATCCCATCATTCCTTCAGACATTTATGCACCTACCCCTGAATTCTTATGCATTACCAATTCATATGTTTCTGAGAAAGAGGGAACTTCATCTGTGCTCAGTGAACCCCTACCAAGCTCTAGGATCATTTCCTTTGATTAGAATAGTCTAGTTGGTCCTCATCTTCCTTTGTGTACACCTTTCCAGATAAAGGTTGATATTGGAAACTATACAATTCATCAATGTATTGTAGATGAAGGAGCCTATGTTAGTATCGTATCCCCTTATGATTGGAGAGATTTAGGTTTCCATAACCTTGTTCCAACTGTTAATTGGTCATTGACCTTCGATAGAAGACCTAGTGAACCGATGGAATTCCTCCTTCAGGTACCTGTTACTTTGGGTGGAAAAATAGTATTAGTTAATTTTATGGTTTTAAAGGACCCTATGGACTTTGATATGATCCTTGGTCATGATTACGTATATCATATGCATGTTGTGGTGTCTACGTTCTTTCGTATGATACATTTCCCTAACAATGAAATCATTGTCACTATTGATCAACTTTCATTTTTTGATCCCTCTTATTACCCAATTGTAGACCAAGTATATCCCTCGTCAGTAGGAACTACCATGTCACAAGAGAATTATGTGGAATATTGTTTCTTGAGCCCAATTTATACTGAGAAGAAGCCTCTGAATTCATGCTTACCTTCTTGGGACTGGGTCCTGGCATTTGACCAAGTGATACCTCCATCCGAATGTTTAGATATGTGTTCTATCTAGGATGATATACTTCCTGTTATTGGAAAATCTACTCGAGCGGATGCGAGCATGATCTCTCTAGTTCAATGTGAATCTAGAACAAATAAGAAAAAAACATAAATATACTTTCCTAGATCATATTAGAGATCGAGTAACTAGATGTCTTAACTTCATATTTGTAGATATTTCTCTTTGTTATTGCTCCAAGCTCCATGGTCGTCAGATCTGTAGCTGCAAGACTTGTCAAAACACATAGAGACAAGACAAGCAATAAAACATATCTAAACACTAACTGATCCATGTAAATATTTAAGGAGGTAAACTATAAACAACATCAACACAATGGAAATTTATGGAAAGAGTTTGTATTACTGTATAAAGAGTGATAAATACATAGTAGAGAGATGATTACAACCCAAGCCTTAATGCTACAATCTTCCTCCAACAAGCCAAGCCAATGCCTCCAAAGGAAATGAATGCCTACCAAGAGATAGATAGGGATCACCTAGGCTAATTCCACTAGCATGTAGTGTTATAGACTTCCTCCCTTTGGAATGGAGAGGATCTTTGTATTTATAGGACCAAGTGGATAAAGAAGGTTGAGGATCATGGGGAGAGGGATAAGGGATCCTCCCTTGAGGTTAGGGAATCGTAGGACAACTTATTTAAGAGTTAGGGATAGGGATCCACCTCATCCAACTTCTAGAAATTGCTTGAAAGCCACCTTTATCCAAATTAACCAACCCCATAGAAAGCTGCAAGAGGGAAACCTGCACCTGAGAGGGGAAGCGCAGGCTCCACAAAGGCAACCTGAGCCACCGGCGTAGTCTGGAAGAATGCATGCTACACCTGACATAGTTGGGCGCTTCTTGTTCAAATACAACTTGTGTCGGCCCAAATAGACATTGTGGACAAAGGGAATCAACTTGCTCTAAATGCCTTCTTGATCATGGAAACTTTAGGGATCAAGGCATTAAGTTGACATGGGTCTCATGATGATGAGATTTAGGTGTAACATTTCCTTCTGATGAATATTTCCTAGAGTCTATAATGCAGCCTTCCATTCATTTGGATATCGATCCAGTTACAGGTATTTCCAGCCCCGATTTGAATTTGGAATCTGATCTTATGAATGTTGAGTCTTTGGGCTCTCCTATAGATCCACAAATTTGTGTTCTTGCTAAGTTTGATTCTGCTTCTAGAATTTTCAACTCGTGTGATGATGAATTTATTCCTGTAGATTCCATCACATCCTTCAAATTTGATTGTCATCATGAAGTTGATCATTTTGATTGTAATCCATCAGGATTTAGTACTATAGAGTCTTCATTGATCAACTCCGCCTGCATTATGCCTATTGTTGATAATAGTGATGTTGAAAGTATTGCTACCACAATGACTTGTATCAGATATTTCTTTACATACGTTTTAGATATGATTTGGGTACTAATGTTTCTTGGAGACATGATTCTTAGCTGGACTTATATATGCTTATTGGTCATTTTCAACACTTTGTTCGATCATGTCAGGTATATTTAGAACCTTGCATATAGGTTTAGGCCTCCCCTCTATTATGATTCATTTGAACCTTTTTCCATCTAAATTCGCCTTAGGGTCGAACCTATTGGATCTTGGTGTGTTAGACATCTCTATATGCATTGTGCACCATTCCGACAGCAGAGCCTACCTAACATGGGTCACCCTAGTTAGAACCTTTATTCCATTTTGGTTCCCATGCTGAGTTTTTATCATAGGCTCGGGAGCCTTTTTAGATTTACCATGACTTTGAGAAGAAACCTCATGACTTTCTTCCTCATATATTTTTGGCCATTCCTTACAAGGCTCCGATTTTTTTGTTTAAGTTGCATGTGCATTTATTTTGATCTCGCTTGCAATAATGAGCCTGATGTGGGCTTCCATGCTTTAAGCTCGTTGTTGGCACTCAGGATTTACCCTTAGGTTGTGAAAGGATAACCCTGAGGAAACTATTTCAAACCAAGATTTAGGAGGAGAGCTGGCTTCTTTCCCACCAAAGAGGGCTCTATCAAAAGATGAATACAAAGGCCAGAAACACTTTTCAAGAAACATATATTTCCATTTTATAGTTTGGATGAAAGCACATAAATCACATTGGGCATGGAGTCACACTAAGATTTTCTAGGGGCCAGCATAAAATAAACAACATCAATCTTGATGAAGGCAAGGAAGTTTCTATCTCATAGTTAAGTTCTTTTAGCAGGTGATATTTGAAAGAAAGTTAAACAATCCCATCAACATTAAGCATCAGCATAGATGAATTTAACATTGAATTTAGAAGAAAACATGGAACACATAGGTGCGATTAAAATAGAGCATGACTTGCATGAATTATGTATTAAAACCAACACGTTCACCATAAGCATAAGATGAAAGACATCATGGAAGATATTCATTGGAAAAATGATTTACATAGAAAAAGAAATTACAGACTGCAACAAAACAACACATGAATCTTCATCCTTCAAAATGAGCTTTATTTCCGCAAGGAAAAAATTTACAAAAAACAAAAAATACTCTTAGTACCATAATCTCTTTTACTATTACGGGTTTCCAACCCATTTTCCTTTAATACCTATGAGTATATATAGGTATATCTCATCCCTTAGGCTCGAGTTACCGTAACATAAAATAGTTACAGCTGCACTGACACCTACTCAACACAGTCCCTTGTCTCTTAGAACATAAACAGGTACTGACATACTGGCCTAACTGATTTTACATGTGTCATTGTACAATTGCTAACTACAACAACTCCTAAGAAGATGGAAGGTCTTAAGTGGTCCCAAAGTATATAATAATATTACACATTCAAAAAGAGTCTAAAACAGACTGATACAATGGGATGCAAAATATCATCAAATAGACTGCCACTCTACGTCTGAGATATTACTTGGACTTTGAATTTTTAGTCCTTTCTGCGTTGTTTAAAACTTGGGGCTTTGGATTATTTCATATTCCAGCTATAACTACACGTCTAGAGCTCTCATTTGGTATCCCTTGGGTTTCCATGATATGAAAACTGAGGCCATCATTTACTATCTTCAGGGACCTAATCCTCCCATTCTGCCAAGACAAAATAGCTTTTGCCTAACTAATTTCAGGGAAAAGATCCTTGGGTTTAGGAAAGCCGGCAGCATGTGAGGCTCCTTCACGAACCCGTATACTCAAAGCACGTTGTGCCACTTGTACAAAAACCAGTCCCTAACTGCTAAATCTCACCTCAGCTGTCTGAAATTCCTCATCTCAGGAAGGACTTCTTGCTAGCTCTTTTCCAGAAACCAACTCATAAACCTTCATCGGTGACAGCTCCGAACCCTAGAATTCTTGTCCTCTTTGTCGTTGCACACCTGCTTAGAGATTCATGATGCTGCTATGGAGGACAGAAATGTGAACTCTTGATGTGACTTTCTCCTTTTATAACCCGACCCCGACAAACTCCCTCGCTCTTCTTTCGGTGGTCATTTATCTCAACCGTTGATCCCACATGCTGCGATCTGTGCTATTGAATAGGTGGTCCCTTCTATATCCTCCCTCATGTGAACATCGTACATCATCGGATTTCTTCCGTGATCAACCATCACCATCGATCTAGCAGTCATACCAGCAGGTGGTTCCACATGGCCCTTTAGCTGTTTTACTTTACTGCCCTTTTGGGCTGTGGAGTGCTTAGGGACTGCCGCGTGTCCAGTGGTTTTGGTTTCCATGACCTCCCTACTCCTTAACTTGTCACACACCTCCACTTCAGCATAACCCTTCTTACTCTATCGATATGCCCCTGCTAGTTGATTGACGATGGGGTCTAAGGGCCCTTTAATCGTGGCCCCCACCTGACCTTTCCGTTCGGCTTTTCTTATTGATGGGGCTTCTTTCCTAGCGGGGGGGTGTCATTATCTCCATTGATTACTTTCACATGGATCTTCCGCCGCAAGATGTTATCCAACCCGTGCTATCTTTAACCGGCCACCCGAGTCGTTGGATCCCCGGCCCCACATTTAGCCTGGCCATAGATCTTGGCTACATGAACCTGAGGGGGGTTTTGGCTACTTATACTGTTCTTGAGGTTTACTAGAAAGACACAGGTTCTCCATGGTTTGAGGAACCAACAAAACCCCTTTTCACCAACCCTTTCAGCAATAGCCTGTAAACAGACTGAGGTCTCACCCGAGGCAAAGTAATGCCGGGGTGCGGAATCAATCTTCCACAACCAGGTGATGAGTGCTTCAATAAATCTGGCGAGCAGCGCACTACAGGACTCGCGCTGTGAACTGGGGACTACACAAAGTTCATCTTCTTTACGGGTAGAATGTAGACCATCGCACATCCAAGGACTGCATGGCTGGGGTTGGTTCTTTAACAACATGAAAACGTCACAGAGACTGTGCTTCCTCTTCGACACTTATGCAAATTGGCATACTTTTACTTGGTGTAGGTTATGCATTCAACAACACTTTAAACGGAGCCTTGCAAACTTATACACTATGACAACAGTGACTTAACTGCGCACTTCTAGTGCTACGCAAGGTGTTTACCTGATTAATCTCTGCATTCATCCAAGTGCGAAGTACTTGTGCATTCAACATTCATTCATATTAATGTTCAATACTTAACATATTATTCCCATCCTTTATCCTTGTGGTGAATACATATAAAATCAAGAACACATGCATTCATATACTGAATCTCAACCATTCACATATGCAAATACACAGATTTAAATGCATACAATCAATCACATAACACGGAATTTTACATGATTCACTCCCAGGATGGGAGCTACGTCCACATGAAATTTTGTTATTTTATCTTTGGGAAGGGTACAACAGTTCCAGTCTGTGCAATCAGCTGCAGACTCTCTTATGTCTCAGTAGGTCTCTACACACGCAGCTGTAGAGTCTTTGCAATCTTCTCTTCAATGATAATCAACTATTCACAATTAGAGATTAACAATTACCTAACAACCCTTTCCCTTAAAAAATGTTCTCTTTTATAGATCATGCCCGTACGTCATGTCTTTGCAATCAAGTGAGCCAAAAACCCTAAGGTTACCCAAAACAGGTGTGGTTACCCTCCACCCTGCCTATCACCATTGACAGCTTCCTCCACTTACTTCAACCTGCCTTGCTGGGCGAGTCATGGCTCACATGCTCTTCTGACAGCTTCAGTCATCACCAAAAACGGTTACAACTGCATCGTGGCCTGTCACTTTCCGCTCCTCTAGTCTGCCTATTTTCGTCTACCCGTGGCTTAGCCTCTAGCAGTTTTTCACCACTCTTATTGACAGGTCACTTTCACCTGACTTCACGTTACTCCCTATCCAAAATAGGTCGCTTTCCTCTACTTCAACCGTTGCCCAAAATAGGTGCTCTACAGGAACTGTGCATCAGTGTCTCTTCGCTTTTATGACTACATAATCCGAACTGTGCAGACTCTCAAAACTATGCCCTCTGACTTCATAGCCCGAACAACACAGTTTCCAACACTTGTACTTTATCCAAAATGTGCCAATCATGGGCCATTCCCAATAGGCCCCTAACACTTACTTGTGGCTCGCCCCCGAGCCACTTCTGCTTGCTGACTTTGGCTATGATTCTTCTATGGTACTTAGCTTGTCCGTGAAGCTGTCCAAAGTAATGGCGAGCTCCTCAACCGTTATCTTTTCCCTATTCTCAAATTCCTTAACCGTCTCCAGCATCGCCTACGAGACCTTATCCTGGGCTTGTTCTTTCAGTGTGCACTTCGTAGATTGAATTTAAACGAACTTTTCATCAATCTGTTGCATTAGTGCCATCCCTTTTTCCTCTATGGGCTGCAACTTTGCTGAAATGATAGCCTCGCTTTCCCTTAGCACTGTCAACTCTTTTTGCATCTCCTTTACTTAATTGATTTTTTGCATCTTTTGCCTTGACGGCAAAGTCTTCACTTTTGTGTTTGTGGCATCAATTGCCTACTGCCTTTGTTGTAGATCCCCTTTCAACTACATAAGGTCTGGATCCTCATTCAATTCGGCCAATACTATGTTTGCTTCTTCTAGAAAATTTTGACATTTCACCACCTTGGCTGAAATGCTCTCTAACGTGGCCCTGACCGCTTCAGTTGGAGCTGCTTGCTAATCCAGTGGTGTTAACACCCAAAATGACCCCCTAGGTTGTGGGAGAGGGAAAGCTGGGGTAACCACTAACCAATATTTAGACTTAAGCTACTGACCCAGCTTAGTCTGAGAGGGATCTCTCTACAGATGTATGAAAGACTGGATAATCAAAGGTGTCAACAATGAAAACATACACCGGCATTCGTCATTCTAGGTATTCAATTAGAACAATACAGAAGATCAAATTTATGTCGGAAAAAAAATGGTTTAAACATTGCTTGGCTAAAACATATGAATCTCTATTTGGGCAGTAGAGTCACATTTAAACAAACTCTGAAAATTCATTTACAAATGCTTCGCAAGTGCATTAACACAGGGGCGAGATAGTAAACAACTCGTATTCAAAATGATTTTAATTGGTGAAACAGAAGAGAAAAAAACAATCCATTGATATACGGCATACAATGTTGAATCCTACAACAATTTTAGCAGAGAAGAAATGGTGGAATACTTGGAAAAAAAGATAAGTAGAGCATAATTTCTATGAATTCCACTTAGCTATCACACTGCACCAAGTATGAAAGAATGTTACAGATTGGAATTAACAATGAGAGATACATAATTCACATAGAAAAAGAACAAACAGACTACAAGACCGGTTACACAAGAATCATTGAAAACATTGGCTCAGCTCTGCAAATCTTTATTCAAAATATAGCTCAAAAATGTCTTACAGAACAATACACAAAAATTCCCATAAAAGTTTTCAACACTTTATCATTCCATTCATCACATATATAGATGTCAGGAGCCCCTTTGCTCGACTCATCTAAACAAAAGACAGTTATATCAGAGTGACACCTCCTTCAAGTTTATTTGCCACTATTACTACAAAACAGAAACACGTAGAATCGGCCTAACTGTTTTCTTACAATCCCTCGGTATTATTACTAAGTAACATTTAATTCGAGTAAAAAAAATAAAGATAGTAAAGTAATAGTTCCAGCTCGCTATTTAGATAGTCGCCTCAAAAAATATTACAAATTTCTCACTAATAGGAAAGTTTTTTAGAAGTCTCTGATTCCAAGCAAGCATCAACAATTATAAAAAGTCAAATATCACTGTGGAATACAGAGATAGTATAGCAATTTGCTATATTTTTCTACATTAGCCCATTGGTTTGTAGGTGGGAGGTCATAGTCCACCATCTCCTTTACCATCACTTGTATCTCGATATGATCTGTGTAGGAAAATGGGGGAATCCTTTCACCAATGGTGATCAACCTATTCAAGATTTCAAATTCCTCTTCGACCATATCCATCAGAGCCCTCCCTATAAGCAGCTAGTTTAGACGTTTGAACTTTGTATCATCCATCCTTATCGCCCACAGTAGAATTTTATAAGCATTGTGGGAGATTAGTTCCTGGTCATCATTCCAGAACGAAGGTAGCCCCATTTCAACTAGCTTATCAAACAACCCTTTGAAGTCCACCACTTGTCCCTTCATTTCTTTGACTTTAGCTTCCACACTCTCAATCTGTGCATGTTTCCCCAGGACCCTTTGTGCCGCTGCAAGTGTTGTGATCCGGTTCCCAATATTCAGCTTAATCCTTTCATCTTCGGATAGATTATTCAGGAAAGTGATAGCACCTAGTGCCGTTTCTTTAGGTCTTTGGGTTAGGGTCTCCTTTGCAACTCCACAACCTTCAAGAGCATCACTAATAGTCTTTTCTTTTATTCTTATGAACTCTAAGTAGGGTCTAAAGTTCTCAGCTTCTTTAATGATCCGATCCCACACCAAATGTCTGCACCCTTGTAAAGTTGCCTACCCGGTAACCTAATGAGCGAGATTTTTATTGATGTCAATTAATTCCTTGTGCTTCTTTTGAAAGACCTTTGCCTCTTATTCCAACCTCTGAGCTTTTTCATTCAGCTCCTTGATTTCCACATCTTTCAGGCTAATGTGAAACATAACCTACACAAGACTGTCAGTACTACTGCTATCCCCATTTTGCTCCATATTGGTAGGCCACATGTCCAATTTGGACAAGTTAATTTTCAAGTCATCAAGTTGTTTTTCTAAGTTTATTCTCTCTTTTTTTGAGCTATCTTCCTTCTCTGTAAACTTCAGCAATTCTACTTTACATTGACTTACTTCTTTAGACAAGGATTCTTTTTGTATTTCAAAGTCTGTCTCTTCGGGAGCTCCGATTAGCCGGATATTTGGAACCTTTTCCTTCTTCTGTAGTTTAAGAATCAGCTTATCTTTCTCAGCCAACAGCTTGCTCATGTTTTTACCTCCACCGTCACTTATAACTAGGTCAGATTGTACCTTTTTGACCTGCTGTTGAAGAGCTCGGTTTTCACTTTTCTCTTGCTTTAATTTGTTTTCTAACTTTTTCATGGTAACCAACAAGTTCTCACTTTTCAATGCTGCTTTCACAAAATCATGATATACAAGATCACTAACTTGCTTGTGAAACTAGATTTTATCTGGTACTGGTATCTTTTGCCAATTGATCTTTGTCTCGGTCACTCCATCTTCCGTCAATACTGCTAAGTTTAAGGTGTTATCGTTCATACCTTTGTTGGCCATCAAGGAAGTTTTGGTATTACACAAACCTCTAGCTATAGGCATTGAATTAAAAAGCCTTTGGGCTGAGGCCTGCTTGTTTTTATCATATTGTCTACAAAGGTCAGCCTTGGAGCAAAATTTATTACCAGTATCACCCTCCTTCACATCTTGGAACTTATATTCTATAATCTAGATTTCAGGAGCCAAAGACTCCTCATTATCTGCCACTCCACTATCCATTTGAGTAGTCAGTTCTTCTTGATCCACTGCAACAACCAGCTCCTCCTTAGTGGGAAAATCAATTGAATTGGATTGAGTAGCCGCAACAATTAACCCATCTTATACTTCCAGTTTAGGCTAGTTGTCTACATTACCTTCTTCAGTATCCATATCTCTGACTTCTTCTAAGTCTCTTTTTCGGCCCACCTACACGGTGTCCAACCTTTGATATAAATCCATCATTAAATCAGATAACATGAGATCTCCTTCCTATGTCTCCATGGATTCCCCCACCTCAGGTTCCCAACGTAACAAATTTCGGCCCTTTAGCACCCCTTCTGGCCCTGTATGTTCAAAAGCGCTGAGATTACAATCTTTCCTTCTTTTGGAAATATTGTCCAAGGGGTCGTATTTGATGCCCACATCTTTTTTTAACCTTAGCGGCTCCAATAATTCTTCCACCTCTAACAAAACTTCTTTATTCTTCACGATGAAAGGGCCTACCTTCCAAGGATATTTCACATCCGTTCTCTTCTTATGTTTTAGGAATTGTGCTTCTTCTAGGTCCAATTTCTGTCTGATAAATTCAAGGGCAAAGAGCCATAATGTTAGAAAAGTGGGTAAAACATAGGGCTCCTGTACAAAACCGTACAACCTAATGACTATAGCTTCTCTCAAGAAAAACCAGTCACCAACAGCCAATTCGTCCTTCAACTGCATCATTGTTTTCATTTTAGGCAACACTCTAGGCAATTCTCCCCCGAAGATGATTTTATAAACAGGGGGCAAAACATAGTTCAAATAATTGAAAACATTGTCTACCAGGACATCTATCTCAAGCAGTGAAGAGAAATGTGGGCTTTCGGCGCTACTGTACATAATCATCTTCATCAATTGTGTCTGATATCTAAGGAACCTAGTACTCGGGAAATTACTCAATTGTACATGTATCGTTTCCACCAAAAATTCATCAAACCTTAGGGATGGGATGAGCCTGCTTTCAGACCTAGACAAATTGATGCTAATCCTAAAGAGTAAACTTAATTGGACTTCAGTCACCCACAGATCAGTATCCAACCCTAGAAACTGAGTTAGCAAAGAAAGCAACAGCTAGGAATTGTCATAAAAAAAGATGACATTTAGGAGGTAGGGTTCTTCGGAGATTTTGGAGTCGGGTTTCAGGCATGTGGCTAAGAAATATTGCTGGCTTTCAAGGCTAATTTGGAAATACAAGAAAACTATAGACTCTTCATAAAAACCCTCCAACTCTTGGTATTGAGATTTAGGAATGAAAAAGGAATTCCTAACAGCTGACGCATCTATATTGCAGACAACTCTGGACTTACGGGCATCCATAATTACTCTTTGGGGTTCTGAGTAATTTGAAGAACACCATGTTACAAACTCAGGAAAAGAGAACACTTGGTCAAGGTAGAAGAAAATGAATGACAACCTAAAGATTCCATGTATATCCAGTGCCTGTGCATGCAAGGCTTCCAAACTCTTCTTAATTTCTGGCACTGGAAGCCGAATGCATGTGTCGAATACATCTGCATCCCTATCTTCCAAGGAAACCTGAACCCTAGAGCTGGTAGAATCTTCCTCTTCCCCCATATTATGACTTTAAAAGACTTAGAGTTTTTTAGAGAATGGCGGTTATAGATCCTACCTGTCACTTTGGAAACCCTGCACACACCCTGTCGAAGATTCTGTCGCCTTCGTCGTCTACCACACGCCGAGAGACTTCCTGACTTCGACAGGATTTCGAAACAAATGTCAACCTTCATGAGCATTATTATATATATAACTAGGTTTCCATAACCCCCAGTTTCTTTGGCTAGCTGTCTTTTGATCTTAACCATTCAACCTCTCACGTGCCTAATTTCCGTCGTCAGATCTGACTTTCTCTTTACCGACTAATTTGACAACTTATCTATTTCCACCATAGGATCATCTTGCTAGTTCCCATCTCGGCCGTTCATCTCAATCGGATGCATCTACGAGGTAGTATCGCATGCACCCAAAAATATTTTCTGATATCGCCTTTCTTCCATGTGACAGGCTTTGGAGTTGACACCTGTCGGGCAAGAAAGGTCCATCGTGTCTGCCTCGCCGCTAACTAGAGTGCTACTTCTTGATGCGACTACCGATGATATTTGTCCATTTCTTCTCGAATGTGTATCTATGGTGAGTTCTCATGCTCTATTTAACTCTTAGACCATCCGTCTACTGGTGGGGTCCTCCCCATTATATCCTGTGCATTTCCGACTTTCCATCAGCCATTGATGCGGCTCTTCTCACCATCCGAATTGTAGATTTGCCGAAACTTAGACCTTTACTATCGTGAATGAACCTGAACCCCTATATCTCGAAGGGGTAACCTCCTTCATAGATCCTCGCACCGGTCCCCATCATCGCATGTGCCGAATATGGCATTGTTCACTACTCCTTTCTCCTTGCGACGCCCTCTTAATCCGACACCTGTCCGGCGGGACCAAGCCCATCACATCTGCCTTTCCCCTTTCTTCCTTGCAACTTGGGCATGCGACAATCCATTGAGAGTCGTAGATCTTGCTTCCACTCTAGATCAATGGTGCCGACCTGTGCAACGCTTAATGTTTCATGACTTGCATACAAACTATAGGCTTTAGGGTATTCTCCACTTGCTCTTAGCAACTTTATTTTCTTATTAATATTTGTCCTTTGACATTAATCCATTTTTATTGCGTTGGACCCTTTCTAGCCCATTCTTTCTCATGTCCTAGCACTTGGCGATCGAGGATGGGGATTACTTCAAGCCTCTATCAGGTAGTTTTCTGACCCTCCACCTTTCATATACAGGTTTTTATGCTGCAAAAGAGCAAAAAAATATATAGGTTCTAACAACTGGCTCCAATCGGGGATGCTATCCTCCCAGTGAGGTAGCAAAGAACTCCGTAGATTAAGTTCCTGATCCATTGGGTGGGTTCTGCAAACCCTAGATTGAAAAATTTCTCTAGAAACTAAAATTGTGCCTGCGTTCATATCCAGGTTGAGAAATAAAAAATGAAACATGGCTTCCCCTTCCAGACCTTAGGGCCTTCGCTTCGGGCTTCAAGTCTTTCTGGTTCGCCGTTAAAACCCCAAAACAAATGTGAAAAATTGAAAATATATACAAACTATGGTACATGGGTTACCTTCTTTCTCTAGGACAGGTAGTGCTTCAAAAACCTTCCATTGACTGGACCTCCCGACTAGGTGGACCCATCTTGGTGCTCCAGGATAAAAGAATTTTCTCCTCGGTTTGCTACAACAATATAGGGCCCCATCTACATATGGTCGAATTCCCCATGTTTATCTTCCCTTGAAGCATCCCACTTCAGGACCAGGTCATTTACCTGAAATTGATCTTCTTTTGCTTTTCTGTCAAAGGAAATATTTATCTTTTCTTGGTGCCCCTGTACTTTGTCATGGGCTTTGCTTCTTAACTCATTTAACTCAACTCTTTGACTTACCCTTCTCTGCATGTGGTTTGGTTCTTCTTCTATCCCCTGTAGCAACCTCATGACTAGAAAACCTAGAGATGATGGAAAAACCACCTCAGCTCCATATACTAGTTGGAAAGGGGACATCCCAATAGCCCTCTTTGTACTTATTCTATTAGTCCACAGGGCATATTTCAGTTTTGTGTGCCAAGCTCTCTTATTATCCTCCAACAACTTCTTTATGATTCTTACTAAGCTTTTGTTGGATGACTCTTCTAGTCCATTTTCCTAGGGATAGTATGTTGTGGAATGATTCAAGCTGATATGGTATTTGTGGCAAAAAATTATGATCTTCTTAGAACAAAATGCTGGCGCATTGTCTGTCACTATTCTTTTAGGGTACCCAAATATTAACAAGACATTCTCCTCCAAAAAACTCATGATAACACCTTCGGTTTCCCTCTTAGTTGGTATGGCCTTTATCCACTTAGTGAAATAGTCAGTGGCTGTCAATATCTATCTATGTTTCCCTGAAGAGTTAGGATTTATTTCTCCAATGAAGTCTAAACCCCACTGCTGGAAGGGTTCTTCTACTATGACAGGGTGAAGGGGTAATGAAACAACCTTTATTTTTCCTTCAAAAATATGGCATTGGTGACAAGCAACTGTTTCTTTGTATACATCTGAAAACATGGTAGGCCAGTAGAAACCAGCCCTGAGGATTTTGTTGACTGTCACCTTCCATGAATGATGACCGCCACAGTCTCCCTTGTGAAACTCCTCTTTTGTGTGTTTAACCTCTTCCTCAAGTAAGCAATTCAGCAGCACACCTCCAGGGTCCTTCCAATATAGGAATTGATTCATAATACAGTACTTCGTAGCTTTGAGTTTCACAGCTCTGGCCCTGCTTTTGCTTAATCTCAGAGGAGCTTGTAAGTTTTGTAATACATACACAATGTCAGCATACCAAGAGGATGTAGAGAATTCTGGCCTCACTTGCACTCCCATATCTAGCTGATTTGAATATCCTTGCAAGAAGTTCAGTTGCAGAGAATCACAGTTGGACTTAGTCATTAACTTTGCTAACCCTTTCCCCTTTACAATCTTGGTGGATTTTATCTCGAGGTTGTATTATAGCAATACAACAATCCATTTAGCTCTTCTTCCTTCTCGGTCTGCTTGGGTGAGGATACCCTTCACAGCACTGTTTGGGAAATGAGCAATGATGTGTGAATGTAGGATATAAACTCTGAAATATTTTAGTGACTTAATTAGGGCATAGGCCCGGTTTTCCATAATATCATATTTTAGTTCTGCATCTCTTAGTGCCCTACTGAAAAGGGAAATTGGTTGTTCAGTGTTCTGGGCATTTTTGTGTCACAGTACCCCTGCCACTATGTGTTCAGAAGTGTAAGAAAAAATAAAAAAGTCTTTAGAAAAATATGGATTGGCTAATACTGGGGCTTCAGTGATAACATTTTTAATTCCCTTAAATGAATCTCTTTCTTTCGTAGTCCATTTAACCTGTTTTTCCTTTCTTAAAATATTTGTAATACTCATCATGATTTCAGCAAAACTGGGAATGAATCTTCTCAGAAAGCCCACTTTCCCGATGAAAGACTGCACCTTCTTTTGGCTTCTTAGCTCTCCAAATTTCTGGATGGAATTAACCCTTTCACAATCGATCTTGATACCCCCCTTGGAAATAATATAACCCAAGAGCTTAGCTTCTTCTAATGCAAAATGTGATTTCTTATGATTAAGGGAAATACCGTATTTTATACATTTCTTAAAAACTTGTTCCAAATGCTTCAGGTGCTCTTCATCAGATTTTGAGTACATAGTTATGTCATCCATGTATACAACCACAAAATTATATTTTTCTTCAGCGAATGCTATGTCCATCGCCCGCTGGAAGGTAGCTCCTGTATTCATCAGCCCAAAAGGCATCTTAGCATACATGAAAGTACCCCAAGGAGTGGTGAAAGCAGTCTTCTCCTGATCTTCAAGACAGACCTTGATTTGATTGTATCCAGAGAAACCATCCATAGTGGAGATCCTTTCTACCCCTACTACCTTTTGTAAGATATGCTCCATTTTGGGTAGGGGGTAATTATCCTTTAGTGAAGCCCTGTTCAGGTTCTTGGAATCTATGCAGATTCTAATTTCGCCATTCTTCTTCCTTACGGGAACTAGATTTTCTATCCATTGAGAGAATCTCAAAGTGACAATGATTTTTGCATTAAATAATCTTCTAATCTCTTTTTCTATCACACGCACCAACTTAGGGTTTATCCTTCTCAACTTTTGCTTGAAGGGTTTCTCTCCTGGTCTGATTGGAATAGAGTGTTGTATTATAGAGGTATCATATTCCTTCAGTTCTTCATAACTCCATGCAAACGCGACAGCATATTTCTTCATCAAATATACATATCGCTTCTTCTTTTTAGCAGGTAGCTTCTTAGACAAGTTTACCATCCGAGGCTCTTCTATAGTGCCCAAGTTTTGGTCTTCTACCGCCTCTTTGGGGGGTTCAAACTTTGGGTTTTTTGCCACATCATTCTGGTCAAACAACCTCTCCAGGGGTATCAATCCTTTGGGGATATAATTACTTTTCAATTGAACGATATCTTTCCCACCCAACATGTTTTTCAATTGTTTGCTTTCTCTTTCTTCTCCCTCTGATTGCTCTTGGTCAATCAATCTGAACATTAGCAAACTCGTCAAATAATTCCAAAAATCTTTTAATTTGTAAGTCATCTTCAAATACTTGCTAGTATTTAGCATTGTCTAGAATAGATGGCCTATTCACCACCTCTACCTCGTATTTTTCTTGAGAGAAAATTAGAGTTTTAAAACCACCAGCAGTGGTGGCCAAAAAGTCTTCCACCTGATTTTCAAATCTCCGGATCACCCAGATCTTGTGTTCAGTGAAAAATTTCCCGAACATATCACAAGCTTCATTCCTATAGGCCCTCATCCTGGGGTGTTTTTCCTGATAACTGTCATTTACTTTATTTACCACCAATTCTAAATCTCCAAAAGCGTGTATCCTTTTTTCCCCCAAATCTTTCAAAGCTCTTAGTCCCAATAGTAGAGCTTCATACTTAGCCACATTATTAGTACACTCAAAAGTTAGTTTGTATGACAAGGCTCTGGACTCTTGATCAGGAGGTATAATCCAAACCCCTGCACCAACACGATTCTTGCTCAGTGATCCATCAAAGAACATCTTCCATCGCCCTTCCTCATTTTTCTATTTCTCTGAGGCCTCATACCTTGCAGAAAACTCTTTGTCTTCCTCGACTTCGTGGAAAAATGGGGGCACAAAATCGGTATGTGGGCCATCATTAAAGAAAATAGAGGAACCTACACCTGTGTCCACAACGTACACTGGGTGATTTTCTGGTTTGTTGTCACTACTAACCACATAATCCATTCTATTCTCTAGATATATCTTTCTATTGCTCCCAAAAAGTGGTATAGTGGCGTAAGATAAATCCATCTGCATGGTTCCTTTCAACTTCTTTACCCGGGATCTTGACAACAACAACCCAAACATAGTGGGCACTTCTGCCACTATTACATCCATCATAATGCTTTTAGCCGGAATTTGGGCAAGGGTCACTACTACATCTTTAATTAAACCCAAACATGGTACCTTTCTGGAATCATAAGAATACAGGTCTTTATAGGGTCTGGTGACTTCTAACCCCAACTGATCCACCACAAATTTTGGCATTAGGTTGTGTGAAGCTCTAGAATCTATCAAGGCATTGTGTAACAACTTACCATAGATATTCAAACTCAAATAGAAGGGAGGGACTTCTTCATTGTCCAGTTCTTCCAGCTTGGAACTGAAGATTATAGCGGGGGCGTCATCCATTACTTCCAATATGTCTTGCATATCTTCTGCTTGTCCCTTTACCAGACTAGTTATCTCTTCCCTATATCCATTGTTTCTCAACATCTCATTTAAGGGGATATAGATCTTCACCTTATAAAGTTCATCTTTCAGACAGAATGTCAAAGCTGATCTCACTGCTTCAATGACCTCCGGCTGCCTACCTTCTTTAGAATGTTGCCCCTTATCTTCTGAGGTTTTCTGTGTAGCAACCTCTGGTTGTTTTTCTTTTAATTTATCCATATTTTGCTGAGTCTTGGATAGCTGAACATGGGAAGACTTTCCTTTGCTTATTGGTATCTCCCTGCTCCTTAACTTCATCTTTCTTTGGATGTCATCTACAGCATTCATGTAACCCATTTGGTACTGCTCAGAATAAAATTCAGCAGCTTTACTAGTATTCCCCACGTTGAAAAAGTCATGCTCCCTTTGGGATAAATGTACTTCATTGTCTAGGGTGTCAAAAAGATGGATTTGGTCTCTAGTAGGCTCTTCAAATCCTTCCTCATCCACCAACTTTTCAGGAAAGGGAGGTCTCATCTGGTGGTCTTCTTGATTTCTTGGATTTCTTGGAGGGGGTGGCCTTCTAAAGTTAGGATTCCTTATATGATTTTCAGGCTGTTCTCTAGGAGGAGGTTTATTTTCCATGGCTAACCGATCCATCAGCTTTTCCCTAGTTTTCATCATAGTATCAAACTTGGCATCACTAGAAGATAAGGAGGTAGAGGCTAAGGTTTCTTTCTTCTTTTTATCGGCTTATGTTTTGCACTTTATTTTTCCTAAGGCCATCATGTTGGCTTCCACCTCCATGGCATCTTTCAGCATAGCAGGTAGGGTAGCATACTTTCTCTCCCTTAAAGTAGATGAGAAATCTCCATCAAAGGCATCTGCATAATGGAGCTTGCAGTGCCTACTAAGGGTCTCAGATCGTCTGGGATAGAATTATAGGCCCTCATAAACCTAGCTGAAAACTCGTGAATAGATTCAAAACCTCCTTTCTTTAGATGGTTGTACTGGTATAAGACCAGGGCAGGACTCCCTATCATTTCCTACCTTTCTAATAACAACATCTTAAAGGCTGCAAAATCATTGATAGAAGCATTCGGTAACTATCTAAACCATTTCTTAGGTTCCCCAAATAGACTCTGAGCAAACAACCTTATCTTAGCATCATCATGATCTACTTCCTCTAAATCAATGAAATCCTCAAACCTGTCTACATGTTGTATGGCATAAAAACCTCCCTCTCCATCATAAGAGACAATTCTATGGGCATAATTATGAAAGAGATCATGCAAAACAAATGGTAGGGCCAATGGTTTGAGGGATTTGAGAACCAGCTCCAGCTCTTTCTGCTTTGATAATATTTTGCAACTGAAGCCAGACAAAATCTAACAAATAGGATTCAGGAGCATTTAGACCTTCTTCACCTAGGATTATGTAAGATTTAGATCTTGATCTCGCCAAATTTTTCCCGATATCTATCTCTATATCCAATTCTTGTAAAATAGGTAACTCTTCTTTAGACCCAATTCTTTTAATGCTGGAAGTATAAGCTTTATCCTTTCCGGTCTTATGTCTAAGTAATATTTCTAGATTTTCCACACTTAACAAAATTTTGGAAATAGGATTACCTCTCATATGGCTCCTTCTTGAGGCCATGATGCCTTTGTGTTGAGATCTCTTCAAAAATGAATTTGGCACATCGATCCTCCCCAATGGAGTCCTTCTTGGATGTGGATTTTTACGAGTGAAGTCGCAAGGGCAAAATTGCACAACCCTCTAGAAATTTGGAAATCTTTGTTTGCTTGCAGGGATATCTTCTTTCTTTGAATCTTTAGAATCCTTTGTCGTTCCCCCAAGGATAATAAAACAATCATGTCCCTGGCAACGGCGCCAATTTTGTTAACACCCAAAATGAACCCCTAGGTTGTGGGAGAGGGCAAGTTGGGGTAACCACTAATGAATATTTAGACTTAAGATACTGACCCAGCTTAGTTTGAGAGGGCTCTCTTTACAGATGTATGAAAGACTGGAATAATCAAAGGTGTCAACAATGAAAACATGCACCAACATTCATCATTCAACATATTCAATTACAACAATACAGAAGATCAGATTTCTGTCGGAACAAAAATGGTTGAAACGTTGCTTGGCTAAAACATATGAATCTCTATTTGGGCAGTGGAGACACATTTAAACAAACTCTGAAAATTCATTTACAAATGCTTTGCAAGTGCATTAACACAGGGGCGAGATAGTAAACAACTCATAGTCAAAGTGATTTTAATTAGTGAAACATAAGAGAAAAGCACAATCTAATGATATAAGGCATACAATGATGAATCCTACATCAATTTTAGCAGAGAAGAAATGGTGGAACACTTGGAAAAAAAGATAAGTAGAGCATAATTTCTATGAATTCCACTTATCTATCACACTGCACCAAGTATGAAACAATGTTATAGACTGGACTTAACAATGAGAGATGCACAATTCACATAGAAAAAGAAGAAACAGACTACAAGACCGCTTACACAAGAATCCCTGAAAACATTGCCTCAGCTCTGCAAATCTTTATTCAAAATATAGCTCAAAAATGTCTTACAGAACAATACACAAAAATTCCCATAAAAGTTTTCAACACTTTATCATTCCATTACATCGCATATATAGATGGCGGGAGCCCCTTTGCTCGACTCATCTAAACCAAAAACAGTTATATCGAAGTGACACCTCATTCAGGTTTATTTGCCACTATTACTACAAAATAGAAATAGGTAGAACCATCCTAACTATTTTCTTACAATCCCTCGGTATTATTACTAAGTAACATTTACTTCAAGTAAAGAAAGTAAAAATAGTAAAGTCATAGTTCCAGCTCGCTATCTATATAGCCTCCTAAAAAAATATTACAAATTTCTCAATAATAGGAAAGTTTTTGAGAAGTCTCTGATTCCAAACAAGCATCAACAATTATAAAAATTCAAATATAACTATGGAAGATGGAGATAGTATAGCGATTTGCTATATTTTTCTACATTAGCCCATTGGTTTGCAGGTGGGAGGTCATAGTCCACCATTTCCTTTACCATCACTCGTATCTCGATATACTCTGTGTAGGAAAATGGGGGAATCCTTTCACCAATGGCGATCAACCTATTCAAGATTTCTAAGTCCTCTTCAACCATCTCCATCAGAGTCCTGCCTATAAGCAGGTGGTTCAGACGTTTGAACTTTGTATGATCCATCCTTATCGCCCACAGTAGGTTTTTATAAGTGTTAGAACAGTAATCCATACTTAGTACCATAGTCCATGACCATAGTCAATTTTTATTGCTCATGTGCTTCATTACACGATAGTTTGGACTAGGTGATTTTAGTTGGTCAAATACCCACATTTGAGAGTGTTCACACCCACTTCCAAGCAAGACAGTTCACCCAACCTCTTGTTTTGTCCACAAGTGTGCCCTCATTAAATGCTGGAGTGCTCTCTCTCCTTGATTTGGGGAAGTGCAGTTGACTAGGAGCGCTAGGGTGGATTTTGCCCAATTTTGGCTAGATTTTGAGCATTTATTGCTCCCTTGGTCCTCCCAAACACCTCTACTTGCTCACCCATGCCTACTTTGGCCTCAGTTATGACCCAGCATGCTTAAGCCACCTTCACACCTGAATTCTTGACTATTTGGGATGATTAGGACTGAGTTGGACCCACCTAGGGGGGACTGAGGCAAATTTGGCAATTTTGACTTATACACTCATCTTGACCTATCTAATGCTCTCGAATTTCTCATGGATGTAATAAAAACCTGTTCTTAACATTTTCACATGTTAGACAATCAGTTAATGCAAAGATTAAGCTCACATTGTGTGTAAAATTGTCTCTTTTTTCAAGCTTTTTCACTGGTTTTGCAAATAATTCGATTTTGTGAGGTTCTCCATAGCTCCTAGATCTTACTGTGATCAAAATACTCACATGGTATCAGATCCATTATGGATTTAGTGAGTTGCAAGTCAATATTGAGCATTGAACTGCATTCTAGAGAGGATTTCCAGATAACAATTGAGTGTTTTTTGCAGGTGTTTCAGTAGTTTTCTCACCATTAACGCAGCAGCAATGGAAGCAAACCAAATGTTGCTCACACCCTTCAATTTCTTTGATTGGAAGGCTGAAATGGTTATCAAATTGATATCTAAGGGTCTCTATAGAGTAACCATGGGCACAGAAGTGGAGCCAAACTCTGTTGTGGAGAAAGCAAAGTACTACAATCGACTTGATGAAGCTTATGGATTGCAATGCCTGAGCATTTCGAGGGAACTCTTGTTTCATACAGACAGTTTGACAACCCCCAATTAAGTATGGGTGAAGCTAGAATCACTCTTTGGGAAAATTGATGAACTGAGAGGCCACCATCTTGAAAACAAGCTCATTAGCTTGAGCCCAGCGCATTTTGAAACCATCTAGGAGTTCTTAACTAAGTTCAAGTCACTAGTGCTTCAACTGCAACAATGTGGAATTGTTAAGAAGGAGGAACAACTGATTTTGACCATCCTTTTGAAGCTAGGCCCATAATTTTCTATATTTGTTAGCACATTTCACTCAGCCAAGATGACCCTTCGAAATTGGGAAATGCCATCACTAGCTACCTTCATGGAGTATCTCACTCAGGATCAGGACAAACTAGTTCAGATGGGCACCATAAAATCAAAGGACCAAGCAATGGCAATGGGTGTTTCAAATTCCAACAAAGGCAAGCAGAAAGCCAAGAATTCGAGGCAGCCAGAGAAGAGGAAGGTTGACAAGACCAAGTCTACAGATGGAGGTTCGAATCTGTCAAAGGAGAAGGACAAGAAGGGAAAGGAAAAGACCAAATGCACCTACTGTCATAAGGGATGGCATCCAGAGAGCTCATGCATGAATAAAACCATTGACTCAATGGCACAACTGCTGGAGAAGAACAACATCCCAGTCCCTGAGGGCACAAGGAAGAAAGAGAGCACCTCAAATCCTGACAATAAGTAGAAATGTCATGCTTTGGTAGCAGGTACTTTGAATCCCTCATCCTTTATCATTGATTCAGGAGCTTCCAGACATATGGTTTCATCCAGAGAGCTCTTCTCTTCTATGCATTCAAATGGTGGCCCAACAGTTCGAATGGGAGATGATTCAGAAATCCAGACCAAGGGGATTGGTAGGATTGACATGGAGCATGGCTATTTCAGTGATGTGTTCTATGTACCTTCATTGGCTGCAAATTTTCTATCATTTTATCAAATGACCCATACAGGAGAAGCCAAGAGAGTGACGTTTACTCCAGATTTGGTAGAAATCTCATAAATTTCTTCAAATCAAGTTGTTGCAGTGGGGTATGCTGATCATGAAGAGGGAATGTACAAATTCTCCAATTTCATTCCAAGTTCTAGTGACCATGCTCTTGTCTCTCATGCCAATGAGACCTCCACGTTGTGGCATGAAAGACAAGAGCATGGTCACTAGAACTTGGAATGAAATTGGATAATTTGTACATTCTCTCTTCATGATCAGCATACACCACTGCCACAACTTGATTTGAAGAAATTTTTGAGATTTCTACCAAATCTAGAGTAAATGTCACTCTCTTGGCTTCTGCTATATGGTTCATTTGATAAACTGATAGCAAATTTGCAGCCAATGAAGGTACATAGAGCACATCACGGAAATAGCCATGCTCCATGTCAATCCTACCAATCCCCTTGGTCTGGATTTCTGAATCATCTCCCATTCGAACTGTTGGGCCACCATTCGAATGCATAGAAGAGAAGAGCTCTCTAGATGAAACCATATGTCTGGAAGCTCCTGAATCAATGATAAAGGATGAGGGATTCGAAGTACTTGCTACCAAAGCATGACATTTCTCCTTATTGTCAAGATTTGAGGTGCTCTCTTTCTTCCTTGCGCCCTCAGGGACTGGGATGTTGTTCTTCTCCAGCAGCTGCGCCATTAAGTCAATGGTTTTCTTCATGCAAGAGCTCTCTGGATGCCATCCCTTATGACAATAGGTGCATTTGGTCTTTTCCTTTCCCTTCTTGTCCTTCTCCTTTGACAGATTCGAACCTCCATCTGCAGACTTGGTCTTGTCAACCTTCCTCTTCTCTGGCTACCTCGAATTCTTGGCTTTCTGCTTGCCTTTGTTGGCATTTGAAACACCCATTGCCAGTGCTTGGTCCTTTTCTTTTATGGTGCCCATCTGAACTAGTTTGTCTTGCTCCTAAGTGAGACACTCCATGAAGGTAGGTAGTGATGGCATTTGCCAATTTCGAAGGGTCATCTTGGCTGAGTGAAATGTGCTAACAAATACAGAAAATTCTAGGCCTAGCTTCGAAAGGATGGATGTAATAAAAACCTGTTCTTAACAATTTCACATGTTAGACAATCAGTTAATGCAAAGATTAAGCTCACATTGTGTGTAAAATTGTCTCTTTTTTCAAGCTTTTTCACTGGTTTTGCAAATAATTCGATTTTGTGAGGTTCTCCATAGCTCCTAGATCTTACTGTGATCAAATACTCACATGGTATCAGAGCATGAAAGATTTGGCCACATGAACTACAAATATCTCGAGACATTGCACAAGGACGAGATGGCGGAAGGGCTTCCAGAAATCAAATCTTCAAATGGTGCATGCATTGGTTGTGTAGTTGGAAAGCATCCTGAGCACAGCTATGAGAAGGGAATGGCTGGGAGAGATTTGGCATGAAATATTTGGCCACATGAACTACAAATATTTCCAGACATTGCACAAGGATGAGATGGTGGAAGGGATTCCAGAAATCAAATCTTCAAATGGTGCATGCATTGGTTGTGTAGTTGGAAAGCATCCTGAGCACAACTATGAGAAGGGAATGGCTAGGAGAGCCACTCAACCACTTGGATTGGTACATTCAGACCTCATTGGTCCTCTTCCCACTCCATCATGTGGTGGATCAAGGTATGTACTCAAATTCATAGATGACTACTCTCGATTCTGATGTGTTTACTTCCTTAAATTGAAATCAGAAGTGTTTGAGAAATTGAAGATTTGGAAGGCCTTAGTGGAGAATCATAGCGGTCATAAGATAAAGATCCTTAGGACTGATAAAGGAAAGGAATATGTGAACAATAACATTCAGTATCTTTGTGAGGAATGTGGCATCCAAATGCAACATTCAATCCCCTACACACCTCAGCAAAATGGTGTGGCAGAGAGGAAAAATAGATCTCTCAAAGAGATGGCCACTTGCATGATTGAAGCTAGGGATATAAGCCTTAAGCTATGGGATGAAGCCATCAATTGTGCTGATCATATTCAGAACAGAGCCTTTCACAAATCAGTCAAAGGAAAAAACCCCTATGAGACATGGTTTGTCCAAAAAACAAATGTGTCAAATTTCAGAATTTTTGGGTCTAGAGCATGGGCTCGAATTCCATCAGAAAAGAGGAAGGCTTTGGAGCGACAGAGCAGAGAATGTATCATGCTTGGATATGGTGAAGACACAAAGGGCTACAATCTCTTTGACACATCCACACTTAAAACTTTCATTGAGAGAAGTGTGCAATTCGAAGAAGAACCAATTCCTGATTTTGAGCTTGCACCGGGGGAAAGCTCCTCTCCTCCACACCTTAATGAAATTAGTGATGATTCCACTTCTGATTTTTCTCATATTGCTGAAGATGACATGGCTGAATATGACATTGTTGTACATGAGTCACCATCAAGGCTCAAGTGGGCTGAAAAAATCATACAAGCTGCAGGTGAATTGGATGGCAATCCCCAAGAGCCTAGGAAGACTAGATCTTAAACAATCAATGCTTCCTTTGCAAATGAAAGTGAACATGCTGATCACTGTTATATGATGATTGGATATGATCCAACATCATATCAGGAAGATAATCATGATCCAAGATGGAGAACATCAATGCAAGAAGAATTCCAATCTCTCCAAGAGAACAAAACATGGGATTTGGTGCCTCTTCCTCCCAAGAGGAAACTTGTGCAATGTAAGTGGATTTTTTGAACCAAACCTATTGCTGATGGTTCTGATATGAAGTACAAGGCTATTTTAGTGTCTAAGGGCTACTCACAGATCCATGGTGTGGATTATATAGAGACCTTTGCACCGGTTGCAAAGATGGACTCAATTAGACTAGCTCTAGCCATGGAAGCTAGTAAGGGTTGGGAAGTTCACCATATGGATGTTAAAAGTGCATTCTTACATGGTGAGATACAGGAAGAGATCTATATGCAGCAACCTGAAGGATTCCAATAGGATCCCACACTTGTTTGCAGGTTGAAGAAGTCACTCTATAAACTCAAGCAAGCCCCTAGGGCATGGTATGCCAAAATGGATGTTTTTTTGCTCTCAATTGGTTTCTGTCGATGCAAGTCTGATCCAAATGTTTATTTGCAGAAATGTGATGATAATTTGCAGGTAATTGTACTGTATGTTGATGATCTTTTAATTATAGGGAGCTTCAACAAACAAATTGGCTCAATTAAAGCTTCTTTGCACAGTGAATTTGCCATAAGCGACCTAGGATTGCTAAGGCAATTTTTGGGTGTGGAAATTGAGAAATCTGAGAGAGGTATATGGCTGAGTCAACCTAAGTATGCTTCAGACCTGTTATTGAAGTTTAAAATGGATGAATGTAAGGCATCCAAGTGCCCATTCCTTTCAGGCATAAAACTAGGTGAATTTGAAGACTCTCCATTGGTGGATTGCACACTCTACAGGCAGCTAGTTGGAAGCTTGTTGTACCTTACACATACAAGACCTGATTTGTCTTATGGTGTAAGTGCTATAGCAATATATATGCAGCAGCCACATGAGATCCATTGGAAGGAAGCCAAAAGGATCCTTCAATATGTCCAAAGAACAAAGAGCTTTGGGGTACACTATGCAGTTGGTTCTTCACTACAATTAGTTGGATTTTTTGATTCCGATTGGGTTGGAGATCCCATCGATAGAAAGTCCACTTCAGGTTTTGTTTTTATGTTTGCTGAAGGTCCCATTTGCTGGTAAAGTAAGAAACAGCATACCATTTCACTTTCATCAGCAGAGGCCGAGTACAGGGCAGCAGTGAATGCAACCACACAGTGTGTTTGGTTGCAAGGCATTCTTCAGGAGTTTGGTGTTGCTATTGATTCTCCAACCAACATTTGGGTGGATAATCAAAGTGCCATCAAGATATCTACTGATATAGTATAGAGGAAAAGAACAAATCACATTGAAATCCATATGCACTACATTCGAGGCTTGGTGCATGACAGGGTGATTTCCTTGCAGTATTGCCCATCCACCGAGCAAACTATAGATATTTTCACCAAGTGTTTTACTGAGAAGACCTTCACTCACTTGAGATATTTTATTGGAGTGAGTGATGGATGGTGATTGATGCAATTTAATTGCAGGTTCAGCCCCATGTCCATTTTAGAGGGAATTTCTTATCCCATGTGGTTTTACTTCTTGTCCTCGGTTTATATGGACAAATAAAAATTATGTTTGTAATGAGGTGACTTGAGCCTTTCTTGCCAAGGCCTCCCACTTATTTTCATGAGTTGTACTAAGTTCTGGTTAAGGGGGGGTGTTAAAATAGTAATCCATACTTAGTACCATAGTCCATAACCATAGTCAATTTTTTTTGCTCATGTGCTTCATTACACCATAGTTTGGACTAGGTGACTTTAGTTGGTCAAATACCCACATTTGAGAGTGTTCACACCCACTTCCAAGCAAACCAGTTCACCCAACCTCCTGTTTTGTCCACAAGTGCACCCTCATTAAATGCTGGAGCACTCTCTCTCCTTGATTTGGGGAATCGTTGTTGACTAGGAGCGCTAGGGTGGATTTTGCCCAATTTTGGCTAGATTTGGAGCATTTATTGCTCCCTTGGTCCTCCCAAACAACTCTAATTTCTCACCCACACCTGACTTGGCCTCATTTATGACCCAACATGCTTCATCCACCCTCACACCTGAATTCGTGACTGTTTGGGATGATTAGGACTGAGTTGGACCCACCTAGGGGGGATTGAGGCCAATTTGGCAATTTTGACTTGTACACTCATCTTGAGATATCTAATGCTGTCGAATTTCTCATGGATGTAATAAAAACTTGTTCTTAACATTTTCACATGTTAGACAGTCAGTTAATTCAAATATTAAGCTCACATTGTGTGTAAAATTGTCTCTTTTTACAAGCTTTTTCACTGGTTTTGCAAATAATTCGATTTTGTGAGGTTCTCCATAGCTCCTAGATCTTACTGTGATCAAAATACTCACAATAATCCTTCTGGGAGATTAGTTCCTGGTCATCATTCCAGAACGAAGGTAGTCCCATTTCCACCAGCTTATCAAACAACCCTTTGAACTCCGCCACTTGTCCCTTCATTTCTTCGACTTTAGCTTCCACACTCTTAATCTGTGCATGTTTCCCTAGGACCCTTCGTTTCACTGCAAGTGTTGTGATCCGGTTCCCATTATTCAACTTATTCCTTTCTTCTTCGGATAGATCATTCAGGAAAGTGATAGCACTTAGTGTCGTTTCTTTAGGTCTTTGGGTTAGGGTCTCCTTTGCAACTCCACAACCTTCCAGAGCGTCACTAATATTCTTCTCTTTTATTCTTATGAACTATAAGTAGGGTCTAAATTTCTCGTCCTCTTTAATGATCCAGTCCCACACCAAATGTATGCACCCTTGTAAAGTTGCCTTCCCAGTAACCTGATGAGTGAGCTTTTTATTGATGTCAATTAATTCTTTGTGCTTCTTTTCGATGACCTTTGCCTCTTCTTCCTTTTTATTAATCCCTTCTTCCAAACTTTGAGATTTTTCTTTCAGCTCCTTGATTTCCACATCTTTCAGGCTAATGTGAGACATAACCTGCACAAGAGTGTCAGTACTACTGCTATCCCCATTTTGCTCCATATTGGTAGGCCGCATGTCCAATTTGGACAAGTTACTTTTCAAGTCATCAAGCTGTTTTTCTAAGTTTTTTCTCTCTTTTTTCCAGCTATCTTCCTTCTCTACAAACTTCAGCAACTCTGCTTTACATTCACTTACTTCTTTAGACAAGGCTTCTTTTTGTATTTCAAAGTATGTCTCTTCGGGAGCTCCGATTAGCTAGATATTTGGAACCTTTTCCTTCTTCTATAGTTTAAGAATCAGCTTATCTTTCTCAGCCAACAGTTTTCTCATGTTTTTACCTCCACCGTCACTTATAACTAGGTCAGATTGTACCTTTTTGACCTGCTGTTGAAGAGCTCGATTTTCACTTTTCTCTTGCTTTAATTGGTTTTCTAACTTTTTCAAAGTAACTAGCAAGTTGTCGCTTTTCAATGAAGCTTTCACAAAATCATCATATACAAGATCACTAACCTGCTTGTGAAACTGGATTTTATCTGGTACTGGTATCTTTTGCCAATTGATATTTGTCTCGGTCACTCCATCTTCCGTCAATACTGCTAAGTTTAAGGTGTTATCATTCATACCTATTCTGGTCATCAAGGAAGTTTTGGTATTAGACAAACCTCTGGCTATAGGCATTGAATCAAACAACCTCTAGGTTGAGGCCTATTTGTTTTGATCGTATTGTCTACAAAGGTCGGCCTTGCACCGAAATTCATTACTAGTATCACACTCCTTAACATCTTGGAACTTATATTCTATAATCTGGATTTCAGGAGCTGAAGACTCATCATTATCTGCCTCTCCACTATCCATTTGAGTAGTCAATTATTCTTAAACGGCGGCAACAACCAGCTTCTCCTTAGTGGGGGAAGCAATTGAATTGGCTTGAGTAGCCGCAACAATTAACACATCTTGTACTTCCAGTTTAGGCTAGTTGTCTACATTACCTTCTTCAGTATCCATATCTCTAACTTCTTCTAAGTCTCTTTTTCGGCCCACCTCCACGGTGTCCGACCCTTGATCTAAATCCATCATTAAATCGGATAACATGAGATCTCCTTCCTGTGTCTCCACGGCTTCCCCCACCTCAGGTTCCCAGTGTAACAAATTATGCCCCTTTAGCAGCTCTTCTGGAACTGTATGTTCAAAAGCACTGAGATTACATTCTTTTCGTCTTTTGGAAATATTGTGCAAGGGGTCGTATTTGATGGCCACATCTTTTTTGAACCCTAGCAGCTCCAATAATTCTTCCACCTCTGACAAATATTTTTTATTCTTCACGATGAAAGGGCCTACATTCCAAGGATATTTCACATCCGTGCTCTTCTTATGTTTTAGGAATTGTACTTCTTCGAGGCCAATTTCTATCTGATAAATTCACGGGAAAAGATCCACATTGTTAGAGAAGCGGGTAAAACATAGGGCTCCTGTACAAAACCATACAACCTAATGACTGTAGATTCTCTAAAAAAAAACCATTCACCAACATCCAGTTCATCCTTCAACTACATCATTGTTTCCATTTCAGGCAACACTCTAAGCAATTCTTACCCGAAGACAATTTTATAAACAGGGGGCAAAACATAGTTCAAATAATTGAAAAGATTGTCTACCAGGACATCTGTCTCAAGCATTCAGGAGAAATGTTGGCTTTCGACACTGCTGTACATAATCATTTTCATCAACTACGTCTGATATCTGAAGAACCTAATACTCGGGAAATTACTCAATTTTACATGTGTCTTTTCCACCAAAAATTCATCAAAACTTAGGGATGGGATAAGCCCACTTTCGAACCTGGCCAAACTGATGCTAATCCTAAAGAGTAAACTTAATTGGACTTTAGTCACCCATAGATCAGTATCCAATGCTAGAAACTGAGCTAACAAAGAAAGCACCAATTGGGAATTGTCATAAAAAAAGTTGACATTTAGGGGGGGTAGGGTTCTTCAGAGATTTTGGAGTTGGGTTTCAGGAATGTGTCTAAAAAATATTGATGGCTTTCAGGGTTGATTTGGTGATACAAGGAAACCACAGAATCTTCATAAAAACCCTCCAACTCTTGGTATTGATATTCAGGAATGAAAAATGAATTCCTAACAGCTGATGCATCTATATTACAGACAACTTTGTACTTACGGGCATCCATAATTACTCTTTGGGGTTCTGAGTAATTTTAAGAACAACATGTTACAAAATCAGGAAAAGATAACACTTGGTCAAGGCAGAAGAAAATGAACAACGACCTAAAGATTCCCTGTATATCCAGTCCATGTGCATGCAAGGCTTCCAATCTCTTAATTTTCGGCACTGGAAGCCGAATGCATGTGTCGAATACATCTACATCCCTATCTTCGAGGGAAACCTTAACCCTAGAATTGGTAGAAGCTTCCTCTTCCCCCATCTTCTGACTATAAAAGACTTAGATTTTTTTAGAGAATGGCGGTTACAGATCCTACCTGTCACTTTGGAAACCCTGCACGCACCTTGTCCAAGATTTTTTTGCCTTCGTCGTCTACCACACACTGAGAGACTTCCTAACTTCGACAAGATTTCGAAACAAATGTCAACATTCACGGGTGTTCTTATATATAACTAGGTTTCCATAACCCTTGATTTCTTTGGCTAGCTATCCTTTTATCTTAACCATTCAACCTCTCATGTGCCTACTTTCCATCGTCGGATCTGACTTTCTCTTTACCCACTAATTTGACAACTTATCTATTTCCACCATAGGATCATCTTGCTAGTTCCCATTTGGGCCATTCATCTCAACTGGATGCATCTACGGGGTAGTATCGCATGCACCCCAAAATATTTTCTTATATCGCCTTTCTTCCATGCGACAGGCTTTGGAGTTGACACCTGTCAGGCGGGAAAGGTCCATCACATCTACCTCATCGCTATCTAGTGTGCTGCTTCTTGATGCGACTACCCAAGAGAACCATCGATTTCTTCTCGAACGTGTATCTATGGTGAGTTCTCATGCTCTATTTAACTCTTAGACCATCCGTCTGCTGGTGGGGTCCTCCCCATTATATCCTATGCGTTTCTGACTTTCCATCACCCGTTGATGCAGCTCTTCTCGCCATCCGAACCGTAGATCTACCGAAAACTTAGACCTTTACTATGGTGAATGAACCTAAACCCTTAGATATTGAAGGGGTAACCTCCACTATAGATCCTAACACCGGTCACCACCATCGCATGCGCCCAATATGGCATTGTTCACTACTCCTTTTTCCATGCGATGCCCTCTTAATTCAACACCTATCCGGCGGGACCAAGCCCATCGCATCTGCCTTTTCCATTTCTTTGTCGCAACTTGGGCATGTGACAATCCATTGAGAGCTGTAGAGCTTGCTTCCGCTCTAGATCAATGGTGCCGACCTATGCGATGCTTAATCTTTCACGACTTTCATACAAACTATAGGCTTTAGGGTATTCTCTGCTTGCTCTTAGCCACTTTATTTTCTTATTAATACTCGGCCTTTGACATTAATCCATTTTTATTGCATTGGACCCTTTCTAGCCCATTCTTTCTCATGTCCTAGCACCTGGCCATCGAGGATGGGGATTACTTGAAGCCTCCATCAAGTAGTTGTCTGACCCTCCACCTTTCATATACAGGCTTTTATGTTGCAAAAGAGAAAAAAAATATATAGGTGCTAACAGGTGGGGTACTGGGTTGTCAAGCCTCCAAGTCTGCAATTGTCCCATTATAGGAGATCTCCATTTCCATCATTTCCATGGTAAGGGATTCCACTCTGGCCCCAATCTTGATTATTGTGTCTTTGACATTTTCCTCTTCTTCGCACTTCTTGATCTTGGTGCACACCGCTGATACTATTTTTTTGAGTCTGCGGTTCCTTTCTTAAGCCTCAAACAATTCCCTGGTATTCCACGTGGATTCCTAATTCATCTCATTGACATTTTTATGCAACTAGACATTCTGATCATAGGAGGCGATGCCTGTTTCGTGAATTTTATCTACAATTTGCATGTGTAAATCATTCAAGTCCTCAATTGGTAATAACCCAATGTTGAGGTCAAAATGTTCCAATTTCTTTGCTACTTTGGTTACCGCATCATTTGGAAAAATGAGGTGCACAAGTTCAATATGCGCCACCCGAGGGTGCATGCTCAAAGTAGGGGATTGCCTCTTCTTCCTACTTTTCCTTCTGAGTCTGATCATCGGGCCAAGTCTGGCTGGGCTTGACCAAGGTGCTCGACCATTGTTTTTACTGTTTTTACTGCCTTAAGGAGGCTTAGCTTCATTTTTTCTTGTTTTTCCTCTTTCTCTGCATGTGTTTCTTCCCATATTTCCTGTACTTTTGTTGCAATGGTCTCGCAATCGTTTACGTGTAGCATCGGTACCAATTTGGTCTTAACAGCCTTTTGCTTCTTATGTTGGCTTGTTCCATTGATTCTTTGCAACTATGCGGTGCTACTTTTCTTCATACTAGTCTTTGCATCTGTCCATGTTCTTTTGATCTGTGCGGCTTCCTTTTGAACATCAAGACTGTGTAGTTTCTTTTTCTGTTTTCTCTCTTTTTTTTCTTTTTTTTATCCGTGCAACTTCACTTTACTGCGGTTCCAGCAAAGTAGGACTATCTCAATAGGGTTTTAGTCTACTTCCATTAACCAATCTGGGTAGAATGTCTCCGGATAACGTGGCTAACTGAACTGCGCCACCATTAGTAACATGCATAATAGTATATGGGCCGAGCCAATGCATTTTAAATTTTCCAGGAATTTCATAAACTTACTATCATACATGAGAAATAAGTCACCTACCTGAAAGGACTTATTTTTGATGTGGTGATCATGCCATGCTTTTTCTCTATCTTTCTGCACTTGCTGGTGAAAGCCTTCAATGAAGCGATCCTCTTCCAGTCCAACCAAGTGTAGAAGCCTTTCTTATATTGTTCGTTCATCCTCCATGCATGTGAATGCAACAATCCTTAAGCTTGGTACAATATATTCCATCGGTATCATAACTTCATTTCCATAGGGCAATCTGAAAGGTGTAAGGCCTGTCAACTTCTTGCAAGTGGTCCTATATTCCCATAACACAACTGGAATGCAAAAATCCCAATCATCCCTGTTTACATTGCATACCTTTGTTAGCGCATTCTCTAGTACCTTGTTGAAAACTTCAATAGTTCCATTAGCTTGAGGATGGTACGGTGTAATCCTCTGATGATAAATGTGGAATTCTTCGGTAAGGGCTTCGATAGTTCTATTCAAAAAGTGAGTCCCTTGATCACTCATTAAAATATTTGGGCATCCAAATATGGTAAGGATGTTCTCAAATATGAACTACACGGCTGTATTTGTGCGACAGTCCTTCACTGGTTTAGCCTCTGCCCATATGGTAAGATAATCAGTCGCGGTGATAATGTATCTCACACCAGTCCTCTTTCCTAATGGGTTAATAGGTCCCATGAAATCAATGGCCCTTTTGTCAAATGCTTGTAGTGTCAAATTTGGTTTGAATGACATTTCATCTCTTCGCGACGACGTTCCTATCCTCTAACAAACATCGCAACTCTGGCAATGTTCCTTCAAATCTTTATGAATTGTAGGCCACCATAGCCCTACTCTCAATATCTCCTACGCAGTGGATTTTCCTACGTAGTGAACTCCCGATACACCTGAATGTGCATCAGCCAATATGAATGGCTTCTCATGCTCCAACACACATCTGTGCAACATTTCATCTGGTCCCAACTTGTATAGTTGTCTTGCTATGATAGTGAAGTCTGTTGCTCTAACTACTAGCTACTTCTTCTACTGCGTAGTGAACTCAGTAGGTTACAATCTCGTAGTAAAAAATTCTACAATATCCTTGTAATAATCATCGATAATCTATATTGCAAACAACTGCACATCAGGTAGATTGTCTTCAAGATTGGTGGGTTCTTCGCTTGACTCGATCCTTGATAGGTGGTCAGGTCATAGGTTCAATCTTCCTGGCTTAACCATGATTTCAAAATCATACTCTTGGAAGAGCTACAACCATCTGCAAATTCTCCCCCCTAACACTGGTTTATTAACCAAATACTTCAAAGCGGAACGGTCAGTAAACACTGAGAAGTGCACACCCAGCAAATAGTGTCTAAATTTTTGGAGTGCAAACACCATAGCTAAGCCTTCTATTTTGGTAGTCGTATAGTTCTTTTCAGCTGAAGATAGCTTCCTAATCGAGAATGAAATAAGATGGTCAATGCCTCCTTCACCTAGTTGAGTGAGCACAAAGCCCAATGCTATAGATGAAACATCATCATGCACATGGAATGTCTTATCCCAATCTGGAAAAACTAGAATCGACACAGTTACCATTTTCTCCTTTAGTGTGTTTAAGCCCTTCTCGCATTCTATGTTCCATATGAACTGCACTTCTTTCTTCAACAACTTCTCCATAGGTGTGGTTATTTGCGCATAACCCTTGATGAATTTTCTATAATATCCAGTATGTCCCAACATAGTGCGAAGTTGTTTCACTGAATTCGACGCTGGCAGGTTCACAATAACTGCGATCTTCACAGGGTCAACCATCAAACCTTTTTAACAGACAATGTATCCCAATAGAATTCCATAGGGCACACAAAAGATACATTTCTTTAAGTTCAATGAAATTTGATGTTGTCTGCACTTAACTAACATCATTCTTAGATTCTCAAAATGGTTTTCTAGTAAACCAAAGATAGTCCAATCATCAAAATAGACCTCCAATAACTTATGTATAAAGTTCTTAAATGAAGCCACCACAACTCTGGAAAATATGGCACGTGCATTCTTCAATCCAAATGGAATCACTATATATTGATATGATCCCCATTCGGTAGAAAAAGTTGTCTTATGTCTGTCTGTTGGATCAATCATGATCTGATGGTAATCAGAAAATCCATCAACAAAAGAATAGGTCTCATTTCCTCCAACATTTTCCAATACTTCATATGTAAATGGAGTAGGAAATGGGTCATGTAGTGAAGCATCATTCAGCTTCCTTAGATCTACGAAGATCTTGATTTCTTCTTTGTTCTTCTTGTCTTGGATAACCATAGGGCTTATCCACTTAGACTCTTTGATGGGCTTGATGATCCCTGCATTGAGCATCTTATCAATCTCTGCCTTAACTCTTTTTTGATATCTGGAGCTCAATCTGTAAGGCCTTTTCTTAACGGGTTTCGTGCCTGGATTGAGAGGTATTTTCATAACTCCCAACTCACCCAAAACACCTTTCATTCCAGATATTTTTGTTGGAAACAGGTCCTGATACACATGCATAAGGTCTGCGATCTACGCAACCATTGCATCGTCCCAGTAGTCTTCAATGGAGGAAACCTTCGACTCTTCGCTTGTGCCAATGTTCACTTTTCTTGTCTTAATAGGTCCAATCATATCTGGAATTTCTAGTGGAGGCCCCACTACATCATGCGCTCCTTCTAACTCAGGTATATTGATATTGTGTGGATCCTCTTCATCGCTTCCTTCCTGTTCTTCTTCATTTTCAGCAATATTATTGCATTCAAAGGCATGTTCTATCTGTCTTTCCCATTTTGGTTGTAGGTTTATAGGTACCTTTACATCTTCAAATATATTTTCTTTGATTTCTTTTATTGCCTCATTTATACTTGGGAATTCCTCTCTAAATATTCTTTCTTTGATAACCTGTAGAGCTTCGTTTATGCTTGGACTTTCATCTTCAAAGCTAAAATTTATCTGGAAGTTTGCAGTTAAGGTAAGCCAATCTGTAGTTCCTCTGCAAAGATCCGTGTCTCTATACCAATCTTCTGGAATCTTCTCCAATGTGTGCACAAACAGATGAACCCATTCTTTCTCTGGTCTCTTTTCCCATGCTTCTGAACAACTTTCCATGTGATCCCTTGGATCCGTCTGTCCCTTATAATTTCGAAATGTCAGTGCAACTTTCGCTAGGAATCTGATTTGCATCATATCTTTGCACTAATCCCATGTAGTCAAAGTCTGCCTATGCGCGACCCACCATCTAGCAGGTGTCTAGCGCAGTGCTATATCTAATGTTGGTATGCCATATTTAGCTACAACTGATACAATATATTCTTGAATAAATGAATAAACATTAGTCAAACCATCATGAGTGGAGATTGGACTTACCTCAATTCTAATCCAGCGCAGTGATTTGGTGATCTGCGCACATCTTCTTGCAGATACTTCATGTATACGGCTTTTCCAATTCTCCAGTCCTCCGTTAGAGTCTGATACGCAAGAACTGCCACATCACCAACTAAGTGCTCCATCCATAGTATCATTAATGTAGTCATCCTAATTCGCAGTCATCTTATAAATGCGATCAAGAGCCTGTGCTCTGGATTCTTCCTAAATTGGCTTAGTGTACCTTTCTCATTGTGAAGGGTCCAAGGGTGCGATGACCCTAATATCCTGCCCTTTGAAGATCATCTTCTGCGTCTTCAGGTTTATGATTGCGAGGTTATCCATTGCCCCGTCGATACCCAATAGTGTTGGATAAGGCTGACTGTCATCCATAATTTCAATAACCTCGAAGCCTGCATGACTTCCACTCAATCGATGTCAACGATAATATTGGCTAATCTCCCAAAAGGTATGACTCTCTGTTGGTTGGCCAATCTCAACTGTATAAGTGACCATGAAAAATTTGGTCTCCCCATCTGTTGCCATGTCTGTTTAGTCAAGACATTTACCTCTTGTTGATGTATATGTAACTTCGGAATGTATTTCATATATATATTTATTGTACTCCTATAGAGATGTATTATTCCTCTATACAGAAGTCTCGTCATTTGTATTGACAAGTGTCGCAATTGTGTTAACTTGATGATGGGTTATTAGACCACCTTGTAAGGGGTCAGCCCATATTAATGTAACATGAGGTTATTGTGCTAGGCTAGACAAGTCAGCCCCATAAGTTTATTGGGTAGTCAGGACAAGTATAAATAGAGATCTCCCGATCTCTATTTGGATCACTTTAGAACTCACACTTCAATCACTCGGAAAGTGGCGCACATGTGAGGAGGAGGATTAGTTGCTAGGAGGAGTCTATCTCTGTGTACTTGGGTTGTACTTTGGTTGTATAATTTCTCTATCTATCTCTGAGGAAGTTGTGGGGTTTTTCACCTTAGGGGTTCCCCACGGAAACTCTGTGTGTCTATTGTCTCTTATGTTTGCATCTTGTGATGATTGATATGCTTTCTATGATTGATATGCATTGATATACTGTACATGTTATTCTCTCAGTAAAGATCCTAGAGTATCTTGAATTAATGCTAAAAAATTAACATGGTATCAGAGCTAACCTGAGAAGAAGACATTGTGCAGTGGTAGAAACCAGGGTTTCTTGTTTATTGGGTTTATCTCCATAGATTTTGGAAAAGAAATATGATAGATTGACTCTCCTCAGTAAGGTGAATCTTTCTGTCCAATCAGAATTCAATTATGAGCACTTTCAGTTTTGGCCCTAACAATTAGGGTTTCATCAAAAATAGGAATTTCTGAAATCTGAAGACACAACTGGAAGCTCCTTGGAAACATCAAAGTTTTGAGCTTTGGATCGAGATTTTTGGCTGGGTAAACCTCCGAGAAACTCAAACCCTAATTCAGGGTCCTCCTTAGTGAATCCGAAAAGACTAAAAGGAATTTCTGAAGGGTGAAACTTTGCAGAACTCAAATTCTGAGTATACCAGGCTGACAAACTCATCAAGGTGCATCTTTCTATCCTTTCAGAAAGTTAAAATTCACATTTGGAATTTTTAGGGTTTCTTTGACAAACCCTAATCTTCGACCAGATCTAGTTTTCAGTAAATCAAGTGGTAAGACCTAAATCTTTTCTATTTCCATTTGAAGTACTCTTTAGGATGTCTCACCACACCAATCTTGAGGATAAGCTTGAAGGGGCTGATAACTTCCGAGCATGGAAGTATAGGATTGGGTTAATCCTGGAAGAGAATGAGTTGGACTCATATATAAAAGAAGAGATCCCTATCCGAGAGGATGAAGAGGCTAAGATATTGCATAAGAAGAACTTGGTCAAGGAAAAGAGAATCATTGTTGATTCTATCAAAGACCATCTCATACCACATGTGTCATCTCTGAAGACACCTAAGGATATGTTTGACTCTTTGACCAAGCTATTTGAAGGGAAGAACATAAATCGGAAGATGACTCTGCGGAATCAATTGAAAGGGGTCAAGCTATTGAATGGAGAGGCCATTCAATCTTATTTATCCAAGGTCTCTCAGATCAAGGAACAACTTGAAGCTATCGATGAAGTAGTAGATAATGGTGAAGTGGTTATGACTACTCTAAATGGCCTACCTAGGTCATGGGATTCTTTTATTCAAGGAATCTGTGCAAGGAAGAAATTGATCTCTTTCAGTAGACTGTGGGAGGAAAGCTCTCAAGAAGAAGCAAGGCTTGTAGCATGAGAAGAAAAGATGGGAAGTGAAGACCAAGCTCTCGCAGCTGACACTAAAAGGAGCAAGCCTAAGAGAGAGACATCTTATACCAAGAAATCTTCACACCACCATCAACATAAAGAGAAGAAATATTTCAGGTGCTTCACATGCAATGAGAAGGGACATTTTGCTGCAGATTGTCCCAAGAAGAAAAACAACAACTTCAACAAGAAAAAGAAGAACAACTAGAAGAGATATCATGCTCATGCTGCTGAGGATGATGAACCTCCAAAGAAGAAGGCTAGAGAAAAAGTGATGATGATGACTCATCAAGCGAAGAAGAGTATGTTCTAGTCTCTGCTCTCCCAAGTATTATTTCTCATGGATGTAATGATTGGATTATTGATAGTGGGGCTTCCAAACACATGACTAGGTTTAAAGAATCTTTTGTAAATCTATCTGAACATGAATCACCCCATAAAGTGAAACTTGGGATGACTATCAATACCCCATCAAAAGAAGTGGTGAAGCCTCCTACAACCTAAATTCTGGGAGGTCTTTAAATATGAAAGAAGTTCTTTATGTACCTGGGCTCAAGAAAAACCTACTCTCCATATCTGCATTGGATGCAAAAGGTATGAGGGTTGCATTTGTGGATGGCCAAGTTCTAATGTGGCCAAAGGGAAAGACCATAGATGATGCCGTGGTGATTGGAGAGCAAGAGGGAGGATTGTATAAGTTGAAGGGACAACCTGAACATGCCATGGTGCATGATTCCATGGAGCCAAGCGAACTTTGGCATAGAAGACTTGCACATATGCACTACAGAGCATTACCAATTGCAAGTAAAGCTGTAGAAGGTCTTCCTGAAATCAAGACCAAGCAGGAAGGTGTTTGCAAAAGATGTGCAAAAGGAAAGAACATAAAGAAGGAATTTCTAAGCAGTGAAAGCAAGGCTAAAAGTATATTGGAAATTATCCACTCCGATGTATATGGTCCGATGTCATCCATTTCTCTGAGTGGGTATGTTTACCATGTCTCTTTCATTGATGACTTTTACAGGAAGACTTGGGTTTACTTCTTGAAGAACAAAGATTAAGTGTTTGATAAGTTCAAGGAATTCAAAACCTTAATGGAGAACCAAACTGATAAGAAGATCAAAACATTCAGATCCGACAATGGTGGAGAATTCACTTCAGGTGACTTCAAGAAGTTATGCAGTGATTCAGGGATTAAGAGGGAGTTGACTGCTCCTTACAATCCTCAACATAATGGAGTTACAGAAAGAAAGAATCGAACAATCATGGAGGCAGCACGGACAATGTTGCATGACCAGAATCTGCTTATGCATCTATGGGTAGAAGCAGCTAGGACAGGTAATCTAGGAAGCAAAGATCAAGAGGGAGCACACTCCAGCAGTTCATGCAAGGAAGCAAATATTGAGAGGGAGTCCATCTGACAACAAACAAACAAAGATAAGTATTTGAATTGTCATTTCTTGTATATTTGATTGTTTAAATAATATTGTTCAATGATGTATATACTTATGTTCCTAGACTTAGGTTGTGTATTTTGCATATTTGCATTAATGAACAGTATACTACTAATATGTATATGATGGGTAAGTGGCCTATGGCACTCTAAAACATTCCATTGCTACTTATCTAGAATGAAACCTCTTTGCTAACATGTTGGGAGTTGTGCACACTCTTAACAATGTTCTGGTAGAGATTGGAAGGCATCTAGAAAGTTATGAGATATGGATAAATGTTGTATTGAAGCATTGGCTTAAATAATTGCATGATTGTATGACATATTTCTTTATGTGAAAGAATTTGTTCGGAAAATTATGAGATGTTTCTAATCGTGCAATTTAACGTGCTTTGTAGGAAAGATCGTATACCTTCACCTACAAAAGAAGGACTACAACATTTGTTCAAGCAACAAAATTATCTATTGAAGATATTGAAGTTCCTAGGATACAAGAAGAATGCCATGATCCGTCGATCATGAAGAACGATGTTTGGGATGCTGTCCCAAGACCTGAAGGGAAGTCTATTGTGACTTCCAAATGGATCTACAAGATCAAGCATGCTGCAGATGGCAGCACAGAGAAATACAAGGCAAGATTCGTAGCTCGTGGCTTCTCTCAGAAAGAGGGAATAGATTATGAAGAAACTTTTGCTCCTGTAGCCAGGTACACTTCCATTAGATCATTACTTGCTCTGGTTGCAGTAATGAAATGGAAGATACACCAGATGGATGTCAAGACTGCTTTCTTGAACGGTGTAGTTGAAGAGGAAGTGTGTGTGGAACAACCACTCAGTTTTGAAACACATGACAGGGAGTCATATGTCTGCAGATTAAAGAAAGACTTGTATGGCTTGAAGCAAGCCCCTAGAACTTGGTATGGTAGGATGGACAGTTTCCTATCTAGTTTGGGCTTTACCAAGAGTAAAGTGGATTCAAACCTTTACTACAAGGTTGAGGAAGGCAGTCCTGTGATACTACTCTTGTATGTAGATGACCTATTTGTGATAGGTGAAGATAGATTGATTTCCGATACAAAGAGGAAGCTTGCTTCCGAGTTCGAGATGAAGGACTTGGAGATGATGAACTATTTTCTAGGCATGGAGGTGTGGCAGAGTGTAGACGGTATCTTCCTTGGACAAGGGAAGTGTGTAGTAGAGATCCTGAAGAGGTTTAGGATGATGGACTGCAAGGGCATGGCCACACCTATGGCATCGAACCTGAAGCTTCTGTGTGATGCTTCACCTGATCCAATTGATGTCACTATGTATCGTCAGATGATTGGGTCCTTGATGTACCTGACGAACACAAGACTATATATTTGCTTTATGGTGAACACATTGAGCCAGTTCCTGACAGATCCGAGGAGTGTTCACCTGGTTGTTGTAAAGCATATTATGAGTTACCTAAAGGGTAGAGTTGATTTTTGGCTCAAGTATGATGGGAATCAAAAGTTTAACCTACAAGGTTATGTTGATTCAGATTGGGTAGGCAGTGCTGCAGATAGGAAGAGCACTTTTGGGTGTTGTTTCAGTATGGGATCAAGTGTGATCTTATGGTTTAGTAGGAAGCAGTCCTGCATAGCATTGAGTATAGCCGAAGCAGAGTATGTTGCAACTTGTTCGGCTAGTTTTGAGGTAGTATAGCTAAGGAAGCTACTGTCTGAGTTATTTGATCTACCATTGGAGACTACGGGTATCTTCTGTGACAACCAGAGTTGTGTGAAGCTGTCTGAGAACCCAGTGTTCCACGATAGGTCGAAACACATTGAGATAAAATATCACTATATCAGGGATATGATGCAGAGAGGATCAGTGAAGCTCCTGTATGTTGCGACAGATGAGCATATTGCAGATGTGCTGACAAAGCCACTAGCCAGAGTGAAGTTCGAGTACTTTAGAGAGAGGCTTGGTGTTATTCAGATCAACGATACTTCGAGGAAGAAGTGATGGAGACATTTTGTTGAAGCCATTCCAAGCATAGTGGAAGGAGGATCCTTTACATGGATATGGATGTAAGCGCTGGATGATGAGCATCAGGATGATGTTCTATTTTCTGCTCTGTATGATCAGTTGGATCATTTGTATGTATTTGTATATGCATCATGTTGGATTCTTGGACCATGTATCTTTGTATGTATCAGGTGGATACATTGTATGATCAGGTAGATCATGTATGTTGATATGTATCAGGTAGATACATTGTGTGATCAGGTGGATCATGTATCTATGTATGTATCAGGTGAATACATTGTATGATCAGGTGGATCATGTATGATGATATGTATCAGGTAGATACTTGATATGCATCAGGTAGATGCATTGTATGATCAGGATGATCATGGATGACGAGCTTCAAGATGTTACTCTAGATGACATGCATCAGGACGATGCAGTGTTGATGATCAGGATAATCATGTGTACATCAGGATGATGTATGGTGAGTATCAGGTTGTTACTCTGTGGCCGTGGAATAGGTTTTGCAGATGGGCATGCAAGTAGACCTAGGAGATCTGGATAGGATGAAAAAGGCCTCAGATGCTCTTTCGAGGCATTGCTCTGGGATGGCATGTAAGTAGACCTGGGAGATATGGAAAGGATGAAAAAGGCCTCAGATACTCTTTCGAGGCATTGCCATGACCACATGTAATAAGTCCTAGAGATCTGGACAGGATGAAAAAGGCCTCAGATGCTCTTTAGGGTTCTTTCTTGGCAAGACACTCTTTTAAGGTTTTGTGGTGACCACATGTAATAAGTCGTGGAGATCTAGACAGGATGAAAAAGGCCTCAGATGCTCTTTAGGGTTCTTGCTTGGAAAGACACTCTTTTAAAGTTTTGTGGTGGGGGTCACATGTAATAAGTCCTGGAGATCTGGACATGATGAAAAAGGCCTCAGATGCTCTTTAGGGTTCTTGCTAGTCAAGAGACTCTTTTAAGGTTTTGTGACAGTCACATGTAATAAGTCCTAGAGATCTGGACAGGATGAAAAAGGCCTTAGATTCTCTTTAGGGTTCTTTCTAGTCAAGAGACTCTTTTAAGGTTTTGTGACGCACGTAATAAATCCTGAGGATTCTACAGTATGGCCAGTGATGATGAAGACCTACAGGTGGTGGGCCTACATCCAGTATGAAATAGTACTGGCTCTGTAGAACATCCTATGACGAGTAGATTCAGAGATTGATTGAGATAGCAACAGCAGTGACGATGACGATGATTCGAGGACGATGCATTAATGACGATGATCCAAAGAAGAAGACATGTGATAGATGATCTGTTTCAAGAAATACCTTCCTAGTTAAGAGGGAGTGTTGATGTATATGTAACTTCAAAATGTATTCCATATATATATGTATTGTACTCCTATAGAGATGTATTATTCCTCTATAAGGAAGTGTCGTCATTTGTATTGACAAGTGTCGCAAGTGTGTTAACTTGCCGATGGGTTATTATCCCACCTTATAAGGGGTTGACCCAGATTAATGTAACATGAGGTTATTGTGCTAAGCTAGACAAGTCGACCCCATAAGTTTATTGGGCAGTCAGGACAAGTATAAATAGAGATCTCCTGATCTCTATTTGGATCACTTTAGAACTCACACTTCCATCACTCGGAAAGTGGCGCACATGTGAGGAGGAGGATTAGTTGCTAGGAGGAGTCTATCTCTGTGTACTTGGGTTGTACTTTTGTTGTATCATTACTCTATCTATCTCTGAGGAAGTTGTGGGTTTTTCCACCTTAGGATTTTCCCCACGGAAACTCTATGTGTCTATTGTCTCTTATGTTTGCATCTTGTGATGATTTATATGCTTGCTATGATTGATATGCATTGATATACTCTACATGTTATTCTCTCAGTAAAGATCCTAGAGTATCTTGAATTAATGCTAAAAAATTAACACCTCTGATCCTAGATCAAGGATTATTTCATCCATCTCATAATCTCCTATCTCCGCACTGAGCCTCATTTCTCAGCCTGTTATTTTATGGCTCTTGATGTGATGAACTATGCCCTGGGAAGTATTTGTCTCACAGCATGGTTCATACTGGTTTAGTATTTTTTCCAATTTGACTACAGTATCTGCGCTCTTCAATAATTCCATGCAGCTCCGTAGGAACTACGCAACATAAGTGCATGTCTCTGTTGTGGTGCACATCTTGTCATAAGATGCTATCATATCCTCCATATGCGGTGTTTGAATTCACAACGGGATTCTTGGTGACATAGGTATTGGCTCTTTGAAGATATCCCTTGCTTCTTCAAAGGCTTCTTTGTTCTTCTCCAGATTGAAAAGAAGTGTTTTCCCAGTAACGTTTCTGATCGAGACCGCTTCAGCAGTGGTCTGCTTAGTTTCAAAATATCCATAAGTCGAAGCTTCTACTTGCCTATCTCTTCTTGTTGCAGCGCGACTTCGCGTCACAACATTTATACTTGGATATGCAGTCCTTTTCTTTGTTGCGATCAGCTAAATATTCGGGTTAGGGACTTCTTGCTTTCTTTTCTTCATTTCTGCTGCTAACATTGGGCATGCCTCAATGACATGATTAAAAGATTTACAATAATTACAGGGAGTACACGAATTGGTACAATCTCTAGATAAATGACCTGGCTAGCCACAATTATAATAGATCATTTGGCCTCTTCCTCTTACTTGTCCTTGGCTAGTGTTTCTTCCTCTTCCACAATATCCTCCACGACCTCTATATGCACCTTGATCATACTGTGTGTTATCCTTATTCTGCGGTGTTTCTTCTTGAAATCTATATATTCCACTGCGTGTATGCTCTACGTCGTGCTTTCTTTCTAGCATGAGCTCATATCCTTGGCAGTTGGAATCATCATGTCCAACGGATTTATAGAATGTGCAATATAAATTATTAGGTGTTCTCACATACTTCTGGATTAAGTAACAATCTTCCGACCGATGTCCTCTAGTTCTACAGATCTCACACCATGGCACTTGGTTCTGATTCAGTCGGTTTGGTGCTCCATTGTCTAGGTAATCCTGAAACAAAGGACAACGTTCCTTCGTGTGTCCTTCTCCCTTACATATGGTACACCATATTTCTTCTCTTTTTTCTTTTCCCTTCTTAATATCTTGTAACTGCAGTGTCAAGGTAGCTAGATGATTCTGAATATGGACCATTCCAGTGCTAGTCTCCCCTATAGGTGAAGCTTCTAATTTCATCACGATCCCCAGGGTTTCTTCCTGCGAAGCCATTTTCTGTTGTATCAATGGAAGTCTAATATGGGGAAACAATGCGGCTATGAACTACTCTTGGTGTTGTTACGGTGCTATGTCAAAACAAAGCTGGTCTAACAATGTTTTAAACTTTTGGTCAAATTCCTAGACTGTCTCATTAGGTTTTTGCTTAATCTCGTTTAATTATGTTATACATTGGGATTTAGACTTTGGATTCTTGAATTCTCTTAATAGTGTAGCCTTAATCTCCACTAGGTTTCTATTCTATCCCTGAGAATACTTCATGAACTAGTTCAAGGCTCTATCTCTGAATGTAGTGATGAGCTATGCTTGCTTCACAACATCATCCTGAACTTGCTTGACATTCCATACGGATTCACATAGAAACCAATGTTGCTCAGGGTCTTCTAGACTCCTCCCTTTGAATATCAGTAGCTTAATATCGTCAGTCATTCTTCTTCTTGGTGGGACAATGTTCTGCATAGTGTTTTGAGTGGTGTTAGGGATGTTACTGCGCGGAATGTTCTGAATCAGGATATTCTTAGTCGGAATGGTCTGATTCAGGATGGTTTGAGTTGAGATGGTCTGAGTACTCACTCCTACGATGTTACTGGTATTAACTCTCTAAGGATTAGGAATATTCACAACTAGAGGGTTCTAAACTGGCAGACTCTGTGAAATAGGAGGCACAGTGTTCTCAACTAGGGGTTTCTGCGGAGTCAGAGGATGATAGGTGGTTGATGGAGGTGATGTGTGGCTACCGATCTCAGGTTCTAACTCAATATCTACACGGAGTCCACTTTTCTTGATATTATACTTATATCTCTTTCCACTTCTTAGATTCTGTGTATCTTCATTAGAATCACTATAGATTTTATTTACCATTACAGATTCAAAAAATTCTAGGACTTTTACTGCATTCTTAAAACACCTTTCTCAGCTAAAAGAGTTTTAATGTATAGACTCAGATTGTTGAGTTACTTACCTTTGAAACCTTTGAAAAACTCTTCTTCTGCTGCGTTGTAGGACTTCTACATGTCCACAACGAACTCTGTCATGAAGCCTTCTAGTATACTGTCAACCCAAAAGTTGACTACTCACGAGAGTGGACTATTTACTTCTTTGAGCCTATGAATAAGTTCAGGATTCCACTCGGTAGGTTCTCCTTCTTGGAAACTGTCCTTTCACTCTACGAGTCTTGATATCCACTCGTGCATCTTGTTTCCAAAACTTTCCCAAAAACTTTCGTGAATATCCTTCCAAAAGTATTTATTTAACCAATCTATGTCAGATAGACGCGGGTGTCTATTCTCTTTTCTCGCAAAATCTCTCTCTATCTTGTCTACTCAGTACCCTATTTTTTTTTTTTTAGGATTCCAAAGTTCTGTACTCATCACCGGTTCTTAGTGCTGCAACAGAACCATTTGTTGGTTTCTTATATTGTTCTTCATCTTTACTAGAAAGACCTAGGTTATGCGTGGTTCGAGGAACCAACCAAACCCCTTTTCATTGGCACTTTTGAAAATAGCCTGGGAGCAGACTGAGATCTCACCCAAGGAAAAGTAATGGGGCATTGGGGGGGTGTGGAATTAGGCTTCCAAAACCAGGTGCTGAGTGATTCAATAAATATGGAGAGCGGCGCGCTACAGGACTCGCGCTGTGAACTCGGGACTACGCGAAGTTCAACTTCTTCATGGGTAGAACTTAGACCATCGCGCATCCAAGGATTACATGGATTAGGGTGGTTCTTCAACAACAGGATAGCGCCACAGAGACTGCGCTTCTTCTTCGAAACTTATGCATCTTGATAGACTTTTACTTGGTGTAAGTTATGCATTCAACAACACTTTAAACGAAGCCTTGCAAACTTATACACTATGACAACAGTGACTGAACTGCGCACTTATGGTGCTGCACAAGGTGTTTACCCGATTAATCCATGCATTCATTCGACTACGAAGTACTTGTGCATTCAACATTCATTCATATATACATTCAATACTTAACATATTATTCCCATCCTTTATCCTTGTGGTGAATAAATATAAAAGCAAGAACACATGCATTCATAAACTAAATCTCAATCATTCACATCAGAAAATACATAGATTTAAATGCATACAATCAATCACATAACATGAAATTTAACATTGTTCACCCCCAGGATGGGAGCTACGTCCACAAGAACTGTTGTTATATTATCTTTGGGAAGGGTACAATAGTTCTAGTCTGCGCACTCAGCTGCAAACTCTCTTCTCGCTCAGTAGGTCTTTGCGCATGCAGCTACAGAGCCTTCACAATATTCTCTTCAATGATAATCAACTATTCACAATTAGAGATTAACAATTACCTAACAACCCTTTCCCTTACAAAATGTTCCTTTTTATACATTGTGCCTGTAGGTCACGTCTTTAAAATCAAATTAGCCAAAAACCCAAAGGTTACCCAAACCTAGTGCGGTTACCCACCACCCTGCCTGTCACCATTGATAGCTTTCTCCACTCGCTTCAAGCTACCTTGCTAGGCTACTCATGGATCACATGCTCTTCTGACAACCGCAATCATCACCAAAACTGGTTACAACTGCATCGTGGCATGTCACTTTCCGCTCCTCTATCCTACCTGTCTCTGTCTACCCATGGCTTAGACTCTATCGGTTTTTTGCCACTCTTATTGACTGTTCTCTTTAACCTGAATTCATGCTACTCCATATCCAAAACCGCTCAGTTTCTTCTGCTTTGACTATAGCCCAAACTAGATGCTTTGCTATCACTGCGCATCAGCGTGTCTTTGATTTTCTGACTATGTAATCCAAATTGCATGGACTCTTAAAACTATTCCCTATGACTTCGCATCCTGAACTGTGTAGTTTCCAACACTTGTACTTTATCCAAAATGTACCAATCTTGGGCCATGCCCAATAGGGGGGAGGGCCCCTCCAAAGCGGTTTTGTGGGCTTCTGAGCAGTTTTCCCACACTGCTTTGTTGCCTTGTAGAACTACTGGGAGGCGACGCATGATAGAAGGCTTCCAATTCTGTGACTTCTCTCACCCACCGGTTATCCACACTTCTTGGAATTATGGAATTCCTATAGGACCTTTGATATGGTGATCAATGGTTGGCCCACCCGAGACCTGCACGTCATTTAACCCTTCCGCTAGGGTCCTGCTTGTTAATCCCTGCACTATTTCAGTGCTGGCAGCTTATCTCCGCCGTCGATCTCACTCCCTCTTTGATATCCACCATTGATCTCCTACTCCATGGCTTTCCCAAGTCCCTTTGGTAGGATTTGGATGCCCCACTTAGCCACAACCTTCAGTCACAAGGAATAAGCCCCTTTAAGGATCGGGCACTTCCCCTTTTCAAACTCCTAGGCTCCATTAGCTGCAAATTTCCACTTTCTACCCCCATTTTCCCTTTGGAAAATATCTGTGCTAACAACTGGCTCCCACTGGGGATTCTATCCTCCCTGTGAGATAGCGAAGAACCCGTAGACCATTCTCCTGACCCATTGGGGTGTTCCCAACCTTTTCTGAAATCCTCAACCTGCTCTGACCTGTAGCCATCAGTTGAACCAGTGCTGCAAACAAATCCCATTTTGTAACTTGTAACGTGTAAACTGTCCCCCATACATACTCTGAAGACTGAAAGCAATTGTGCATTGCAAATATGAACTTGTAACTAAAACTGAAACTGTAAACAAACTGAAAACTAGTAAATGAAATGCTCGCTATGTTGAGTTTATTCACACACTTCTACCTGTTCTAGTTTATTGAGCACAATCACCCAGTCAAGTAAACTCTTACTTCCAATGAATCCAACCAAGCAACTGACCCAATAAGTAAACTTTCTCATCACGCTTGAGTGAAATCAGAACATAAAAGCATAATGGAAAAAAACAATGATAAAAGTTTTGACCTTGGATGCAAACACATAACCAACCATTCTAGTTGAGAACTCTATCCATGCATTCAGCCACTTGGTCATAAAAAGCATGACAGCCTCCAAATTTTTTTGTCATTTGTTTTCCATGATTAGGCTGCTCAAAATGTAATTCCTCTTGCACATTGTCCAACTGATCTCCAAAAGAAACATGCAAAGAATGCTCATGACAAATTTCAACTGAGACATCCACTACTTCATTCAAAATTTATGGTTTTACAACTTCATTCTTTCCATGCATTTCAAAATGATTATCATTTCGTTCTTCAAAGAAATCAAGTGAACAAAATCCTTCTTGACATGAAATTTCTGATTTAAAAAACAAAAAGAACATCCATTAGAGAACCCTTGTCTTCTTCTTTATGATTCAATACCTCATCATAAACCGCCGGTTTTTCCACATGTTGAGATCGATTGCATGATTGTTCATCCTTTTCATCACTCATTTCTAAAAATTCCATGACATTATTCATATCCTCAGTTTCCTATTTTTTCTTAGAGACTCTCAATCTCTGTCTCAGCAATTCAAATGAAGAATAACACAAAGGAAAAAAATCATTTTCAGCACACTCACTATCCACCCTATTTTTAGACTTTTGACCATGAATTGTAGTCAAATTTTCTTCACTAACTGTCCCAGAATTTGCAAAATATTCTACTGGTTGTTTAGGTACATTATCCAAGTATTCATCCTCGTATTCATCATATATAGGTAGGTTGAAAACTTTTTTAAAACATCACTAACAGAATTTATGACAAGCTTATTGAAATCTTTAGAAAACAAATTAGTAGAACCCCCTTCTTTTACATCATTGGGCTGATCATCTTTTTGTTTACCATGAAAAGGACTGGAATGCAAAGAAAATTATTCTTGTTCATATCTCTCTTCAAACTCTAATTCTTCTTCAATTTTGTTATCATTATATTGGTTTGAAACTTTTCCATACATCTTAAGATTGTCTTCAACCTCCAATGAATCAATAAACATATGTTGTAAGGTGGGAGACCTTCTCTTTAAGAGACGATAAGAGAGATCTGGATGGAAGGCTTGGGCATACTGCAACTTAGAAAGACCTTCAGGTGGCTGAATCTCTTCAGGCATCTTATAATAGAGACTAGAAAATCTTCTGTTGAAACTTGAAACAGTTTCATCTTGTATTCTTTTCATAGCATAAAAATCTAAAAGGAAATGATCCTAAGATTTTCTTCTACCCCAAAATCTCAAAAAATCATGACTTAACTCACTACATGAGCTAATAGACTCAGGTAACAAATTCCTAAACCACTACTTGAACTCTCCTCGTAAATACTGGTCAAAAGTTCTCATGAGAACATCATCATGTTCAATTTTGAAAAGGTCTACAAAATGCTTAAAAGACTGGAAATGTTTTTTAGCTATAAAACTGCCATCTTCTCCATCAAAAACAGGGAGGTATTTATGGTATTTTGGAGGATATTCATGGAGAACAAGGGGCAGCTTCAAAGGACTATACCTCTGCTGAGATCTAGAAGGTAAAGAAGTATGTACAGTAGGAATGTCATTAGCCTTAATCCCCCAGGGCTTGCAAGACTGATCGTGGATATCATGTGACTCAGAAAAATGACTCAAATCATCTGTAATAAAAGAAGGAGAAGGTATGTCTAAGATCTAATGAAGGATATACAAGGTCAATTCTCTCATGGCCTTAGAATTTCCAACAAAACATAAACTTCTCGATATGTACACATAAAGATAAAAAGCAGTCAATGTAAAAGGACAAGATCTCTCTGAATAAATTGACACTTTGATACCTGGATTGTAATCCTTCCATGTTTTTTTCAACTGAGCTCATTCTCTAGTGGAGCCTACCAAATGGATTGAACCATGAGTGGAGTCATCAGGTGAATGGTACACAACCTTCTTGATGTATGACTATTATCCACCATCAATAATTAGATCTGAAACTTTGTCGTTCTGCCTACAGACAATGCAGCTTTCGTTCCTCGGAAACAGTGCCAAAATGTTGGCACCCAGGATTTACCCTTAGGTTGCAAAAGGATAACCCTGAGGAAACTATTTCAAACCAAGCTTTAGGAGGAGAGTTGGCTTCTTTCCTACAAGAGAGGGCTCTCTCAAAAGATGAAAGCAAAGGGAAGAAACACTTTTCAAGAAACAAATATTTCCATTTTATAGTTTGGATGAAAACACATAAATCACATTGGGCATGGAGTCACATCTGAAATTTTCTAGGGGCCAGAAGAAAATAAACAACATTAATCTTGATGAAGGCAAGGAAGTTACTATCACAGTCAAGTTATTTTAGTAGGCGATATTTGAAAGAAAGCTAAACAATCCCATCAACATTAAGCATCAACATAGATAAATTTAACATTGACTTTAGAATAAAACATGGAACACTTACGCGTGATTAAGACAGAGCATGATTTGCATGAATTATGTATTAAAACCAACATGTTCACCATAAGCATAAGAAGAAAGACAACATGGAATATATTCACTAGAAAAATGATTTACAGAGAAAAGGATATTACAGACTGCAACACAACAACACATGAATCTTCATCCTTCAAAATGAGCTTTATTTCCGCAAGGAAAAACTTTACAAAAGATAAAAAATACTCTCAGTACCAGAATGTCTTTTACTATTACGGGTTTCCAACCCCTTTTCCTTTATTACCTATGTGTATATATAGGTATCTCTCAGCCCTTAGGCTCAAGTTACCCTAACATAAAAGAGTTATAGCTACATTGACACCTACTCAGGATAGTCCCTTGTCTATGAGAACATAAACGAGTACTGACAGACCGGACTAACTGATTTTACATGTGTCATTGTACAATTGCTAACTACAATAGCTCTTAAGTAGCTGGAAGGTATTAAGTGGTCCCAAAGCATATAATAATATTACACATTCAAAGAGAGTCTGAAACAGACTGATACGACGAGATGCAAAATATCATAAAATAGACTACGCCTCTACGTTTGAGCTATTACTTGGCCTTATAGGTCGAAGAAATCTTCCACCTTCAGGGGATTGGCCACCTATTCTTTTTCTGCGTAAGGAGGTGGCGCCACATCCTCATTGGGTACAAAAAAATATCTGAGAATATTCATGGTTTGGGGGCTACGTCATTCAACCTTTTGGGCCTCTCTCTTTTTCCTACACCAAGTTTTCTTGCTCGCCTGTCGACCCCTGTGCTCCTCGGGTTTGCTGGTAGTACTCTCCTCTATGTGGTTGAATTTCACAGGGGATGACATATCGGGATTATCCTCCACATCAAATGACACCTGCTCCAATACGAAAATCACTTTGGCCTTTTGATACGAACAGTAAACTTTGGGAGCCCATTTATAATTACTGTGATAATGATGGTAACTAGGAGTAATCATTTGATTGGACTCCCCAAATGAGTGAGAATGATGACTGAGATCTGGATGGGCGTTAAACAAATTCAACCAGAATTTCACATTAAGTGAAAAAGCATATGACGGCTCTGATGTGGCTCCTTTCCCTTGGGCTATCATTCATTTGCAACAGGGTTTCTTTTCAATCGTCTATCTCTATGATCGACCCAGCATCATCGATCTTGATCTCATTCACATTCAGACCGTTCAAAGATGCGCCCCCTATTGCGCTTCGCAAATCTTGGACCACGTCGATGCTCCATGTAGCTTCCATTTGCAAGCATAGATGTACACCCTTCACTTGCACCATCATTTAACTGGGGGAAGATTCTTTGCATTTTTAGTCCTTTTTGGGATGTTTAAAACTTAGGGCTTTGGATTATTTCATCTTCCAGTTAAAACTACATGTCTAGAGCTCTCATTTGGTATCCCTTGGGATTCCATGATCTGAAAAATAAGGACATAATTTACTATCTTCAGGGGGCTAATCCTCCCAGTCGCCCAAGAAAAAAAAACTTCTTCCTAACTAATTTTAAGGAAAAGATCCTTGGGGTTAGGAAATCCGACAACATGTGAGGATCCTTCATGAACCTGTATACTTGTAGCACTATGTGCCGCTTGGACAAAATCTAGTCCCCGACTACTAAATCTCACCTCAGTTGCATGAAAGTCCTCATCTTGGGTAGGACTTCTTTCTAGCTCTTCTCTAGAAACCAACTCATCAACCTCTGTCGCTGACAGATCCAAACCCTAGACTTTATGTCCCCTTCGCCACTGCACAATTGCTCAGAGCTTCCTGACGCTGCTACGGAGGACACAAATGTCAACTCTTCACATGACTTTCTCCTTTTATAACCCAACCCCAGGTAAATCCCTTTCTCTTCTTCCGACGGTCATTTATCTCAACCGTCGATCCCACATGCTACGATCTGGGCCATTGAATGGGTGGTCCCTTATATAGCCTCCCTTGTGCGATCATCCTCTACCGTCATATCTTTTCCACTATCAACCATCACCATCAATCTAGCAACCATACCAGCAGGCAGTTTCACATAGCCCTTTAGTTGTTTTCCTTTACCAGCCTTCTAGGCTGTGGAGTTTTGAGGGACCATTGCATGTCCAGCGGTTTCAGTTTCTGTGACCACCCTACTCCTTAACTTGCCGCACATCTACACTTCAGCATAACCCTTCTTATATTGTCAATCTACCCCTGCCAGTTGATTGACAGTGGTGTCTGTGGGCCCTTTAATCATGGCCCCCACCTGACCTTTCCACCCGGAACCTCTTAATTGCAGAGCTTCTTTCCTAGCACAGGGGGGGATTGTCACCATTGATTCCCTTCATTGGGCTCTTCCGCCGTAGGATCTTCGCCAACCTACGCCATCTTTAACTGGCCACCCCAACCGTTGGATTTCTGGCCCCACATTTACCCTATCCATAGATCTGAGTTACACGAACCTGAGGATGGGAGGGCCCCTCCAAAGCATTTTTGCGAGCTTCTAAGTGGTTTTCCCACACCGCTTTACTGCCTTGCAGACACTAGTATATTTGAACCCAAAATCCGACGAGCAAATCCAATGACCTCCGATGAAATGGACTGTTTCGTCGGATTTTTCTTTGAAAATTATTTTTTTTATTTTTTTTTAATTTCGAGAGGTGTCCGTCGGATATCCGACGTACTTTTGAATATCCGACGAGACTCGTAGGATATCTGACGGCTCTGCTAATATCCGATGCCTATTTGGGTATCCGACGCTTTGGATGTCGGATAACCGACTCCATTTCCAACCCGAAGAGGTTGGATATCCGACGGATTTTTTCCCAATGGTAACTAGATTAGTGTCATCGGATATCCGATGAAGTTTTGACTTTTTGAATTTTAAAATTTATAAATATCAAACCATTCCGACATGTTTTCCACACCAGCGACAGTTTGCGGATGTTTTTTTTTGTTTGGAAGACTGTTTTTTGTTGTTTTTGTTATTCAAGTGAGAAAAGTACTATAGAGCTTCACTTTTTAAGATCGATAATATTCATTTAAGCTCTTTACGAGAAAATGTCAACTACGAATATTCCTGATCTAGACGAACAAAATCGACAATTGCTTGATCATCATCTTGATCATTCTCATCATCATCATCATCAGCAACATCATGTTTATCGTCATCATCACGGACACCATCATCATCATCATTGTGATCAGCATCATCGTCGTCATCCTCACCATCATCATCATCATCATCTTCCTCATCATCATCAGCAATATCTTCATCATCATCGTCATCATCGATCGTCTTCATCATCACCGTCATCATCATTGTCATCATCGATCGTCTTCATCATCATCGTCATCATCAATTGTATTCATCATCATCATTATGTTCATCATCGTCATCATCATCATGATCTTCATCATGATCATCGTCATTACATGATATCCAACGCAGCTATTACCTAGAAAAACCAACAGTGTTTGTCGTCGGTGGTTTAGTGATCTCGTCGGATTCTTTTGAAGTCAGAAGTATGATATTAGATGCATGCATTAACGGTGTGGGAGGGTTTCAAGACTCGAATGAATGACACTCACCATTGCAGCATCAGAAACCATACCTATAAATTAAATAATGTGATACATGGGGCCAACGTTGAAATTTTTTAAATATGTGTTGGCTTGGACTAAAATTTGGCATGGTTAGACTAGATGCATGCATTGACGGTGTGGGAGGGTTTCTAGACTCAAAAATGACTGACACCAACCATTAATGGAGCATTAAAAACCATGTAATGATACTCAACAACGAGTAATTTGATCATCATGGTTTCACTCTGAAATAACTTATTTTTTTGTGGACTTGCTAGTACCATTGCTTATGGACCCTCACAAGGAAATCCTCTTAGGTCGTTGATTGTGTTGGGATAAATCATCACTAACTTGTTTGATGGACCTAATGGTCCCATGATAAACACTCATAACATGTAAACTATAGAGGACATACAAAAAATGGTTGATTCTCTCACCCAATTAGTTAGCAAAATGGAAACCAAGAATCACTTCTCATTTTCCGACCCTTCCAATAGTATGACGCCTCATTTTTCTGAAGTAATTCTAAACAAGTTTGGCGGGTCAGATCCGATTGGTTGGTTCGATCGATCAATTGAAGCACTAACTTTCCCTTAATGTAATATTTTATTACCTAATGAAATTCATTATAGGAGTCATCAAAGTTTATTTGTTTTTCATAAAAATTAATTGATTTTTTTTAAGCAATTCCTTATTAGTTGTCTTAAAGAGGAAATTAAATCCCACTTAGAGGTGAACCACCCTACTACTTGGTTGGAGGACAATAATATTTATTGTCATGCCTGTGTTATATCCTATGCTCAGTCCAAAATCCCCAACTTTATTTCATTTCCTTTCCCCAACTATGGTGGCTCTTCAACAACCTCTTCCACCTTTCAAGGTCCATAAGTTGTCATAGGACAAAATGGAGGAACATCAACTTAATTAGGTTCTATGCTACAATTGTAATGAAAATAATTCTCTTGAGCATAGATGTAAGGAACATCAATTATTTATGGACATATTTGAGGACATTTATGATGATGAACTTGATGGAAGAACTCAAAGGAATCCCCTCCCATCATTGAGGAAGTTTTTCTTCCTAACCCTGTGAAGAACCCTATATCTCCCTTAATTATTTGACTAGTATTTATTCTCCTCATTAATGTTAAACATGGTTGGCTATATCAAGAAGAGAAAATTCATTATCTTGATTAATGGCAGAACCACCCTTTTTTCATTCATCATTGAGTTTCCCAAGAAACCAATTGAAATCATTGTTACTAAGAAATTTTAGATAATGATTATTGATGGGAGATCTATGAAATATGGTGGAAGTTGTGAAAATGTGATGCTTCAAATGGGTGATTACTCTCGGAAAACTAACATGTTTTCCATTGAAACGGGTGGGCGTGATATTGTTCTCGGTGTGAATGGATAATAAGATTATGTCATATCACCATGGATTTATTGGAATTACAAATGAGAGAGCATGATCATAACATCTCATTGCTTCATCATATCCTCCCATCCAATGTGTGATCATATTGTCATACTTTTGAACAAAAAAATATATGAAATTAAAAATATTGTATCGTTGTTCTTAGGTATTGGTATCATTCATCCTAGTACCAACCCATACTCTTCTTTGGTTGTCATGTTCCTTAAAAAACAAGTCACTTGGAACATGTGTCCCAATTTTTTATCTCTTAACTCCTTGATAGTGAAAGATAAATTTCTCATTCCAGTCATTAATTATCTCTTATATGATACATGGAGATAAATTCTTCATTGATCGTGACCTTCGCTCTAGTTATCGCCAAATTCACATGAATGAAGAAAATATTCATAAAATATCTTTCCACGGTCATTAAGGTCAACAAGAGTTTTTGGTGATTCCTTTTATCCTTTGCAATGACCCTTCCACTTTTTAGAGCCTGACATGAACCATATTTTTTAAGCCCCTTCTTGAAAGTATGAGGAGGAAGGGTGCATATTTTCCTTATCTTCCCTAGTACCCAATTGGCTATAGGAGGTAGTTAAGAACAGTCAACATATACCAAGATCATGATGATGGCAATGATTATGTAACAAACATTAAAAAAAACATTATATATATAACAATTAGATAATAATTAAAAAACGTTATTTATATAACATTATATATAACAAATAAAAAAAAAACTTTATATATAACAAAAAAAAACAATTAAAATTAAAAAAATGAATATATAATAAATAAAATTAAAACATAAATATATAACAATGGTTTTTTTTAATTTGTTTTTAATTAAATATATATATATATATATATAACATTATATATAACAATTAAAATTTAATTGTTATATATAATGTTATGTATATATTTAATTAAAAACAAATTAAAAAAACAAACATTATATAAAATATATATTGAACAAATAGAAAAGCCGGCCATATGCATTTCATAAACCTATGATTTGGAGTGACCTCGATTTGGAGTGACCCTCGATTTGGACCTGCGCCTCTCGACCTGCTATCGATTTGGATTGGACTAGTGTTTGATTGTGGGAGAGGCGGTTTGTGATTGTGGCAGGGGAGAGGGAGTGACCCAATGAGCAAGTAGTAGGAGTGACCCAATGAGCAAGCATTGGGAGAGGCGGTTTGGAGTCCAAGAAAATAAACTATAAGAGGAGCCGGAAATGCCTCCCACGTTCGTGAGTACCAAGCCCTAAATTGTTTTGATTTGACAAATTTAAAAATTTGGTAGCAAATCACTGTGGTTTCATTGCTAATTCGATCTTCCAAGAGGGTTTCATTGCTAATTCAATCTACATTGGGGTATAACCTTTCAATCTACATTTGGGTATTTTTATCTTATTTCATCTACTATTTTTTTTAGTTTGATGGGTGAACCCTCACCTCTTTGTAGTGAACTGAAAATGACGGCCTTAATATCTCATAGAAAAAAGAATGTAGTGACTTTTGCTTATTGCCTTGCGTTTTGATTCTGGAAGGGCCTTCATCAGAATGAGAATACTGTGGGTGACGAACATAGGCTTGTTGTCCTCGGGCAGAGGAATCAATGTTCAACCTTCGTTGAAGCCAAGCACTGTGACCAATATCATGAAATAGATGTATTAGATCAAAAAGTTGAGGTTAAACATTCCAAACAGATGATTGCCTATGTTGATTCAAAATAAGATCCACATAGTGTCCAACAAAAGTTGGCAAGTGATCATCAATTTCATTTGCATGCGCATCCAAATCAGTTGTGACACTGTTGGAAACATTGCCATCATCATTCTTTAGCAGCACCTTTGAATCCTCAGTAAGTGCAACTTGCCATAGTATTTCTTGATGTATCATCCCAATATCAAGAAGCACATCCTTGCTATCATTTCCAAACTCTGTCGTTAATGCTACCAACCATCGATTCTCTTTAGTATCATAAGCTAGAAAGACAAAAAATTGTACCACAAACAAGCACCAAAATACTTTCCGATTCTGTCCATCTTTTGCAGCCAATAAGTTAGTCCCTGCAACATGATCCAAAACATTTAATGTAGTCTTGAGATGTTCCTTCAGATGAGCACAAAATACCCTTGCAAGGGAAACTGAGTGTTGTTGTGTGAATGCTTTGCAAACTGCAACCATGTGCACAGCTACAGACATCCATTTTGAAGATAGCGGAATACTTGGAAGAGTCAAGAACCTCATAAGGGCTTCAATGCCCTTTTTCTCAACAAATATTCTACAAGTTTCAGGATTTTCCATTGCCAGATGCACAAAAACCATGGCATGTGAAATGCTTAATTTTAGAAAGCGTTCATTACTCATATTTTCAAGAGACAATCCACTAGTTCCAACCCTATCATTATGCTTATCTTCAGAATCAGTATCCATAGGAACAGGACTATCCAATCTGTCTTTGGCCTCTACTCTGAGCCTATGGGCCTTGTTGGGGCATACGTTGTTGATCCCTGGTGGCTATCAGCTATTGCAGAAATGGTTTATTGAAAAATATATTTGATTATAAGGAAGGTCTAAGCCAGCATTAGTGATGCTAGTTGTTAGTTCTATTTAACTTATTCATTACTTTATTTTTTCATATCATATGCACATGTTCGAGAGGATATTAGAAAGAAACTCGACAACAAAAGTGAAAAATGTATTTTCATTGGATATAGCTACTAGTCCAAATCCTACATATAGTATAATCAAACTAGCAAGACGTTTGTGGTTAATAGAGATGTCAAAGTTTTAGAGGACAAGTCATGGAGTCAACAAGAAAATGATGTTGTGGAAAGTCAAAGTTCAAATAGATGAACCACTAGAAAATACTGAATATGCACCAACAATCACTTGTCTTTCTATTATACTAGAAAAGAGAATTACATAATCCAAAATCAGATTCTCCCAAGCTTACTATACATAGCCAACCACCTTCTCACAACCTCATAAAGCAATACACTTTAAATAGAATACCCTAGCTATCACATCACACCACTCTTCACTCTAGGTCTCATGCTTAGAGGTCCTGTGCACCTCCTTCTCTTTTATGGAACAACAGAGAAGGGAGTTACAGGTAAAAACATTATACTAGGTCCACAAAAGAGAATGGGTCCACAAGTGCACCTTGACAAGGTCCATTTTAACGGTTAACATAACCAACTCATGTGCCTCACATGGGATAAGGTATGTGGTGACATGAAAACTTGTGCCAAGCATGCTTCTCCAAGTAACTAACTCAAGTAGTTCACCCCACATGTGTCAAGGTGGGAAGCTGAAAGTTTCAGTTATTCTGAAATTGTGTGTATTCTTAGTGCATAATAAAGGAAAGTGTAGCAATATTTATTTTGTATCATTTCTTCCATCTCCATGTGATGTTGCTGCACATAATATTTTCTCTGTGTGTTGTTCCTGTAGCTACAATTCCATGCTTTTTTCTGTAGGTTCCCATGAAGGCTGGGGAGTGCAAGGCTTATCCTCCATAGTGATACATTGCTCCTTGTTGCAATCACTACCCTAGCCTGAATTTTTGTTTGATGCTGGACAATCTATATTCCACACATCGATTTCCCTATCTAGTTTAACTAATGCTCTAGATACATGTTGGTATAGAGGTATTTTCTGTCCAAGGGAACAATATTAGTGCATGTTGGCTTGAACCTTGATGAAGTATCACCTCCTTTGTATCCAAACTGCAGAGAATTGTTCTTAGTTTGTTTCCATATGTGCAACTTTCAGTTTTTATCCCCTGTATCCTAACCTTACTATCTAAGGATGGTATGTTTCTCCATGTTATTAGTCGGTCCAATAAATGGGAAAGGAAGTGAATACCATTCTTGTTAGGAGTGTGTGTGTAATGTGTGAAGTTTGAAAAATGACAAAAGAATAAGTGGACAGATTCTAGGTGTGCATATGAGTGACTAGGAAATGATAGGCCATTTCGGAAACAAAGGGATGAATTTGATTCATAAAAGAGCCAAATCACTAAATGGTCTATCCCTTATCTCAAGCTTACATATGTTTATACAAATTGATAGAACACATTGCATCCCAATGTCACTATCACCAACAAAAGAAACACGAAGCCTCTCCAAACACTTTACATAAGTACTAGATGACCAAAAGTCCTTAGTTTTATGCATACCACTCAAAGACAAACAAAAATGAGTGAGAAGTAAGAATTTTTGTTTCTTGCAATAGTGACTAATGTTGCATTTGTTGTTTCACAATAAAAAAACATAGTACATAGGTGATCCTAGGATAAGAGCTTGAAGTATCCATAAGGCCTTCCTCTATCACAATGCCTTAATCATTAGGTCTGATGGAAAAAAATGCAATTCCTACAAATGTTTGCAAGTTGAGGAGACGATTTCAAGCCCTTTATCTTAATTTTAATCCATTACATGTAGTTGCTGACAATTATAAGCCTAATGTGTAGCCAAGATAAAACTAGAATTTGAGATACAACTTGTGAACTTCCAAATAGATTGGTGGGATATCTTGCCAGTGAAATTCCGAATTTGCAACATATGATAAGCACTTTAACCCCATAGTGCTCATCATTTCCTCCCTGCTTAAGAAGAAATTGTCCCCAATTTCTATTGTAGATGGAAAAATTGTTGCTTGAATGTGTACTAGGACTTGGGAGATCCATTTATCTTGCAAAGGAAGGTTTCTTTTTCTTTCAATAGAATATGCCTTTTAAAGGAGCTGCTTTTGCACTCCCACATTGTATCAACACCTTTGTACTTAGGGGTCCCATTGACCTAATTTTGTAGTTAAGTTATCTTACCTTCCAGCTTTGAATTTTCTGTTTTGCAGATGCATGTTTGACTGTGGACCCTAGCAATCATGATCCCTTTTGTTGTACTTATGTCGACTGTGAATGCAAAAGAATGAATTTTTAATGAGTTCAAGTATGATGACTACACCACATAACTTGAGATATAGTAGAAGTGATTTGAATTTGGTGAATAGATTTTGGATTGTGACAAATATTCTTGGGCTTATACTTATGAGATCATTCTGTAATTTAAGTCTCCTAGACTACATTACATGGGTTTTAAATTGAAATAATGTGTCCTAGCATACACGATTATTCACAATATCACAATGTCATGCTTATGCTTGCTAATTAGGTTTAAATTACATTGTCATGCATTTTAGTCATTAGAAGTAGAAGAAAGTTATTGTTGGATTCATTTAATTTGAAAGAGTAGTTATAGTTTGAAAGAACTCTCTCTTTACCTTAGCTAGCATTCATTAAAAGGAAAGGCTTATTTTATTCATATGCATTTGCATGGTTTGAGTCAGTCATCACACCACGAGTTTCACTTCCATCACCTGAATGAGTAATACAACCATTAAAATTTAACTTGTTAACTCAACACACTTTAACCTCGCTTGAGGATAAAAGGAATTTGTTAGTTAGGTAGGACACCGGGGATAGGCATCCAAATAATTCCCCCTTGTCATTTTTCATCTGAGACATAGTCATTGTCTTTAGGGAACTAAAATCCTCTAGTATTTATTGACACGGTCACGACCAGTTTATGGAGGGGCCTCCTGTTGTTTCAGGGGTTAAACTACCGTGAGATCGAGAACCAGATGGACTCTATGGAATGCCGCACTCCACTTAGCCTTAAGGAAACATCGATCATTGTCTTCCTTGTATTCTCTGGCCACCATACTATTGATACAAGGGTGATAAGGCAGAAGTGTCGAAAACCTTTTTCCGACGTGTCATGAACGAGGTAGCTTAGTGAATTTTCTACTAGGGATCTTTTACCCAGGATCCCTTTCGGTAGAGGGATATCCTTCAAATTCGGTCTCTCACTTCGTATTGTTCGACTTGGATTTCATCACCTTGAGAAGGATACGATTTGTCGAGGTCTCCAGCTCCTAGTTAGGAAGTTTGCTTGCATTTTCACCTTTTTAGAGGGTCTTTTTCTTTTTAGTTCTACTTGTTAGCATTCTATCCACCTTTTTTTTAGCTCGCTTACTATGACATCTGTCCCAGTATAGTTTTTTGAGCTTGTTTTTTTGGGCTGCGATCCTTGTCTTTTCATAGCTCCCCTTCTGCACACTCGGTTGCTTTAGGGTTTTTATGTTCATACACGGTAGTTACCAATACTTATTTGATGATGTGTGATGTCCTCTTCTCCCAGGTCTTCGAGATGGTTGAGTTAGATGGTCTTCTGAAGGGACTGAACACCCCTTCATGGAGCCACTAATGCTTAACTGTAGGAGTAGTCTAGAGGACCACGTGATCACATCACCCGTATGGACTTTTCTGTTTACTGTGATGATGGTCTTTCAAGTTATATGGAACAATGGTACATTTGAGAGAGAGATGAATGGTTGTACCCCACCTTGGTTGATTGTCTTATGGTCCTTTCATTTCGTCGATAATATTTTTGTGGCACCTTTCCTTTTACCTCTTCGGTGTTTTACTAATATTGAGATATCTTATGTTTTGTACCACCTTTTATGTTTTAGGTCTTGTGGGTACTATGGTAGTTTGTCCACATTTGAGGTACACCCACTTTTTCCAAATTGTTATGTGTCTTTATACCCACTTCGTACCACCCTCCTGATGTTAGTTTGGAAGATTGCATGCTATCATACCTTTTGGTGGTACTATTTGAGTTACAAGAGGTAGTTACAAAAAGCTATTGCATATATGAGGTAGTTACAAGGAGCTATTGCATATATGAGGTTGTTACAAGGAGATATTGCATATATGAGGTAGTTACAAGGAGATATTGCATATATTGATTTGTACCACCTTTTATGTTTTTGGTCTTGTGGTTATAACTATGGTAGTTTGTCCACGTTTGAGGTAGTGTACATTCCCTTAGTCCCAAGGGTTGTGAGTCTTTATACCCATTCTTTTTTTTTTGACTTGTACCTTACTCGTTGGTCTTTGTATTGAGCCTTTTTACTGTCACTGAATTTCTTTGATTTACCGTACCATAGCCCAGTCATCTCTCTCTCTCTCTTCTTTGTACTAGCCTTGTCATAGGGTCACTTGGTTCCTAGAGTTGACTGGCCTCTAAGAGGCACAGTCATTTCTAAAAGTAACTCTTCTGAGTATATTACAGGAAACGTCTACACTAAGGTAATCAAATATGTGGTAAATATTTTTCATTAAGTAGCCAGGATTTGTAGCATTAGAGAGATCATGTAACATGTATGTGCAATGTTTCATGTGTGTTACATGTGTGATGTAGCGTTAAATCAAATAGTAAAAAACAACTCATAAATATTGCATGACTTTCTACTCTTAAGAAACATAAATTCGTCATCTTCCGATCATCACTTGAATGCCTACATGTTGGCAAAGGGAATGAGGATCAAGTAAAATTATAAAAGGAGATACACGTCAACTTTTCAGAGGCACTATGTGTTAGCTCTCCAGGAAACTACCTAGGGTTATAAGCTAGGTATGCCTGGTAACTTAAGAATTCAATGTTTTTTGTAATGGGTGGATCAATGGGATGACTCAATCCGAGTATAGCGTTCAGACATTCATCATGGTAAACAAATAAAACAGTGCTCTCAAGAATTGATTAATCAGCAAATACTTTGAAAAATGGATGAAGAAAAGGAATGTGACCAAACCAGTACAGAGTAGGGCTCGAGAGACATTCAAGAAACTAACATCAAGCTATGAGCTAAACAATGGAAAGAGACCATTCAAAGCTAGATAACATAGATAATAGTGAAAGGAAGATGGAAAGCTGATACCAAAGTTGAAAGAAACCTGTGATCTGTATTAGCATAAGAAAACTGAGTACAATAGCAGACTACTGCATCCAAAATCGAACCCTTCACAATGACTTGGTTCTCAGGCTTTATAGCCTTTACACAATAGTTCACAGATCCTAAAAACATGGATCTGGTTCAGTTAACTAAAACATCAACATGGAATAGTAAATGCAAAAGATAGGAACTGATTCCTTGAATCAAGGCACTTGCTGATGTGTCAATCCGCTTCAAAGCTCGGTGGTTGATGAAGTGTAGCAGCCTCCCAAGGCTCGGTGAACTTAGCTGGGCGCACAGCAACTTGAGATGGATGATGTGGCAGTCAATTTCTAGAATGGTCTCTTCAAACAAGGTGAAACTTAGCCAAGGTGCCCTACTGACTTAAATCTCGCTCAAAAACCTCAAGATATTGATAAGATAATTCATAATCCATCTCTTTTGACTGGCCTTTCGCCATTTCAGCTAATAAATCCGCGATCTGGGCGAAATCTGAGAGAATCTGTGAAAACAGGTTTTCGGCAGCTAAGCCTGCTGCTAGTTTCACACGTTAGCTGCCGAAAGTCAGCCTTTTCGGCAGCTAATGAGCTCTTGGAGGCTCCCCTAAGCTGCCGAAACCTGTAGGATTCCTGAAAAACTGCCTTTGGAAAAAATCGATTTTCTCAACCGTCCGATGTCCGTTTTGCATGTTCGAATAGTCGATTTTGATCTACAGAACATAAGCTATCCATTGGTGCTTTTAGATTTGGATTTGGAGCTCGGGAAGGCCGTCGAAATTGCCTTGCAAGATCACACGATTTCAGCAAAAAATTCCTCTGTAACAGAAACTTTGAGAAACCTCATACTGAAATCTCGTGATTTAGGATTGAATGCTGACTCTTCCCGATTGAAACGGATAACTGCATCTGATGAAAACACCTCTGAAACGGTTCCTTGCTAGGTTTCCATCACCTGGCCGAAGAAGAGATCTTAACTGAGCTAATACACAAGAAAATGCTGGAATATCGACCATATATGCTTCCCACTTCCAGAAATCGCCCTGACTTTATCAAACTTCAGTTCTGCCTTCTTAATTTGTGTGCTCCTCACAGTCAAATTCCATAACAGCCCGAGAATATCAAAATGTTTCAACAGCAATTTCTCAATCTACTATAATAATGAGCAAGCAATGCACCATCAATCTTTCCTTTCGACAGTTACAACAGGCTCGTTTGATGATTTGATGAGTACGAAGCAATCTTTGATTTTTGCACATGGATATGTTTTCGGTGGCTAAAGTCATTCTGGTAAACCATATTAGCTGCGGAAACTAATCCTTTTCGGCCATTAAGCAACTTCCACAGACTCAGTTAACTGCTGAAAGCTTAAATTTTCGAATTTTGAAACCCAAGACTCACAGAAATAAAAATTTTACCCATTCTATCACCCAAAAAGACGGTGGTCAGTTTGGGAGATAACATTTGGCTCCTACTCGGGGATGGAATCCTCCCAGTGAGGTTCCGAAGAACAAGTAGTTCCAGTAGCCTTTAGCATTGGGCATGGAGTCATTAAGTCTTTAACACTGCTCCCTCTGCAAAACTGTCTCCCTCCTGTAGCTTATATGCAGCCTGCTCTACTTATTTAGAAACAACTGAAAATGATCTACGTGCTCATAACATGAGCTTATTTCCTGACTACTCCTACCTCTAACCAGTAGATGCAGATTAATCAAGTAACAACATACTTCCAATGCAGCCATGTCAGATTGTGATCTACAGGTATCATGCTGAATCTTGATCCCAACAATAACAAATACCATATCATGCAGAAGAAAGGTTTGAGCAGATGAATAAAATAGCCTTCTTCTGACATAAATATCTTAACATTCATGCTGCTGAAAGAATCCAACAAATCAGCAATAGGGTCATGAAAAACATGATGAAATACCTCTTGAAGCTGCTGCTCCGACTGACTGTGTTGCAGCCGCTCTTCGTTTCCTTCACCGAACTCATTGATGAATGTAGATTGCTGGATCTTTGTTGGAGGAACATATACGATAGGTTTCTGATCTGGACTATTCAGTTCCTCATGGTTGGGACAACTTCCCTTGGTTTGTAAATCCGGAAGTTGAGAGCTACCTTTACTGCTTTCCATATTACATGTAGGCAGTTCAACCTTTGCTATAGATCCAAAACTTTCGATTTCTGATCTATCACGTTGCTTATCATCTTTAAAGCTTTCAAAGGAAACAATTTGATCTACATAATAGTCTAAAGTAGTAGATGCATGTGGTATACTGTTTAAAACATCTATGCAATGGTCATCACCCTGAAGACTACCTATCTCTTGATCATGGTGAGGGATATTTTCTGCTGCAACAAATTCATCATGAGTATTTGGATCTTTATTCAATAAATAAAACTCATTACAGCATTGAGGATAGAGAAGATCAACTGGAAATATTCCTTCACAAAACACATGGAAGGCATCATGAAAATCAGCCAATGAGCTGATACTAGCATTAGGCAAAGATCGATACCAATCACGGGCAATCCCTTTTAATGAAACACAGAAAAGCCGGATCTGAACATCCTCATGCACTACCTGCAACCGATGCATGTAGTCATGAAAGTCCAGCAAATGCTCAGCTGGCACTTCCCCCTCTTCTCCTCGAAATCTAGGAAGATTGTTCTCCCATTCATCTCTAGCAGGCACTTGATTAGGAAAACCAGCAATGCTTGAAAAATCACAGAACGCATACCTCTTGGCTAAGATTTTGTTCATGTCATACCAGTGGAATCACCAACATAATTCTGAACAATGGAGTCGCCAGATAGAAGATTTATAACCAGTGAAGTGTCTGATCCTTGTCTATCATCAAGGACCAGATCTGTGTCGTTCTCCCAGGAAGATCAGCTTCTCACCTCGCTCCCCGGCAGCGGCGCCAATTTGTTAGCACTCCAGGAAACTACCTAGGGTTATAAGCTAGGTATGCCTGGTAACTTAAGAATTCAATGATTTTTTGTGTCTTTTGAAAAAAAGGTGGATCAATGGGATGACTAAATCAGAGTACAGTATTCAGACATTCAGCATGTAAACAGATGAAACAGTGCCCTCAAGAATCGATTGATCAGCATATAACATCAAAGGTGGATGAAGAAAACATGTAACCAAACCAGTACAAAGTAGGGCTCGAGAGACATTCAAGGAACTGGAATCAAGCTATGAGCTAAACAATGTAAAGAGAACATTCACATTCAAAGCTAGACAACACTGATACAGTGAAAGAGAAAATGAAAACTGATATCGAAGCTGAAGGAAACCTGTGATCCATATTAGCATAGGGAAACCGAATACAGTAGCCAATTATTCCATCCAAAATCGAACCCTTCACAATGACTTGGTTCTCAGGATTTATAGCCTTTACACAATAGTTCACAGATCCTAAAAACGTGGATCTGGTTCAGTTAACTAAAACATCAACATGGAATAGTAAATGCAAAAGATAGGAACTGATTCCTTGAATCAAGGCACTTGCTGATGTGTCAATCCGCTTCAAAGCTCGGTGGTTGATGAAGTGTAGCAGCCTCCCAAGGCTCGGTGAACTTAGCTGGGCGCACAGCAACTTGAGATGGATGATGTGGCAGTCAATTTCTAGAATGGTCTCTTCAAACAAGGTGAAACTTAGCCAAGGTGCCCTACTGACTTAAATCTCGCTCAAAAACCTCAAGATATTGATAAGATAATTCATAATCCATCTCTTTTGACTGGCCTTTCGCCATTTTAGCTAATAAATCCGCGATCTGGGCGAAATCTGAGAGAATCTGTGAAAACAGGCTTTCGGAAGCTAAGCCTGCTGCTAGTTTCACACGTTAGCTGCCGAAAGTCAGCCTTTTCGGCAGCTAATGAGCTCTTGGAGGCTCCCCTAAGCTGCCGAAACCTGTAGGATTCCTGAAAATCTGCCTTTGGAAAAAATCGATTTTCTCAACCGTCCGATGTCCGTTTTGCATGCTCGAATAGTCGATTTTGATCTACAGAACATAAGCTATCCATTGGTGCTTTTAGATTTGGATTTGGAGCTTGGGAAGGCCATCGAAATTGCCTCGCAAGAGCACGCGATTTCAGCAAAAAATTCCTCTGTAACAGAAACTTTGAGAAACCTCATACTGAAATCTCGTGATTTAGGATTGAATGCTGACTCTTCCCGATTGAAACGGATAACTGCATCTGATGAAAACACCTCTGAAATGGTTCCTTGCTAGCTTTCCATCACCTGGCCGAAGAAGAGATCTTAACTGAGCTAATACACAAGAAAATGCTGGAATATCGACCATATATGCTTCCCACTTCCAGAAATCGCCCTGACTTTATCAAACTTCAGTTCTGCCTTCTTAATTTGTGTGCTCCTCACAGTCAAATTCCATAACAGCCCGAGAATATCAAAATGTTTCAACAGCAATTTCTCAATCTACTATAATAATGAGCAAGCAATGCACCATCAATCTTTCCTTTCGACAGTTACAACAGGCTCGTTTGATGATTTGATGAGTACGAAGCAATCTTTGATTTTTGCACATGGATATGTTTTCGGCGGCTAAAGTCATTCTGGTAAACCATATTAGCTGCGGAAACTAATCCTTTTCGGCCATTAAGCAACTTCCACAGACTCAGTTAACTGCTGAAAGCTTAAATTTTCGAATTTTGAAACCCAAGACTCACAGAAATAAAAATTTTACCCATTCTATCACCCAAAAAGACGGTGGTCAGTTTGGGAGATAACACTATGCCTTGCGGTCGAATCTAAACTTTTTTCCAATGGTGCAGGTAGAACCAAACAGGTATTTGTTTGATCTGTCTTCGTCAAGCGAGGGGAGTTTAGGATGGCTAGAGGAAAGTGAGACATCGAGTAGGTCTAGGAGAATTGTATCAACGAGATGTCAAAAAACCAAAAGAAGATTCCATAGACGCAATGAATTTTTTCACGGTCAAGGGGGGGAATGTTCCTATGGTGATGACACAAAAGACAACGAAGAGGTGCCCTTGAGGTACAAACATTTAGTGAAACAATGGGTACTGAAGGATCTTCCTCCACCGAACACTGATTTTTTGTGTGAACGACAGGAGATATCAAACTCCACCATCATCGATACATGGTTTCGGGTTGTTTTCCATTGATTGAATCTTGGTCGGTTACGGGACATGTACAAAATTGATGGAGTATGTTGGACCCATATACAACTACAACGATTGGATGCACCTTGTCTGATATACAAAAAGTATGCATAGCTATGGATTGTCAACAAACTATTTACAATTGAAAGACAAAAATCAAAATAAAGGAGGAACGTTGTACATGGATGGAAGGCCAAAGGCCATAGGGAATATTGTGGTGTTTATAAACAGTACACAACCAGGGTCTACAATTAAGCAACCAAACTACGAATTTGATGGGCATGAAGGAAACCGTGTTTTTGTAGTTGCTATTAAAACAATATCTACAAGGGACGAGTTGCTTATTAATCACCCTGTCAATCGAGTAGATACAAACAAGGTTACTATATAACATTTTACTCCACCTTTTAGTCATAAATTAAAGTAAGGATTTTTTGTTAGTTTATTTTGTTTAAATTTCCCATATTTACTTCGCAGGCCAGTGATCGGGATAAATCCCTGCCAATAAATGGTCGGAGGAGAACTTCTTCCTCGACGAAGCAGGTATACATCTTTCTAATAGTACAAATATAATAAGAAAAAAGAGTTTTTATTTGCTTTGTTTTTCCATTATTAATAACTTGGTTTGTTTTATATAATGAAATTTGTATTTGATGCAGAACATTGATCGGGAAATACACCCATCGAATGTTGATTAGATGAAAACAACCTTCGGGCAACAGGTAGACCTGATGTGAATTGTACAATTAAAATATGTCAAAATGTTTTAGCATTATATTAATGTTTCAATGAATATTTCCGTTTCGTTTACGTAATTTTCTAGTCTATATTTTTGATGCAGGCCGGTTCCATAAGGTCAGACACACTAGGGTCTGCGCAACTGGTATACATATTTGTAATATTAGAAATATAATATGAATAATAATTTTTTTGATGTGTTTTCTCATGAATAGTTTTGGAATCATTTAGGTGAATTTCACTATGTTTTTTTATTAGGGTGTTGTTAGGGGCAGCTCCCAGATATTAGCAAATCGGGGCAAGTCACCTATGACCATTGATCTAATGAGTGGATTGTGATCCTCGAGGTCGCAGGTATAATTCATTTCAATTATACCAATATAATATGTAGCATAATGTTAATTTTGTTATGTATTTTTCGTTTGGTATACTGGTTTCGTTATGATAATGTAAACCGTGTTGTAATTTTACGAATCTATCATGATAAATGTGTTACATTAATATAAAATTTGGAATCTATCAATAGAGAACTTCGTAGTGCTTTATATATGTTTGTTTCATCCCACTAGTGAATCGCAGTATGAATCAGCATTGCAAGATTTTCTGTTAGAACCTGAAGTGGCAGAGGTGCTTCACGATTGTGAAAAATTGGTGAAGCCACACACCCGCTAAAGATGGTAGAGAAATTGTTGAATAGATATACTGCGGAAATCCTTTCTCTACTAATCCAAGTTCCACAGACAAGCACAATTACAGAAAAAACTGCATTGTTGGAACATAGATCTAATAACTTGCGAGTAAGTTGAGGAATCTTGAATCATAGAATAATTCGTTTAAATCTTTATAATGTTCTCTTTTATATGATAGTATTGAACGTATAAGACATGGTGTGTATTTACAGAATTATAAGGGACCACACAATATTGGTCAAGGTGGTGTTGTCCCCAGCGAGGCTCGTGGTGAGACTTCGCATCATGATGAAACGACTCAACGTAGTTTGAATCCTTCTCCATTGTTGTCGATCGAACAGTCAGCAACACGTTCTGAAACACCACAGATCTCCGTTGTGAGCGTAACAGCCGCTACTGACCAACACACAAAAGTTCGTCCACAAGAAGGCATCGACACTGATTCCCCTATCAATTTTGATGTCAAACAAGCTACATTTCCAGGATCTTACTGTGTCAAAAGCATGGGAACACTAGAGACAACATTTTTGTTGGAGGAAGATCTCATCCCAATAAAGATACCGATGATCCCAGGTAATTAATCATAGTTGATCAGGTTGATTATTGTTTATAATTTCATTGTAATATACCAATAAAACATTTTTTATCAACTAATTATGATCATGGCATGATCGTTGTGCAAGAAACCATGTTTTCTATAAACATATGAATGACTTTTGCTTGGAGATCTTTGGGCCCACCATCCAAACAAGGTGGCATAGACAACCGAAACATTTCAAAGATGAACTCACTAATCGGTTGGTTGGCTTGTTTGGGGAGAAAACCTTCAATCATGCCAATGTCTGAAAAAAGGCTTGTCAACATGCGAAGGTTGTCCGAGACCAATATAGGACACACCTCGAAAAGAATCATAGGTATGAGCGCCCACCAATGATTCTAGCAATGGAGTGGAGAGCTCTAGTGGAAGATGGAAAGGAGAAGGCTCTGAGAAGAGAAGGCAAGCTAACACCAGGCATAGGGAGGTATGCAATACTTTCCGCAATGTAATTCTAAACCTTATTATCCTTGATTTCTATATCGAACTTGGAACATCTAACATATTTCAACACTTGCATAGGCTACTAGACACATCAAAGGCCACAAAGGCAAGACTAGAAAAAATAGGTCAGCAAAAGCATGGCCCTGGTGGTTATTTGAATTTCGCGGCACAGTTTGTAAGTTTCGAGAAACCAACAATGAATACAAATAATAAATTGAAAATTATTTTTCATTTTATTGCACCGTAAAATGTTAATTAACGACGATAAGCAAATATGCAAGCCGATAAATTCAATGAAGTACCCATAGAGGAAGACATGAAGCTTGGCTTCCAGGAAGGCTTTGGAGCTGTTGTTGAATGTAGAAGAAGCTTATCTAGGAAAACGCAGTCTTGTGGTACCAATCCATCCGGTGCACAGGTATATAGAATCTATATAGTTTAATGAAGATTTGTCGCTTGTGGAATATTTTCGTTCCAAATACTTGATGTAAAATAAAGACTATGTTTTTAACAGGAAAGTAATGATCCCATTAGTGTCGAGGAGGGACAACAACAAATCAATGATCAAGCTTCAAGTCATGGTAATGAATTTATTCATATGCTACAATTTTATGTATAACATTTCAAATGGTGACCATTAATTGTAGTTCACTGTATTTCAACTGCAGAGCATGTAGAGGGTGAAACTGTATAGGTTGAGACTAGACAATAACATCAACAACATGATTTGGTCACACCTTCGTAATGAATTTTTTTAAATGAAAAACTTGTCATTACAATAGCAAAATGTAACGATGTAACATTTTCACATCGTTGCAACAAATCCGAACCTCTTGCCGCAAAATCCACGTCTAGAACAACAATCAACTAGGATATTGCAAACATTACCAAAAGTGCCTTCTAAAGAACCAAGAACTGGAAGAGAAAGTCCAGATGATGTAGATGGTCCTCTTATAGATTATATACCACTGAAGAGAAGAAAAAACTATTAAAAAGAAGGACAGGAAAAACAACGTCTAAATATTTTTGATAACAATATATCGTCCACTATTTTTGGTCTAATGAATGAATGAATGGTTTAATGAATGTTCTAATGTTTTAATGATTCAGTGTAGTAAACTGTTACCTTCATTGAATTTCAACTTTTATTGAATGAATGTGTTGACTGAATGATTAATGAATGGTGTATTGAATGTTATCTTTTATTGAATGAATGTGTTGATCGACTGAAATGATGGTTTAGTGAATGTTAGCATTTATTGAATGAATAATGGATGAAAGTTCATGATGAAATATGGATGAATTTGCACATATTTGTTTTCTTCAAGTACATGCATTGGGTATGGGGAATTGAGAGTGATGTGAGGGGGGGGGGCATAAGAGCTTCCACCTTCAAGTGGTTGGCCCTGTTCAGTAGAGAATATGAAATTATTCTCGAAACAGAGAGGAGCTCAATGAATGCCTATGATGCTGGCTTTCTACAACCCACTCCCGTGTTGTCTAAATTTTGACAAGTTCTTGGAGCTTGTTGTGATTTTTGGTTGCTCCTCATAACCAATTTCCAGTTTCCACAACATCAAAGGTTGAGTAAATGATGCACTGGAATCAATATCGTTAACCTTCTCTTTAATTTTTTTGGAATCAATATCCTTAACCTCACATTAAACCCTTCCAAATTGGTATATTTAACATTCAAGGTTGGCTTCTTCTGAAGCATGATATTTGCAACTATGTTAGCATACACTGACAACAATTAGAGACATGCTGCTTGTTGTCAATGTTCATCTTTTTTTTAGGAATGCAACTTGAACATAATGGCTCTTCCTACGCTAGGGAATTAAAGTCAACAGCAAATTAAAGAAAACATATAGTTTGCATCAAAAAAATAACAGGGTACGAACTGAACTGAGGATATTCGAACCTACGACCTATGTCTAGTCCCAAGGCTACCACCTTCAAGCTTGAAGTGCAGCTGGCAAGGGAGACCAACTTCAAGCTTGAAGTGCAGCTGGCAAGGGAGACCAACTTCAAGCTTGAAGTGCAGCTGGCAAGGGCGACCACCTTCAATCTCGATTCATTCTACATGCATTTCACAATGGGAGATGGCGGGCTACCACATTCAACCTTCATTCATTCTGTATGCATTTCACTATGCAATCGTCTCAGATTCTCATTGCGTTTTCCCTCTATTAGTTTATCAATTCGGTATGACCCACGCCCGCCGTCCGAGGAGTGTTTCTGCAGTCTTGAGTTCCATCCTGACAATGGTGATGATTCATTCTATATTTACGTTTCCCTTAAGCTGCAATATGGCAAACTCATAGTTCACTATCAAGATTTCTTTGATCGTTAGCTTTGTCAGACAAACCTTAATAATGAACTATGAGTTTGTCATTTGCAGCCAAAGGGAAACGTAATACCATGAATCGTCAACCATTTCCATGTTGAAACTGAAGACCACGGAAACACTCATTGGATGGCAGACATGGGTCATAGTGGATTGATAAACTAATTGATGGAAAATGCAATGGGAATTTGAATGTTTTAATGATTCAATGTAATAAACTGTTACCTTTATTGAATTTCAGCTTTTATTGAATGAATGTGTTGACTGAATGATTAATGAATGGTCTATTGAATGTTATATTTTACTGAATGAATGTGTGGATCGACAGAAACAATGGTTTAGTGAATGTTAACATTTATTGAATGAATAATGGATGAAAGTTCATGCTAAAATATGGATTAATTTGCACATATTTGTTTTTTTTGAGTGCATGCATTGGGTATGGGGAATTGAGAGTGATGTGAGGGGGGGAGGGGCCATAAGAGCTTCCACCTTCATGTGGTTGGCCTTGTTCAGTAGAGAATATGAAATTATTCTCGAAACAGAGAGGAGCTCAATGAATGGCTACAATCTTGGCTTTCTACAACCCACTCGCATGTCGTTTAAATTTTGACAATTTCTTGGAACTTGTTGTGATTTTTGGTTGCTCCTCATAACCAATTTCGAGTTTCCATAACTTCAAAGGTTGAGTAAATGATGCACTGGAATCAATATCCTTAACCTTCTCTTTAATTTCCTTGGAATCAATATCCAGCTTAACCTCAAATAAATATAAGTGAACAAAAGAAAATGCAAGAAAGAGATTAAACTTGCAAAATATAACACTTGTATTAATAAATTCAAAAAGAGAGAGTAATGTTCATGGGCCTCTTGGAGAGGATGAGATCCTTTGAGCAAAGATTCAATAAAATACCAATATTTGACAAAACAATATACATCCTTCTAGCGCTATAAATAGTTTCTTAATACAAAATTAATGACTACCAACCACCTACTGGTTCTTATTTAATACAAATGAGCATTTTACATTAAGTAACTACCCATTAACTATCTAATGAGCCTTATTCAAAGAATATGATCTCATACATGAATATACAAACTCCTCAGTATACCAAATTAGAGAAGTTAGGTAAGAGTACCTTGACACAATGGAAGCACACTACCATCTCTTTGTGACGAATATGCCACAATGTTACATAAGCATAAGGATTAGAGAACATGTATTCAATATGAAAATTTTTATTTCAAAAATATTATTATTATTTTTTAAATGTATTGGGTATTCGCTTAACCGACGACCTAATCACGACGACCGTAGGGTAATATCTGACGGTTTTGCAATACTTCCGATGGCTCGGAATGTTGGATCCATTTTTTTTTGTATGGCATCCACGTCGCTTAATCGACGACCTATCCGATGCTTGCAGGGTAATATCCTATGCTTGTGCTATACTTCCGATGGCTCGGAACATTGGATCTGACTTTTTTTGTGTGGCATACACGTCACTTAACCGATGACTGAACCAATGCATAATCGATGGCGAAAGGATGGTATCTGACCAATATTGGAAGTTAACGTTGTCGCTTATCCGACTACTTGTGAAGCTGGAGGAAGTCAGTTAAGCGATGCGGTATGGTAGTCGAATATTCGATGTCTTCAACTATGTCAGATTTTAGCCGATATCCCACCGGCGATAAAAAAAGACTGGAATTGTCGGATAGTCGACCATAGGTTGTAGCAAATTTGTCTTTTTTGCCGTCGAATTTCAGGTCAAAAATACTTAGTGAGAACTATTGGGAGGCGACGCGTGGTAGGAGGTTTCCAATTCCATGACTGCTCTCGCCCTCTGGTCCTCCGTGCTTCTTGGTATTGCGTAATTCCTGCAAGACCGTTGATCTGGCGATCAATGGTTGGCCCACCCTTACCCCTTCCTCCAAGGTCCTGCTTGTTAATCCCCGTGCCATTTCAGTACTGGCAACCTACCTCCGTCGTCGATTTCGCTCTTGCTTCGATCTCCACCGTTGATCGCTTGCTCCATGGCTTTTCCAAGTCCCTTTGGTAGGTTTTGGATGCCCTGCTTAGCCCCAACCGCAGTCACGGAGCATAAGCCCCTTAAAGAATCGGGTGCTTCCCCTTTGCAAATTCCTAGGCTCCATTAGCCGCAAATTTCCACTTTCTACCTCCATTTTCCCTTTGGAAAATATTTGTGCTAGCACTCGTTATATAAGCCTCCATCTCTAATCTCATTTTTTTAAGCTATGTATCACTTTTCCTTTGTGATTTAACATCCTTTACCCATAGGAGACACACCATGGGTGTCCTTATCTTGCTCTTGTTCCTTGCATTATGCATAGATCTGTTCCATGCACTTAGAACTAGTCTCGCATTCCCCTGACACTCATATCCTCCCTCTACGAGCATTCTTCCACCTTTCCTTCGAGCTCATTAAAAACAGTAAGGAGGCTATGAGAATTTTTTAATCTCTCCTTCGAGCTCATTAAAAAATAGTAAGGAGATCATGATTTTACTTTCTCGAGCTCGTTAAACCTTTACAGAAAATATTTTTATGGAGTTCTATCTAAGTTCTTGTTAGACTCCTTAAAATTGACAATATTGCTGAGTATACTTGTTCACTTTAGAATCACTAAAGGAATTGAACGAACATCAACCTAGGTGAAATTTTACCCCTTTTCCATACCTTTGTGTCTTATTTATGAAATAAGAAAACTCTAGTCATACTTGGCTAGAAGAGTTCTCTCGCATTGTTTTACCGTTTTTTGGGTGAGTAGACTAAATTTATGAAAAAGGACCTTCTGGAGTATTCTTTATGACTTTCAAACTCTCAAAATAAGAAAAAACCAACGAGCATCTACCAACTCAGGCTCGATGTGAAATCCATGAGAGGGTGTATAGATTTCTTGTTTAAGTTTTCCAGACTCTTTAAATATAATAACACCGGTGAGCATGAATAGATATGGGCTCGATATTAAAATCCATGGATCAATATCTTATCGAATATTAGTCTATATCTTCTTGAAACTTGTTAAAAAAATAACAAAGTCTGGAGTTTCCCTCCCATGGACTCATAAAATTACACATGGTTGGACCCTTATAGAGCATGATTTAGTTCTTTTTCAAGCTCGTTAAAATTTTTAAAAGGTATCTAAAAAGAGAAAGGGAAGGGAAGAGTGTTAAACATCTTTCAATATAATGGTAGCAAGTCAACTATGTCCTTGAACAAAGCACCTTTTTTGAGTTTATCAAACAAGTTGGGTTCTAGTTTTGCCTTAGGATAAACCTGATCTCATAGTTTTTTACTCCTCCAGTTGGTTACTCTTCCAATCATATGGATAATTTGTTAATGTCTCCTACATTGCATATTTATATCATGGTCCCTTTATGTTCAAAGATTCCTAAGTGACTCTTGTGTCATGCTCACTTTTCAAGGATACAACCTGTGTTAGCCATTCTCCAGTTTCTTTGACCTCATGTGTCGACCATTCCTTGGTGTTAGTATGTTTCATCATGTCTTCAGTCCTCTCCAGATTAGATCAACCTTTGATTATTCCCCGTGTTAGATGATGGAGGATGCATTAAGGCCTCCCTTCTAGTATATTTCTTCCTATCGACTTCAATTAATCTTACTCTAGGAATGAATTCTAGAGTTTTCGGTAGTACCTTGCGGATTGCAATCATCAGTGGCAATTTTCCTCGTCATTGAGTTATGGAAATACACTAATGTCCCTTACTCGGTGGATTCTTTAGGTGTTTGAATTCAAGAACATCTATTCACACCTGTTAGAATGTACCAGGTACCTTGGGGCCCATTTTCATTATCGGTGGGATTCCCTCATGTTTTTTAATGGTTCACATGAATGACCGGTAATCAAACAATGTCCTCCATGTTCAACATCAACTGATTTATTCACATGGTAAGTATTTGTACCTTGAGACGATTTAGATTGAAGAACTTAGGTTGATGGAAACATTTGTCATATTCTATTATATCCCAAGTTGCGAAAGACTGAGCCACACTCTTTTTCAGTTTTGATGAGACATAGATCCAGTTTCTTCTCTATGGCGATGTTCTCTAGTTTCGACATAGATCCACTTTTGTATTTATGTGGCTATGTTTACACTTATGTTTCTCATGGATCCACGATTGTATTCTAGTGGTCATGATATACACATCAGTTATACTTATGTATTGGATCATCATTGTATCCTCCTAAAGTTCATGTTCCACTATTTGATCATGGACATTTATCCCAGGGATAAGATTGTCTGACATTTGCCTTTCTTTTAGGTACTTCATTCGAGCCTATGATTCTTGGTTTCTACTATTTATCCGACTCCATCAATCAACCCTTTATTATTTATTATGTATTTTATCCATCCTCTTCCGCTCTGACCTCATACATTAAGGGGCATCTATTATAACCAAAATTGGAACTTCTTCATCCGTGACGACACTTATATCTTTTGGTCGCATGACGACACTTCATGAGATTACTGTGAGCCACAAAAAAGGACATTTTTGGATGGAAGAGACATATTTTTTTCTTCAGATCGATGGAATTACCTAATTCATGGCCCATTTCATAGATAGGAGCCCTAGGAACATTTTTGGAGACCAAAAATTCTCCAGAAAACCCCCCAAAAAGGCTGTTTTTGACCATTTTTCCACAAAAACGTAGGTTACGCATGGTAAAGACGTGGGTTTCCCAAAAAACCGCATGTTGTACATGTTAAAATTCATGGGTACCTGCTTGTTGTCCATTGCAAATTCAAGGGTACCTGAGAAACATTAAAAATATATATATAATCGTGAAAAATGGTTGGTTTGGGTGGTTTTGGAACCTCCTCTTTGGTTGTAACTACTTGATCCTTGACCCTATGTTATTCACTTTCTATATAAGAGAGGGATATAGACCATAAAAAAATAAATCAAGCCCATTATAGTGTTATTCTGGAGGAATTTGGATTCACATCGCCCTCACTTGTGCCCTAGTTTCGTGTAAATCCTAGCACATCTTATAAAAGGTTGGGGTCCTTGGAGAAGAGGAGCAAGAGACCTTGAATATTGGTTTCATGAAGTGCCATGCTTGAATGAAGGTATAATTTGATGTACTTGCTTCTTTCATTAATAAAGAATGGACATTCTTCCCTTTCCAAATAGATTTGTTCATGTATGTTTCAGATATGATTATAGTTTGATGTTTTATTCTCTTATGAATATCAATATTTTATTTCTAGTCAAATTAGTTTGAGGAAGGTATTTTGGGATGTTTTTGCAGGTTGTTGCATTGGAGAGAAAGAGGAGAAGCTTGGATCAACTTTCTGAATAAGGTACACATTCTCCTAAAACCTAATCCCTTTGCTTAATAATTGTACTTGCAGAACCGTGTATGTCTATATTTTACCCCAGTACATTGGTAGGATCAGCCCGGCTATAGGAACACTTTCCCTAAAACAATTTGGGTGAGGTACTGGCCCTTTGTTTCCTTGGTAATTTTTGGGAGTAAGAGTCGAACTTCCACACACATATGGAATTTGAGTAAGGAGGATCACTAGACCTTTCTCACCATTATATGGCTAGAGTAACAAGTAGTGGGGAAGTGGAGAAGGAGCATGTTCCCTTTCTTAGACACTTGGTATTTGGGTGAGTAATTGGCCTAAATTATTGATTTGGTAATTTTTGGGAGGAAGAGTTGACCTTCAACACACTTCTTCAATTTGAGTGACGAGAAGGAGAAATGCACCTTTCCCACCATTCTATTGTTAGAGTCATGAGGAGATGGGAGGTGGAGAAGAAGCATGTTCCCTTCCTCAAACTATTTGTATTTGAGTGAGTATTTATCCCTCTCTATCACTATGGTAATTTTTTTTGCAGGAAGAGTCGAGGAGAAATGGCCCTATCCATTTGACTAAGTAGCATAGAAACTACCTTAGATTGCCGAGAGGGGGTTCCAACATTCTCCCTTTCTCACCCTATTCTATAGTTAGAGTGATGATGAGTGAGGAGGAGGAGAAGGAGCATGCGCCATTTCTCAAACTATTGAAATACCTAATTCTCAAGAGGAAGAAACAATAACATGTCATTTGTTGGAAATTAATGAAATTATATTACCTTATCTTAATCAAATTTGGGTGTTCATTAACCAACTGAGATCCATGTGTTTAATGTGAGGTATTATCTACTAATTCAAGTTGAGGAAATTTGTAACAATTATCATAAACCCTAATAAATGTTAGTTTATACGCATTTAAATTACTTTGTATTTACATGGTACCATAGCCATGCTCCCAAAAGAGTATATGCTGCGGGGAATTTATGTGGTCTTTTTATGTAGCATGGCTTTATAATGGTCTACATGGATATGGACATGTTGCGATTCAAAGCATTCTCTGTTTTTGTGCAATTGGGAGTCTGCGATGCAATGCGTTATTTTTCTATGGTACTTTAAATTGGTTCCCCATTTAGGACCTCGCAAGACAATGTCCATGGCGTGATTCATGCACTAGAATAAAAGTGGGTGATAAATGACTAGGTGACCAAAGAAATTGGTCACCAAGTGAAAGAAATTACTAAACCACCAAAAACGTTGTTCACCACAGTGTTTTTAAGTGAAATATGACCAAATTTGGGCAATTTTAAGTGATCACAACTCAAAATGACTAAAATAAATGACCAATTTAGTCATTGGATAAAAAATATGACTAATTTAGTAATGGGATAAAAAAAATGACTAGACACTCTAAGTTAATAATTATATAAGATGCTCATTGTTAAAATTTATGAAATTGTAATTATCTTATTACAATTTTGTAAATTTTAATGCTGCAGATGGATTCAGAGACCCCCTTAAAAGGGGTCAGTTGGGGTTATTCTTTGAATCCATCTACAGCATTAAAATTTATGAAATTTTAAAATTTTATTGTCAAAATTGCAATTGTCCATTATTCAGAAGGTGAGTTAGAGAGGTATAAAGAAAAATTCTTATATCCTTTAACCAAGGTTCGCCCAAGCGAATTTGTCGATGCATGAGTTGGCTCAAACATAATTCAAATAGATAAGTTGGCTGAAGTAGAAATGATAATATGAATGAATAGGTCAACCCAGGAAAAAATGATTTTTCCACGTGCCAAGGTGAAGGTTTATAGCTGTGGGATCTTTTTTCAATAATTCCCCCACATCCTGTAGACTTGGGAATAAGCTCATCCAATGGACATTATTGCACCTTTTGATATTCTTTCTCTGTAACTTCTCAATTCCTTTTTTATCAATTTCCCTCTTCTTCAATAGGATATGCTTCATATATTGTTTTTATTGTCTATTTTTAATCCCCAATTACAATTTGTCTGAGGAGCACTGTTATGAAAATGGGTAGCCAAAGGATAACCTATTAAAAAATTTTGCAAGGTCATTTCGTCTATACTATCGTATATTCCAGGGTAATGTGCTTGTCATGTCCATACCTTGTTTCAATATTTTCACTTATGTGTTCCGCTTCGGCACACTTGTCAAGTTTCATCTTATGTGTCTGCATGTGTCATGTTGAGTAAATCCATGGAGTTAGTCGTTTCTTTTTATAAGCATCATCATGTCATGATTGTTATACCATTGGATTCCTCTCATCACGTTAATCACATTCATGTTTCATTCGACAAAAACTGTCACCTTTGATCATTTTGGCAGTCTGTCAAAGTTTCGACAAGTGCATGTATTTTGAGTCACGATAGCAAAAAATTGTTCATTTCTCATCCTCCATTAACTTGCAAGCCACAATCATCCTTCATGATTGTCACTCAGTTTAAGCTCAGAAAGTTGAAAATACCCCCCTTAACTATCTCCCTACATTTGAAAGCACCAATAACCCTTATTTCGAGAAAAAAAAATCTCCCGTCCTTTCATAAAAAGCCTCTTTTCCTAAATTCCCTTTCCTTATTCCCTTTCCCAAAATCTTCTTTGTATATATTCCCTTGATAACCTCTCCCCATTCTAGTTTTAATTTAATCCCATTTTCACCATTAACTTCATCTTAGATTTTCACACTATCTTTTCACACTAACTTTCCATACTAAGAAGTAACAATAGCCTTTGGATATAGATAAATAGTCCTCCAAAGTACTTAACCATCATTCCGTTTTCTTCCAAAGGAACACCCAACTTGATGGATTGCTTCTAGAATTTAAAACTGTATACTTGTATGCGTTGTCATTATTTTTCCAAAGATAATGACATTTCATAAGCCATTCCTCTTCATAGCCTATCATATTTTTTTTCAAGATAACATAAAAGTAAACCAAAAATGTAATAATTAATTTATTGCATTATAATAATTATTAATATATTATACATGTTAATATATTAATAAAATATGTAATATACATTAATAATATATTATTATATTGTATTAATATTACATATATTACATCACATAGTATATTAATATATTATATTATTTAGTTTATTAATATATTAATATACTATCTAATGTAATATATGTAATATTATATTAATATAATTAATAGAGGTAATAGAGTGGGTGTGGGAGAGCTATCAAGTAAGATTATTTTTTGATTTAAATTAGGGGAAGTTTTAAATTTTTGTGTGTTATACTTTTGGGGGGTTTTAATTTTTATGTCGAGACGAGTGAAGCTATTAAACAATAGGGAAATTTTGGAGAGCATCTCTGCAAGTAGAAGGCTCGTTATTCAAGTTAGGGATTCCTCCAGATTGCAGGTATAGTTTGTTTTGGATTATGACCTTAGTTTGTTTACCATGATAGGGTTTATGTTTCCATTTTCAAGTTTCTAGTGATCCCAATGATGATCTCTGTGAAAATTAAGTTATTTCTATAAGGTTTTTAACCTAAAATTTCTATTTAATTTGTTTGGTGCTTTTTTTTTTCTCTCAAGTTATTAGGAAACAACGACATCAAATATTTTTTTTTTGTGTCTTAAAAAAAAATTGATGGGGGCAGCCTTTGGCTCACCTCCTCCCTTAATTCTCTTCCTATGGCCTAGCGTGGGAATAGTCTACATATCCATGCCTCCCCACAGGCTCGTGTAGTAAGGGCTCTGTGGAAACTGTGTACTAGGGTTATAATGCCAATTTTGTTAAATTTGGACAAATTAGGCAAATTTTGGACTAAGAAAGTGTAAATTTAGACTTTGAAAGTGTTAATATCACATCAATATCAACCTTTCTAAAGTGCAAAAACGGGTTTTGAAAGTGGCATTATTGGATTTGAAAAGTGTGTTTTTATATTCGAATAGTGTGTTTTTTGACTACTTATGAACCTTAAAATTGCAATTTTTTGTTATAAAACTATGAATTTCAATTCAAATTGTGTGAATTTCAAATCAGAAAATGCAAATTTTTATTTGAAAAGTGTGAATTTCAAATAAAAAAATGCAAATTTTGATTTGAAAAGTGTGAATTTAAAATTAAAAAATGCAATTTCTGATTTGAAAAGTGAATTTCAAATAAAAAAACTGCAATTTTTTATTTGAAATTGCGATTTTCATTTCTAAATGTTCAAAATTTTAAGGTGAAAAGTTATAACATAGAAAAATTGTTTGTCCCGACTTCGATTTTCCGACAAGAAGGATCGAGCACCCCTTCTTTTCATAGTTAATTCTAAAAACATTTATCCAACAATTTAGCTATATCCACAATGGAGAACACAAGAAGGATCGACTGACCCTTCTTGCAGTGTCGAAATATTATGAAAATAATATTGGGAATATGAAGAGTGGATTGACCCTTCTTGCAGTGTCGAACTATTATGACAATAATATTGGGAATAATAAGGGTCGGACGACCCTTCAGTTACGAGGTAATTGTAAAAATAGAACACCCAGGAAGTTAGATTATATAAAAATGGTTTGTTACGACTTCCGTTATACGACAAGAAGGATCGGACGCCCCTTCTTTCGTAGTTAATTGTGAAAAGATTTATCCAACAATTCAGCTATAGCCATAACGGAGAATACAAGAAGGATTTATCGACCCTTCTTGTAGTGTCGAAATATTATGAAACAAATATTGGGAACAAGAAGGGTCGGCTGACCCTTCATTTAGGAGGGAAATGTAGCAATAGAAAACCTTGGAGAAAGAGCGGCCGCTCTTTCTTTGAGAATATTTCCACTTGCCAGCAAAGTCTTTAAAGCAAAAACTATACAAATTTTGTTGTTAACATTTTGATATCTGGTATCCTAGGGTGACACATGGAATGATCATATTGTGACACATGGCATATTTTATTTGGAACTTTGAGCAAACCCAAAAGTATATTATTTCTATTTTAAAAAAAAAGAAAAAAAGAAAGAATGTTTTTGTCTGGTTAATCGTAGTCAGAATCATTCCAACTAATGGCATCACTATCTGCATTGTCGTCTAGAAATGTCCTTTTCCAGCACAGTATTCTGCTTAAATTTTAATTAGCATTATGGTGTGTTTAGGAATGCATGCATGTGTTTCTTGTTTTTGAAATTATACATCGAATCAGTGTTGAATATAATTGTCACTAATTTTGTATCTACCCCATTGCAATAAAAAGTAAAATGTTTCTATTTTAAAAAAACAAAAAAGAAAGAATGTTTCTCTTTAAAAACTAAAATGTTTCTATTTAAAAAAAGCAAAAAGAAAAAGTAAAATGTTTCTATTTAAAAAAAAAAAAAAAATGTTTTTCTTTAAAAAGTAAAATGTTTCTATTTTTAAAAAAAAAAATGTTGGTGCATCCAGCAAGTTGGAAAGAATAAAAAGGGAAGACACAATTACTAAATACAATTACAAACGATCACCCAACAGCTCGTGCCATACTGAGTATGGTCAAAAAGCCAGGAAAGATCAAACTGAGGAGCATACAACCAGGATAACTGTAGATAAAACCCGTGTTGACTCAAGTCTCCTCGACAGGGATTCTCACTATCGTCAACATGAACCAACAATCCCTTATACACCATCCCGGAAAGGAGTTACCCTTCCCAGCAACACCTGCGAAGCAATTGAGGTCTCACCCGAGGTAGATAAGGGTGCTGCAGGAACCAAGTTTCAGTAGTGGCGTTGAGAATATGCTATACCCACAAATCTCTTATCGCAGAAAGTTAAGTAGAAATCATCAACTTGAAAACATACTATTTACTCATCATTTGCATATTATGTAATCAATTCGCAGATTCAACATAAAGTAAACATTCACAATAACATATCCATTCTACTTAATCGCATGAACCATTATCATTATATCCACGTCATAATAGACATAATGCAACATTCACCACCGCACAGAGACAGAGATAGAATTAGAACAATAATCGGACATCTTCATGCATTCATTAAACTCTCCAGCAAACCCATCACAGGAACAGTCAAAACATAATGTTGCAGATCCAAATTAGACCAAAAAGAGAATTTCTCCACTATCTCTCTTTCTTCTAATCTTCCCTTAGGCTTACAATTCACTTCTATTTATATGCTATTCAATGGTCCATATTGACCAATTCTAACAATTGAATATTCTAAACTATTCTTGCGCTTCCTTAAGCTTTGCGATTATCCCTTCTTTCATGGGCTTTATCTTTCATGCATGTCGGCTTCCACACTTTCTGCGAATTGATCTCATGCCAACAACCCGAGATTACAATAGACTGAAGATAAAACCCGAGATTACAATAGACTGAAGATAAAACCCGAGATTACAATAGACTAAAGATATCATGGCCGATAGACAGGTAACCGTGGAAAGAACTAAGAAGACCCCAACATGATCAGAAGAGAAAGGAAAACCTTAACCAAAAAGGAAGAGGACTCTGGTGGAGCATCCCCCATAACAAAACCACTCTAACATCTGGAGTCTGCACCGAGACTGAACTTCCAAAGACATGGAAAAATACACAAAAAATAGTGAGCCACCAGTGAGCCGGACGAGCCATAGTGAAATCAACAGAAAAAACAACGAGCCACCACCGAGCTGGACACTGACCACCAAGACTAGCATGAACACAGACCAAGAAGACCAATCAGGGAGCAGGGTTCTCCCCCAGTGGGTAAACTGGTTCTTCATGAGGGAAGTCCCTCAATGTATCCATGTAATCTTTTAGAGCAGACTTGAGCAAGCGAACACCGACCGAATGAGTTTGTTGGTCTCCTTTTATAATTTGGAGGGCTTCACGGAGGCCACGAGCCAGCTGGTTCCTCGCTTGAATTTCGTGAGCCAACAAGATCCTCACCACCCAGTAGGGGTTGGAGATTAATTTCTGGCCCAAGTGGGCTTTGTATTCCTAGAGAAGGGATAATTCGCGGTGTGCTATCTGTGTCTCTATCAGAGCAAGCATCTCTAGTAGATACTAAGCCCCCCAATTGAAGGTCTATAGGGAAGACTCTTCCATCCCCATGGTGTGCTGTTGAGATGAGCCTTCTCCCAGAGAGTGACTTTTCCCCCCAAGTAGTGAAGACCCTACACCCCTATTGGATCCCCTACGGCTGCGACTACATGCCCTCATACGGGCAGCCATGATATACCAATTAAAAAAATGAACCACCAGAAATCCACCTAGAAGTTCAACCAAGCTTTAACTTGCAGCTCTCTCGAATGGAGGTCGCCTACTCCATTGAAAATATTATAGGAATTTTTATGGAAAGCAGGGCGGAGAGCCGACTTGACTACCAAATATTTTCATAGAATCCCACACATACGAGAGGATTTCCATTAATGGCTTTGTAGATATTGAATGACTCAAAATCCATCTAAAAGGCCATCTTGTACAATTGAAAATCATTCTACAGTACTTGCTCAGCAGTTCGGTACAACCAGAATTACTGCTTTCAGCAATGATAGAAACAAATTGTGTAAACCGACATCAGCATAATGATTAAGGCCGTAATTTATTGGAGGCATGACGTTACAGGGCGTCTGGCTGACCGCTGCCTCATGTCATCCTCCACTACCATCCCTTCAAACGAGCCTACATCTATCCGAGTAATACTGTCATGATGGTTGATAGTACTGGCATGATGGTTGATAGAGATGTAGACGGTGAAAGATAAGCATTGAGCTGTAGAGTATTAAACGCGGCAGCTCCACTACCGTCCCTTCAAACAAGCCTGGATCTGTCTGAATAAAAGATGCCGCCAATGTTCAGCGACTGACAAGGACAATCTAAAACGTTGAGCAACTTTAGCCTTTGAGAGTGTCAATATCAACCTTTCTAAAGTGCAAAAATAGGTTCTGAAAGTGGTAATATTGTTTTTGAAAAGTGTGTTTTTCAATTCAAATAGTGTGTTTTTAGACTACCTATGAACCTTAAAATTGCAATTTTTTGTTATAAAACTATGAATTTCAATTTAGAAAGTGTGAATTTCAAATCAAAAAATGCAAATTTTGATTTGAAAAGTGTGAATTTCAAATAAAAAAAATGCAAAATTTGATTTGAAAATGGTGAATTTGAAATCAAAAAATGAAAATTTTCAATTGGAAACTGTGAATTTAAAATAAAAAAATGCAATTTCTGATTTGAAATGTGTGGATTTCAAATAAAAAAATTCAATTTTTTATTTGAAAATTGCAATTTGCAGTTGTAAATGTTCAAAATGTTAAGGTGAAAAGTTATAGAAATGGTTGTCCCAAATTCCATTTTCAGACAAGAAGGATCGGTCGCCCCTTCTTTTCGTAGTTAGTTGTGAAAACATTTATCCAACAATTCAACTATATCCATAATGGATAACACAAGAAGGATCGACCGACCCTTCTTGCAGTGTCGAACTAATATGAAAATAATATTGGGAATAAGAAGGGTCGGTCGACCCTTTTGGGAGTGTCGAACTACTATAAAAATAATATTGGGAATAAAATCGGGCGGTCGACCCTTCAATTATGAGGGAATTGGAAAAATAGAACACCTTGTAAGTTATAACATATAAAAATGGTTTTTGACGACTTTTGTCTTCGATCCTTGTATTTTGACAAGAAGGATCGGCTGCCCCTTCTTTTCGTAGTTAATTGTGAAAACCTCTATCCAACAATTCAGTTATATCCATAATGGAGAACAGAAGAAGGATTGACCAACCCTTCTTGCAGTGTCGAACTATTTTGAAAACAATCTTGGGAATAAGAAGGGTCGGCCGAGCCTTAAATTTAGAGGGAATTGTAAAAATAGAACATTTTGGAAGTTATAACATATAAATATGTTTGTCTTGACTTCCGGTTTCCGACAAGAAGGATCGGCCGCCCCTTCTTTTCGTAGTTAATTGTGAAAAAATTTATCCAGCAATTCAACTATTTGCATAATGGAGAACACAAGAAGGATCGACCAACCCTTCTTGCAGTGTCGAAATATTATGGAAATAATATTGGGTATAAGAAGGGTCAACCAACCCTTCTTGCAGTGTCGAACTATTGTGAAAATAATATTGGGTATAAGACGGGTTGGCTGACCCTTCAATTATGAGGGAATTGTAAAAATAGAACACCTTGGAAGTTATATCATATAAAACTGGTTTGTCTCGACTTCCATTTTACGAAAAGAAGGATTGGCCACCCCTTCTTTTCGTAGTTAATTGTGAAAAACTTTATCCAACAATTTAGCTATAGCCATAATGGAGAATGCAAGAAGGATTGACTGACCCTTCTTGCAGTGTCGAACTATTATGAAACGAATATTGCAAATAAGAGGGGTTGGCCGACTCTTCATTTAGGAGGGAATTGTAACCATATAAAACCTTGAAGAAAGAGCGGTCTCTCTTTCTTTGAGAATATTTATACTTGCCAACAAAGTCTTTAAAGCAAAAATTGTATAAATTTTGTTGTCAAAATGTTGTTATCTGCTATCCTAGGGTGACACGTGGAACGATCTTATTGAGACACGTGGCATTATTGATTTGGCACATTGAGTATAGCGAGGTTACTATTTTTTCTTTGATTTGGCACATTGAGTATAACAAGGTTACTAATGCTGGTTTAACCACAACACAATCAGGAAATGAAAATTCATTGATAGTAGTTTTTAGGATTAGGCACATGCAAGATTACCTTGTAGTTTGAAATGCTAATTGAAAAATTAACAAGAATTTATTAATTTATGTTAATCATTTGCAAAAATAGATAAATGTTTTAATTAAATAAATTCACTTAAAACGTAAAAGACACACAGATCATTAGTAGAGACAAATCCAAACTGTAGATCAATGTATGGATTATTGATCGCAAAAATTAAATAGTGTTCATAAATAATCTGAAATGAAAATCAACATTCATGAACACTATAAAGGAGATTAATTACTTATCTGCTCAAATTACTATCAACCAATTAAAATTAACTGATGGAAAATTAAGGGTTCAAGCACATTCAAGATTTACCTGTAACTGATATGTCAATTGAAAAATTAACATCAATTATAATTTTCTGTAAAAACCATTTGGAGAAATAGCTAAAAGTTTTAATTGAATAAATTCTTTTAAAACATTAAGGATACACAAATCATAAGCAGAGAAAATCAAAACTGTAGATCAATGTAATTATAGATTGCAAAAGATTAAATAGTATTGAAAAACAACCTAAAAGTGAAAATCAATATTGATCAAAGAAATTTGATTAATAGACAAAAGAGTATGCAAGAGAATAACATAACTATATTACTGGAAGTTTGCAAGAAATTACAAGCCCTGCATTAACCAGAGTATGCCCAGTCTCTTCTGCTGATTTTCTCCTCCAAATTCCATCATGATCCCTAGCCTACGAGAGATCTACCCTTTAAATAATAATTACAATTTTGTTACAAACGATAAATGCCCAAAAAAATAGGGATTTCAAAAATAGAACTAGGCTAATGGCAAAGAAAATCTTGCCACTTGGCTGCAATTTCTAACAATTTATCTATATTTGGATAATTGACTGACTCAAGCCCTAGCTGGGTATCACACGTAAAAGTTTCCAGCTTGTTTTTAGCCAAATTATGCCAAATACAAATAAAATTGTGGATCATTCCCTCCATGGAAATAGGTTTCCTGAATAATTGATCCATGTCATCAATCTTGATGTGCACGAGGTGGTGGATCTTCTCTTTAGCTTCCTCGCATCGATGTTCAAACTGTTCTAGCATCAACTTCGGTGGACAAGCGCTTTCAATGAGGTCCATGGTAGGGAACTGCGACTTCTCCATGATGCTATCCATGGTGTACCATCTCCTTCTGCAAACACCTTGTGCTTTCTGGATAGTATCTCCAACCTTAACATTTAGATCATGCCAAGCCCGCAACGCAGTTCTGATTTTCTTCAGCTGGAAACTAGTGAGAGTAGGAATATTCTCAGGTCTCTCCTTAATTGACCTCTGCCATTCTACAATATCCTCATTGTCCTTAAAGGCCTGTTCTCTTTTAGCTACCTACTGATCAAGAGTAACAGACATCTTCCCAAAAACAATGTGAGTCTCATGGATATCATTCAAGGTGTGAAACAATTCAGCTAGCAGGTTACAGTGTTCATCATTTACCTAAATGGCCAAATCCTTAAACTCCAGATGGGAAAACCTAGACAATGCAGAGGAGGATGCACTTGCAATTGCATCCTCACATTGATTTTCTAGAAAAGCTATCCTTTGTGTATTGGCAGCATTTACAACTTCTACATCATGTAATTTAACCTGGAGAGAGGTAATTTTCAACTGCATATCTTCAAACATATATTCAAATACCTTCCTTAGATCAGTAACATAAGATTCATGTGTCTCATTGGTTTTGGCCAATTTCTGTTCAAGCTTCTTTAGCTATTCTTTCTTTAAATCAATCTCCCTATCCATTGTTGTCACTGAATCATAGTTTGCACCTGCAAAATCACCCATCGTTGCAGCAGCATCCAATGCTTCTCGCTGTATGTAATCAGACTGCTTGGTCCAAATTATTTGGTTAGGAGTAGGTGCCTCCAATCCACCTTGATCCCTGATTCTCTTCCTACCTTTTTGTACCACTGACTTGGAAGCTCTACTATAGAAGTAATCCCCAATAGGTACTACAATGTCTTCTTCAAACTCAGCTACCAATTCAATAAATGATAAAGTCACATTTACTGTTGAAACCAATGAAGATGTCTAAGTAGTAGAAGGAGCAGGTATATAAATAGTTATTTGGGAAGTAGTTGAGGTGGAAGGGATATTTTGAATAACTGTTGCTACAGAAGTTGGGGATGGAATTGAAGTGAAGGCTTCAAAAAGTGGAACTTGGATATCATCAGCTGGTAATGAAGAAGGAGGAATTGGAGTCTGCTCATCAGTAGTTGGTGGTGATAAAATGAATGGAGGTGATTGCAGAGGGACAGTCAAAGATTGGATCTTTGCAATAGTAGATGGAAAAATAGGAAGTGGAAACGAGATGGCTGGGAATGGAGCAGTGATGGTAGTTAGAGTATGGAAAAGCTGGGATATGGGGAATGGATGTGTTACCCCAAATGACAAAGTTGAAAGAATTTGAATAGATGGAAGTAGAAGTGCTGAGGTTGTGGTGTCAGCAGCATGAGTAGTTTCAAAAAACTAATGGTCTAGGACAGAATCATCCACTTCAATAGCATTTAATAAATCTGTAATTCTTTGTGAAGTTTCAGTTACTTCCTCAATCATAGGCACAGAAGAATGTACCTCATCTTCAACATCACTGTCACTAATATTGAAGGTAGGGATTGGAGATGCAAAAGTCTGAGTTTTCCACCTTTTGGCTGGCTTGGTGACAGTCTGAGTAACTGCAACAGTCACTTGAATATCAACAGTGAGCTTAGCAGCTGCAACTACTTGAGTGTCTAGCATCGAAGTCATCTAAGCTTACTTCTGCTTTGATTGCTGTGATGATTGCATCAATACCTTCAATTGTTCAGCAGTCCTTACCTATTGAGCATCTTCCATGAGACCTTTGCCTTTATCCCATTTACTGCAGGTCAACATTAGTGGAGAAGGTGCTTTCTGACCTTCTTTCTCCTCTCTATCCTTTCTTTCTTGCTCAATGAGGTTTAGTTCCATGTCTTTGCAGCTCAAAACTGTAGTCTTAAGGTCATGTTGATACTGCATGATATGGTTTTGTTCATCTTTACTCTTAGCCCTTGCCAAGACTTCATCAAAGGTATTTACTCCCTGATAGATGGAGTCATCAGGAAGTTCTTCATGAACAAATCCACCCCTCACATGGTTGTGCTTGAAATGGGCATCTAGAACACCTTTAGGATCATGTCTTATTTTGGTCACAAAACCCAATTTTAAAGCAGCAATTTTGTCACCCAACACTATAGCCCAAGTTGAATTTGGGATGGCCAATGGCCCAAGGTTCAAGGAGAACTTAGGCCACGCCTTCCTCTTAGGACCACTTAGCTTTAAATACACACCATCGGTAATAGTTTGATAGGAAACCTCTTCAATGACCAATCTGTCAGGAACTATCCTATGTAGCAGATGAACAGTACTGCCTCCCCAAACTCTAACACATGAGAAGGATTCACACACATACCAGTCACCAATTGAGGGAATGAAGGTTCTGGCATCAACTAAGAAAGCAGGAGCTTGTTCTATGAAGATTTTGAAGTAAATACTTCCAAAGAAGTGATCACAAATGTCATATATGAAAGGCATATAATTGTTCTCCCATAATGCTGAATTATAAATACGGACACGAGGATCTAATGGAGTCCAATTCCATCCCATGTTGGGATATTGGAATTTTGCACAAAATATATCAACGACAAAAGATGAAAAGAAGAAATGTGGCTTCTTCACAGCTGGTGCCTTCTGATATGCTTGAATGGTTGTTTTGAGTTCAAAAGACAAGATTGACGCCCAAGGGAACGACTCACCAGATGTTAGAACATGGTGGGATACAAGATCCCACTCAGCTTTAAATACATAACAGTTTGGGAGACCATAGAGTCTGCATAGCATGGCAGCCAATAGGGAATAAGGTTCTCTAAACCAGGAAACCAAGTACAAGTTATCATCCCTACGGATAAAACTGTCCGGTTTATTCATCCATGACTTCAACATTTCGTTGAAATTGTACCTGGTCTTAGAAGATTCCATGAACTCAGCGTTAAGGGGTTGCATAGACTGTTTAAGAGCATAAGCTCTGATGAAATCCTTAGGGAGGAAGGTAGCCAATTGTGACCCTGCACTGTCATTAAATGACCGGTCTTTAGGGTTAGCCTGGTCCACAATCCATTTAACCGCACCAGTATAAGGCAAGATAGTGGGTCTGGCAGCAATAGCATGAAGCTGGGAATCCCTAATTTTCTCATACGCCAGTTGGTCATTCTGAATGTCTGATAGGTCATCATTATCGAAAATTGAATAGATTCTAGACCAGTCTAGCCAATAGGTTTCAGTGATTTTATCACTAGTGTCCGAGAAAATACCAAAATTTGGGTTTTTGTTCAGTAAATCCTTCTGAGCATTTTTACAACGTGTATTGCTCGACATGTTTGAAACTGGAGGTTTTCTGATAAACGAACGAACAAAAATAAAAAGCAATTCAAAATCTCGAAACAGTATATAACTGAATAAGAGGAGTGAGAAAAACCAACCTGTTTCAGCTGAAAGTAACAGGTAACAGACGTGGTAAAAACTTCACAGTAAAATTCAACCAACAAGGTAATTTCCGAAAGTACAAATGACAAGGAAAAATAGGGAAAATCACATATTTATTGCTTTTCAACGGGCCAAATCTAGACCGTAGGATGAAAATGAATCAACGACTGAGATTAAACCTTGTGAGATGCAGGGTCAAGTTGCGGGAGTTTTATTTTGGAACTATGTACATTGTTCCCCCAATCCGCAAATCTGCAATTGTGGGTCACGAGTTGCGAGATCTCAACTTAGAAAACCAACAATCAAAAAGGTTCCCGCAATACGCAATCCGCAAATGACGGTTGTGGGATGCGGGAGCACAAACAACCTTTTATAGTTCAAATAATCTTTTGCAATCCACAATTGCGGGTTGTGGGGCCACACAACACACCTTATTACTTGAAACACTTTTCTGCAATCCGCAATTAAGGGTTGCGGAATGAAAAGTTCAAAAGCTATTTACAAAGTATTCCCGCAATAAGCAATAAGCGGGATTGCGGGATGAAAACGACATGGTGGAAAAACTCAAAGCTTCCCGCAACTTTAGAAAAATAGTCAAAAAATGGACAAATTAAACTTCATTTAAATCACCCAGGGTAATCTCATCCGTGGGATCAAAACAAATCGATGGTTAAAACTTGAACATGTAGGAAGGAAAATAAAGGTTGCGGGGTTTTATTTCATAAATGTTCTAAATTTTAAGGTGAAAAAATGAATGTCTAAAATATTCAAGTCATTGATATAATAACAAGTCAATCGACTAAGTTATAAGATATAAAAATGGTTTGTCTCGACACCCGTTTTCCCACATGAAGGATCGGTCGCCCCTTCTTTTCGTACTTAATGGTGAAAACGTTTATCTAGAAATTCAGCTATATCCATAATGGAGAACACAAAAAGGATCGACTGACCCTTCTTACAATGTCAAAATATTATGAAAAGAATATTGGTAATAAGAAGGGTCGACCGACCCTTCTTGCAGTGTCGAACTATTATGAAAATAATATGGGGAATAAGAAGGGTCAAGCGACCCTTCAATTATGAGGGACCAGAACCAGAAGTGGAGCTGAATATAAGGATGAACAGAGCTAAACCAAAGGTTCAAGGAGGCAGACTGAGTGTCGTCTATGGTGTGCATGGAATTTTTTAAATAGCGAGGAGTATGTATGTAGTAGCTGGTGTTTGCATGAGCCATAGTTAAGAGTAGAGAGCAGAATTGAAAGAGACGAGGACTGAAATGAATGTGCAAAGGGCCGAGGTGCATTCGAACTGTACCAGGGTGGCGGCCAAAGTAAATGTAAGGGGACTTGTGAGTGACAGTGCAGAGGGATTCCATTAAGCCACAAGTGTGGGTGTGGCTAGCTGTGGAGGCAGACAGATGGTAGGGTAGGTGGATGGGCGGGTAGACAGGTGTGGAGGCGTGCATCATCGTGGGCAGGTCTAAGACCGAGCAGGGTAACACGTAGAATGTTAAGGGCATGGGGTGCGAGGATCCCTCCCCTCATGCTCTTGACGTGCTGTGGGGATGGCCCCATAGATCATGCTGACATCCGCAACCGGGGGATAATGCTCCTCGAACTGAAGTTTACTTGTGGAAGTAATTGTAAATAAGTAACTTTACACATTTACATTAGTATAATTATAGTAGCATTATACGAAAACTATTCTATTCTTTCTTTTTCTTTTTTTTAATAGAAACATATTTTTTTTTTAATAGAAACATTCTTTCATTTTGTTTTTTTAAATCAAAGCATTATTTCTTTTTTCTCTTTTTCTAAATAGAATGAAATATCATAAAAAGAATGAAAAGTGTTTTTAGTTATTATTATTTTTTAATTAAAGCCCTTCATGCTAGAAGGGAGGTATGAATATATAGTCTTCAAATGTGAATTTAAAACAAAAAAAATGCAATTTCTGATTTGAAAAGTGTTCAAAATTGCAATTTTCATTTGTAATTGTTCAAAATTTTAAGGTGAAAAGTTATAACATATAAAAATAGTTTGTCCCGACTTTCGTTTTCTAACAACAAGGATCGGCCGCCCCTTCTTTTTGTAGTTAACTATGAAAACCTGTATCCAACAATTTAGCTATATCCATAATGGAGAACACAAGAAGGATCGACTGACCCTTCTTGCAGTGTCAAAATATTATGAAAAGAATATTGGTAATAAGGGTCGACTGACACTTCTTATAGTGTCCAACTATTATGAAAATAATATGGGGAATAAGAAGGGTTGGGCGACCCTTCAATTACGAGGGAATTGTAAAATAGAAAAACTTGGAATTTATATCATATAAAAATGGTTTGTCTTGACTTCCATTTTACGACAAGAAGGGTCGGCCGCCCCTTCTTTTTGTTGTTAATTTTCAAAACCTTTATCCAGGAATTTAGTTATAGCCATAATGGATAATACAATAAGGATCGACCGACCCTTCTTGGAGTGTCAAACTATTATGAAAAGAATATTTGGAATAAGAAGGGTCGGCTGACCCTTCATTTAGGAGGGAATTGTAACAGTAGAACACCTTGAAGAAAGAGTGGCCACTCTTTCTCTGAGAATATTTCCACTTGCCAGCAAAGTCTTTAAAGCAAAACATCTATAAATTTTGTTGTTAAAATGTTGATATCTAGTATCCTAGGGTGACACGTGGAATGATCATATTGTGACACGCGGCATATTTGATTTGGCACACTGAGTATAGGGAGGTTACTATTTTTTATTTGATTTGGCACATTGAGTATAGCGAAGTTACTAATGCGTTTTTAACCACAACACAATCAAGAAATGAAAATTCACTCATAGTAGTTTTAAGGATTAGGCAGATGGAAGATTACCTTGTAGTTGGAATGCTAATTGAAAAATTAACATGAATTTATTAATTTATGTTAATCATTTGCAGAAATAGATAGATGTTTTAATTAAATAAATTCACTTAAAACATAAAACACACACAGATCATGAGTAAAGACAAATCCAAACTATAGATCAAACTAATCAGAGGCAGGAGGCAAGATATGATTAAACATGATAGTGATTTGCAAAGAAAACTAATCAGAGGCAGGATAGCCACCCGCTCACAGTCAAAGAGATTTTGTTTGGTGATTAAAGAAGAAGATATGAACAACCCATCAATATAGAGCTTATGATAATGAATTCTATACCGAATTTAGCAGAAAATGGTAGTGGATGCTTGAAATCAAAGCAACAGAGCATAATATTTATGACTTATGTCCCGATATAACACTTATCCAAGAATGAAAAAGCATAACAGTATGAATTAAACAGTGAGAGAAACATTCACATAAGAGAAGAAGTAAACAAGCTGTAAGATGAATAACACAGGAATCTCTGATAGAACACCTTGCTCGACCTAGCCATATTTTATTAAAATATATCTCAGAGTGCTTAATAACATAGGGAATTCACGAGTCCAACAAAAGTTTCCAACCCTTTATCCTTCTATTACATTGCTTACATAGATGCTCAGAGCCTTCCGGCTCGAGCTGCCTCAATAGGAAGTTGTTACAATGTAGGTGACACCTATTCAAAAAGGTTCGCGACCCTCGGGAATTAGTTACAACAAAATGACAATGCTGGTAAAACTGGCTCAATTTCCTTTTACAAAATTACTGAGCATTTTTACCGAAAGACAATAGAATCTAACAAAATAAACAAAATGCTTCAGCGAATATTTTCTCCATGCTGCTATCCCACAATCATCGAATCTTCAGGGGTTCAATATCATCTTTACCTTCCCATATTTATCAATGAGCTTCCATAGCTAGGCAGTTGGCAGCTCTGAGGTGGCCAACTCCTTCATTAAGACTCGGATCTCAGTGTGGTCCCTATAAAAGTAGCTTCACAGATGTGCACTAGCCTCCTTGAACATCATGCTTAACTCAAAATCCTTTTCCATTTTTTCCACCACTGTCTTCCCTGATAGCAACTTATCCATACCTGCAAAATCATTGAAATGCACTTTACATCCTACCAATTTCTTCTGATATTCTTCTTCTATGAGCATTGTTCCATCCTCCTCCAAAAAGAGAGGTAACCCTTTCTTTAACAAAGGGTCAAACATGTCTTTGAAACACTTGATCTGCTATGCCATGACATCTATTTTAGCTTGAATAGCCTTTACCTATTGGTGCTTGTGCATCACTTTTTTGGCTCCAGTGATGATGGAAACCCTATCTATTACACCAGTTGTCTTGACCTACTCCATAGGGAAATATGAATAAAACCCGATCCGATTCTATTTGTTAACCAAAGGGCCTTCGCCGCATCCGGGTCCATATATATATATATATAGTCTCTATAAGATTCCATTAGTACTTATCAATCACCTTTTCGCGACTTTCTAGTCACCGTTCATTCATTTTATAAATAAAAATATGCCACAAAATGTTAAAATTTTAATATAAATATGATAAAAAGTTGAAAAAATTCATACTCTTAAACTTTAAAATAATATACGCAAAATTTTAATAATATAAATATGATAAAAGTTAAAAAAATTCAATATTTTATATTTTAAAAAAATTTAAAATAAAGTTGTATCAAACTTCGATTTTTATTAATCAGAAGAGTTTTTTTTCCGCGAAAAAAAGCATACTATTGCTATTCAATTAACTAAATCAAATAGTACATAATAATGTCGATGATAAATAGATAGTCCTAAAAACCATATAGAATGATTTTTAGTGTTCCACAATTACAAAAAGACTTATGACATAGTCCATCAGCTCAAAAAACATAGATTATGATAACACTTAATCAAAGAAATATAAAGTTCCAGAGTCCAGAACCATATTTTCACAAACTTCCTCCCAGAAAAGAAACCCTTCTTCACCCTCCAGTGCCTTCTTCACCCACAATGCAATTACTCAACCACATATCATTATGATTTGCAACATCTAATGGTTTAATGAAGAGATAGGGTATCACTTCTTGTATGTCACTAGAGCCAATGCACATAGTACAACATTTAGATTGCATGTTGCAGTTCTCCAATCAATGACTAAGCCTATTTTGGGCTAGGTATCCAAGCTCCCAGGGCCTGTAACAAGCTCTAGGAGGTTGACTAAACCTCGCAAGGTTTATAATAGGAATGAGTGGTTGGGTATAGAAGCTCCCAAGGCCTATCGAGGGACTATAACAGGCCCTGGAGGCTTAGAGCTTCTCAAGGCTATTGGTAACAACTGGCTGTGTGTTACTGGTAACAATTGGCTATCAATGACCACTATCTCTCGACTATGATCGACTAGAAACTCTCTTCACCATGAAACCCCTAGCCTCAAGCATGCCTCAAGACGCGATTTCCCTACATATTGGTAAGTTCGAGCCTTGCCTCAACCTGATTTCTCATCTGGCCGTGATCCCGCCATCTCCATTTGGTGGATATTTGTTAGCCCACCCATATAAAAAAAACCCCAAAGTATTTTTGGATTGTTACATTAAATAAAAAATCCCTTGCCCCTTAATATATAAGCAATATAATTTTTAGGTTTTCATGATTATTTAATACCGCAATATGAATGAACGTGATATTATATTTCCTTCTAGTGAAGCCCCCATGGGTTGTAGCTAATAATAGTTTAGATATTCTAGATCATTTTCCCCAATCAACCCCTCCAAAACTTGGCATAATTATTGCAGAGGAATTCATTGATAAGTCTTACCCTTGGTGCTTTTTCAACGGGGCATCCCAGCGGCACCCTTCTACTAGTGGAGTTGGTGACGTCATGTATCTTAATGAATATACTTATTTTGAATTTGTTGTTGGGGTGAGTCTCTACTCAAACAATCAATCAAGCAAAGCTTCTGGCCCTTAAATTAATTTTGATTTTAGCTATTCAACATAGGGTGCAGAATCTACAGGTGTTCAGTGATTCAAAACTAGTAATTGACTGGTTTTTGGCTAATAGCCCCCCAAAAACATCCACCTGATTCCTATTTTTGTCGAGATTCAAAGGCTTCGTCATTAACTTCAGGAGGTGGTTTTCACTCACATCAATCAGTAAAGGAATGGCCTTGCAGACTCCCTTTCAAAGAAGGGTCTTTAGCTTATGGAAAGATTCTGGATCAGATGGGACAATGCAAACCATGGTGAAGTCACTTATGATCCTGAGTACTTATACCTAGGTTAATATGGGGTAGTCATTACTCAGAGGGAAGCTAGATTCACTACTCTGTTATTTTCCTATTTAGTAGATATATGATGTCTATGTTTTATTCCATCTATAGATCAAAGTCTGTAATTTTTTGTAGAATCAACAATAGTTCTGTAATGGAAATAATCATGATGAGGGCCAAGCTCATTGAGGATTTAAAAACTCTTGCTAAGATCTCTTTTCGATCTTTGTACAATGTGATCTAATAATTAATATAATGCGGCATATTTTCCAAGGAAAAAATGATTTGATAAGTACAACTTAAATGATTTGATAAGTACAAAGTAAATAGGAACTTTCATTGTTTTGACATAATGACTCATGCATCGCTTAAAGTTTTAAAATGTTAATAGAATAAAGGTTATATGAAATCCAACTAATTTTTAATATGAAAATTAAAAAAAATCAAGGTTTAAAATGAAATTGTTTTAATGTTTATGTGAGTTGACTTATTAATTTTAATTAAAGGGATTCACAGACCTCCATTCCTGAAAAATCGAAGGCATGTCATGACTTATTTGGGCAAGGGTCTTCGTTGGGTGTGGATGTCTTGAAACCAAATTCAGTTACTGTAGTGGGGAGCTCTGTTGGTTGTGTTGGGGGTCAGACTGATGGGTGGGTTTTGACTGATTCGGCTATTCCGGATGTGGGCACTTCAAAGCTGGATGATTTGATCATTTTGGGAGAAGTTGGTTATGGGGATTTGGAAGAAGGGGGCTCTATTACACCTTTACCTATCTTCTCTAAAACCCCTCTACAAATCCTTTAGTCCTGTCGATTAAATCGGCAAGATTTAGGAATGTCACTTTAAGAAAAGCAAGAAAGAAGGAGAGGTCGAGGGATGCCACGACAGGGGAGGATCTTTTGGGATATACTCCTATTTCTGAGAGGATTGACTTTATGGAGGATGTAGCTAGGATTTTTGGACATCATGGGGGCCTTAGAGCAATTTCCCCCTTAGATGGGGTTTCTTAATGTCTATTTGGTCATTGAACATCTAGGGGTTGGGCAGGGTTGTGCGAGTTAGGGCACTACTTGATCTTATCACTACTACTCTCCCTAGCATCATTTTATTGCAGGAAACCATGTGTGAGGATATGGTTGTGCTGGCCAAATTCACTGGCATTATGAGTGGGTGGAAGGTCTCTGTTGTTAGCTCCATTGGTTTGTCTGGTGGGCTATTAGTGGCTTGGGACCCTAGATATTTTTCCTTTGTAGTCTTTAAAACTATGTGGGGAATCTTGTTGGAAGGCCACTGTAAAGCTAATAATCTCCAATTAACCATTTTGAACTGTTATGATCCTTATAAGAACAGGGAACATTTTTGGAACGGTTTACAAAGGTTAGGACTTTTGGATAAGGATCATATTATTGTGGTGGGAGATCTTAATTTTACAAGGGTTGCTCAGGAAGTTTGGGGAGCCAATGCCAAGCTTGATCACTTGGCTGATTATTTTTCTGAGTATTTAATTCATAATCATCTCATTGATGTGTGCACAAGTGTTCTAGCCCCTACATGGACTAATGGTAGGAGCGGTCTGGAATGCATTCATAAAAGATTGGACAAGTTTTTGGTTAAAGCATCTTTGCTGGAGACTTGTAAGAATTATCGATCGTGGGTTGGAAAAATCAACGTATCCGATCATTGGCCAATCTATCTCCAGTTGGAAGAAGGTGATATCCAGCAGAATTATCCCTTCAAATTTGATAGTTCGTGGCTTCTAAATGAGGCATCTGAGCTATTTGTAAAGGAGGCCTGGCTCAATTAGAACATCGGTATGGATTATAATCCTATCGATTGTTTCTGTTTTAAGTTAAAATATCTCAAAGGTAAAGTCTCTCAGTGGATCAATCAGAAGAAACAGTTGGATAGACAGGCTTTAATTGATATGGAATCAAGATTGCAGCTCCTTTATTCTTATAACCTGGAGGCTCCTTTAGATAGTAATAAGTTTGAAATTCTAAAACTTTTGGAAGTTGAAGAGAAGATGATCCGGATTTTATGAGCAGAACGAAATGAATACAGATTATTATCAGATGCTTAACACAAAATAACAGAGATACAGTAAAACTGGTTTTCTATTCAATAAGGAAATAAGCTAGAATTGTAAAATGCAGCGGAAAACAAGCTTGTCGGAATGGTGGCGACTTATCTCTAGGAAGAGATGTGACGGCTGCGCTCATTTCACAAGAAGATTGTTACAATGAGGCTCTCAATTCCTTTTACAAAATACAGGAATGTCAAAAACCCTAGACATCCAAAAACCTAACCCTAGGAGATGAAACGCCAAAAGTCATGTGGGCCCCGTTTGGGTAAGTTAGTACATCAACTTCCCAAGGTCGTAACTTTTGCATACGATCTCCATTTGGGGCGCTCGGTAGCCCATTGGAAAGGTCTATCCGAGATTTACAACTTTCGACTGGGGCCAAATGCATGCCAACCACAACCATTTGGCCCCCCAAATTGCCAAAAAAGGTCGTTTAGGGCCTCAAAATGGCCCCGGAAGTTCAGGACCTCAAAAACTGCTAAAAATAGTACAATACCAAAGTTGCCATAAAACTGTTTTGAGCCAGTTGGAAAGGTGGGTGGCCACCAATATCCACCTGGATCAATCCTCCCTCCTTAGGAAGGAATGGTCTCCATTCCGTTGAGTTCCCCCATCAGATGAGGAAATTTTTGCTGAATTTGGCCTCGGGTGAGCCACTTGCCTTGGTGCAGGAGCTGCCCTGCTTTGACAACTCGATAAAGATGGATCCTTTGATGTTGAGTGCCCTTGATCTGTGTGTCTGCAATATGATCACTGGATGCTTGTTGTAGGCAGTCAGGGTTGAGCTCTATTGGTTTCAACTTCTCTGCTATCTCTGAGGTGTCTAATCGTGGTGGGAAATATGGCCGAAGGAGAGCCACGTTGAAGACTGGATGCAGACCAAGGAAGGGGGAATTGTTGAGCTCAAAAGCATTGTCACCCACCGCCTTGGTGATGGTGTACAGCCCATAACGGAGTGGGCGAAGCTTTCGATGGGGCCCTGTAAGGCGTTCTTTTTGCAAATGCAACCAAACTTTGTCTCCCACCTGAAACTTATGTGGCACCCGATGTTGATCATGGTGCTGCTTGTACTTGGCATTAGACTTCTGTAGAATATCCTGAACCTGTTGGCGGATATGCTGGATCCGTTCAATGAACCGGGCGGCTTTGTCAGCTTCTGGGGACGAGTCGGCCGAGGTGGTCGGAAGGGGAAGTGCAACATCCATGGGGCCCAATGGTTGGAATCCCAACCCCACCTGAAAGGGGCTGTGGCTAGTTGAGCTATGCAGGGCTCGGTTGTAGCTATGTTGGACATAGGGGAGACTCTCATCCCATGTGCGGGGGTGTGTTAAATTGTACATGCGCAGGATATGTACGACCATCCGGTTGATGACCTCCGTTTGTCCATCGTTCTAGGGGTGGAAGGCAGTGGATTTGGTGAGCTTGGTATCGAGCAGTGACCAGAGGCTTGACCAGAATGAGCTGAGGAACTGACTGTCATGGTCTGAGATAATGGTCTGTGGGATCCCAAAATGTACCCATACTCATTCAAAGAAGAGCTTGGCAGTGGCTTTTGCTGTGATGTTCTTCTTGCAAGCGGCTAGAATCGCCATCTTGGAAAAGCGATCAACAACCACGAAAACACAGTCGTTTCCCCTCTTGGTGGATGGGAGGCCCGACATGTAGTCCACTGAGATGGATTCCCACGGCCTGTCAGGAGTAGGCAGAGGGGTGTAGAGGCCCTGTTTCTTAGTGGTCGGTTTGGCAATAGCGCAAGCGGTGCAGGACCTGATATACTTGCCGACATCCTGTCGAAGTTTCAGCCAGTAGAAATGTTTCTGCAACACTGCCACTGTCTTTTCGACGCCAAAGTGTCCTGCCACCCGACTATAGTGAGCTTCCCAAATCAGCTTCACGCGCTCACTTGATGGAACGTAGAGATGGCCCAGACGACACAACAACCCGTCCTGAAGATGGAAATTAGCAACCACCGAGTTGGTGCCCAACATTTGATAGGTGGCGGAGAAGTCAGGGTCTGTCTCGTAGAGGTGGGGCCATATGGAGGTCTCGTGGCCACAAGAGTCTATCACCGTGGTAAGTGCCACGACTGGAGGTCGACTGAGGCAGTCAACAACTCGGTTGGTACTCCCTGTTTTATATTTGATGTTGAGGTGGAACTGATGTAAATATGTTGACCACTTCTGATGGCAGTCAGTCTGCAACTTTCCTTGGGTCTGCATGAACTGTAGTGGCTTGTGATCAGTGTGGATGACTGTCTCCTTCCCAAGAATGTAATGTCTCCACTGGCGGTAGGCTTGTACAATGGAGTACATTTCTTTGTCGTAGGTAGGGTACTTGCGGACAGCATCTGATAGTGTCTCACTATGATATGCCACAGGGTGGCCGTGTTGAGTGAGAACGGCACCCACCGCATAATCTGAAGCATCTGTCTCGATCTCAAAGGGATGTTGCAGGTTCGGTAATGAGAGTACCGGCGATGAGCACAAACGCTTCTTCAAGTCATCGAAGGCTTGTTGTTGGGACAGGCCCCACACAAATTTTTCCTTACCACCACCCCTGGTCACTTGGCTGAGGGCCCATGCGATATGAGAGAATCCTAGCACGAACTGTCGATAGAAATTGGCGAGGCCCAAGAAGCTCCGAAGTTTAGTGAGTGTGGTTGGGGCTGGCCAGTCACAGATGACCTGGATCTTGGTCGGATCCACATGCACACCATGTCGATCAATGATGTAGCCTAAGTAATGGACCCTGTCCATGCCGAAGGAGCATTTTTCCAAGTTTGCATATAGTTTGTGCTTCTGCAGGGTGTGCAGAACCTGCTGAATATGCTGCAAGTGTTCCTCCCAAGTCTTGTTGTAGATGAGGATGTCATTTAGATACACCACTACAAAATTGTTGGTGAAAGGTCGTAGGATATCGTCCATCATCCTCATAAAAGTTGCTGGAGCATTTGTCAAACCAAAAAGCATGACCAGCCATTCAAAAAGACCTTCTTTTGACTTGAAGGCAGTCTTCCATACATCTGTCGGTTCTATTGGGACCTGGTGGTAGCCAGAATTCAGATCAATCTTACTGAATTATTTGGCCCCTGCGAGCTGATCAAGGAGGTCGTCGATTCAGGGAATCAGGTACCGATTACAGACTGTGATTTTATTCAGCACCCGGTAATCAATGCAGAGTCGCCAGGTCCCATCTTTCTTCTGCACCAGCACGATTGGGCTCCCACAAGGTGATGAACTGGGATGGATGTGCCCCTTGCGGAGCAATTCTTGGATCTGCCTCTTGATCTCCTCGTTTTCCAATAGAGAGAGATGATAGACTAGCCCATTGGGTAGTGGTGCACCTGGGGTCAGATCGATGGGATGCTTGACCTGGCAGTGCAGAGGTACCCCGGTTGGAGAGGAGAAGATATCTGAGTATCCTTCCACCACCTTATCCACTTGCTTCTATTGTGTGGATAGATCGGTCGTGGAGGCCTGGGATGTGGCTGTGATCTTTCTTTCACTCTGAGAGAGAATCACGAAGAAGACAAATTTCCCGGTCTGAGAGATGACCTTCCTGCATTCTTGGCAGAGATCAAGGAAATAGCACTAGGAGGGACTGCCTCGGGTATCCTGTACAATTTTTTGTTCAAAGAAATAATAACACTACAAGGCCTAGACTCATATACATCATGACGTTTCCATAAATAAGGTTGTCCCAAAAGAACATCTGAAACTTCGAGAGGAGCAACATCACACAATACCTCGTCCTTGAAGGGCTTGATGCCGTATGGCAGTCGGCACTGTTGGCTGACGCGGAGATCGCTTCCTTTGAGGAGCCATCCAATGGTGTAGGGTTGTGGGTGCGGCGTTGTCGGCAGGGCCAGGCGCTTGACGACCTCTACAGAGATGAGATTCTTCTTCCTACCACTATCAATTATGAACTGCAGCGGGGTGCCTTTTACCCACATCTGTGAATGGAAGAGGCGTTCTCCTTCTTCTGGCTCATCTGGTTCATCAGGCTGGAGCTTGGTGGTAGCAATGGTGGCACTGGGTTCCGCGTCAATGATCCGTCTTCCCCTTTCTGGTTCGGACTCAGAGTCAGAACCCGCATCTAATTCAGATGCTTTCACTTCGGCCACCAACGACTGCTTTGAGCGACAATCAGCAGTGTTATGCCAAGGGCTCTTATGGAAGTCGCACCACTTCCCGGTATCTTTCTTTGTTTTTCCGGTGTCCTTCTTTGCTTGCGGCTTGGACTGGTTGTCCTGATGCTGTCCATCTTTGCTTTGTCCTTTATTCTGTGGGTCGGGGCCGCCCTTTCCTGTCTTTTGCTGTGAAGGGTTCCCAGGCCCAAATTGCCGCGTCTTTTGTTTGAGCTTCTGCTCGATTTTGACGGCATATCGGTAGGCCGCGTTCAAGGAAGAGATGTCCAGAAATTCCATTTCAGTCTGGATGTATCTATGCAAACCACCGCGATACTTGAGCACCAGATGTCGCTCTGATTCTTTGATACCCAGCTTGGTGCGCAAGGTATGGAAGATATTTGTGAACTCTAGCACTGCTTGGTCTCTTTCTTGTCGCAGTGTGGTCCATTTTGTATACAAGTCATCGTAACTTCCAACAGGGTAGTATTGTTCCTTAATAGCATCCTTGAAGGATTCCCAGGTGGCCGTGACTGAAAATAATGAGGCTTCTTCTGTGTCCTTTTGCTTGCAGAATGTTTCCCACCAATCTTTGACATGGGGAACGGCTTTGAGGAGCGCAAAAGTAATCTTTTCCTTATTTGAAAAGTTATGGATAGAAAAATACCCTTCTAGTAGATTCAACCACTTATCTACAGCATCTGCGTCTATCTGTCCTTCAAATATAGGGATATCAAAGTTGATTTGTACCTTGAAGGGGGCGGCGCCTCCGCTCGAGGAAGATGTGTCGCTTGTTGGTAGTCACCAAAGGATTTGTGCGAAATTATCCATCATCTCATTCCTCTGCTGCGTGAGGGCTTCCTCAAGCAACATTTTGATAGGATCTCTTGTCCCGCCATCTTTCTTTTCTCCTGCCATGAGAGGTCGCTTGGGCGTGCGAGAGCTTTTGTCCTCAAGAGAAACAAGCTCGAGACCCAATTCTTTGTACCCTGACCTCGTTGGGGACATGCATTAAGACGACAAGGAGCAGACCGCTCTGATACCACTGATCCGGATTTTATGAGCAGAACGAAATGAATACAGATTATTATCAGATGCCTAACAAAAAATAACAGAGATACAGTAAAACTGGTTTTCTATTCAATAAGGAAATAAGCTAGAACTGTAAAATGCAGCGGAAAACAAGCTTGCTGGAATGGTGGCGGCTTATCTCTGAGAAGAGATGTGACAACTGCGCTCATTTCACAAGAATATCGTTACAATGAGGCTCTCAAGTCCTTTTACAATAAACAGGAATGTCAAAAACCCTAGACATCCAAAAACCTAACCCTAGAAGATGAAGCGCCAAAAGTCATGTGGGCCCCGTTTGGGTAAGTTAGTACATCAACTTCCCGGGCTCATAACTTTTGCATACGATCTCCATTTGGGGCGCTCGGTAGCCCGTTGGAAAGGTCTATCCGAGATTTACAACTTTCGACTATGGCTAGGTGTGTGCCGGTGGCAACCATTTGGCCACCCAAATTGCCAAAAAAGGTCGTTTAGGGCCTTAAAATGGCCCCGGAAGTTCAGGACCCGAAAAACTGCTAAAAATAGTACAATACCAAAGTTGCCATAAAACTGTTTTGAGCCAATTGGAAAGGTGGGTGGCCACCAATATCCACCTGGATCAGAAGAATTTTTATTTGAAGGAAGAAAGGGAGTGGCGATTGAAAAGTCGCGCACTCTGTGTTCAATCAAGGGATAAAAATTCTAGATTTTTTCACACATATGCATCTGTCAGGAGGAATATTAACACCATCTAGAAGATTGATAATTATGAGGGCATAGAAGTGTCTGGTGGGAAGAATCTCCAGGGTCTGGCTATCAAACATTTTAGCGATATCTATGCGGATGACAAAGGCTGTGACTTACTTTCACAACTTCATGTGGCCAGGCTATATCCTAAATTCTTTGATGATGTGGAGGCGGCATATTTGGGTTCAAAGATCACTTTGGAGGAGGTTGAGAGTACGCTCAAGTTGTTTGCAAAGGAGAAAATCCCAGGGCCTAATGGTTGGCCTATGGAGATTTTTTTGCATTTCTTTGACATCATGGGCGATGATCTATTAAAAATGGTGGATCACACTAGAACTCAGGGCTACATTTCTGGGGCACTGAATTCTACCTTCCTCACTCTTATCCCGAAGGTGAATGATCCGAAGTCTTATGCTGACTTTAGACCTATTGCATTATGTAATCTTGCTTATAAAGTGGTTTCGAAGATAATTGCTGGAAGGTTGAAGCCTGTATTGTCAAGATTTATCTCCCCTGAGCAGTTTGGATTCATATAGGATCGTCAAATTCATGATTTTGTTGGAATTACTCGGGAACTTATCCATACTATCAAGACTAAAAAGATGAAGGATATAATTCTTAAAATGGATCTTGAAAAGGACTACGACAGGGTCAGCTGGGATTTCCTCCAGATTATATTGATACAAATTGGAGTTCCTGCTATTGCTATCAGATGGATTATGGCATGTGTAAACTCGATGAATATTTTTGTTTTGGTGAATGGGGCCCCCACTACGTTCTTTAGTTGCTCGAGAGGAATCCGACAAGGTTTCTCATTATATCCCTTATTGTTTATGTTGGTCATGGATGGTCTCAGCAGGCTGATCAAGAAGGCATAGTTGGAAGGTAAGATAAAGGGATTGAAAATTTCTAAAGACTTATCTATCACACATGCATTGTTCGTGGATGATGTATTAGTTGCTGGTACTGATTCAGTGGAGGAATGGATGGCATATCATGATATTATAAATCTTTTTGTAAGGCATCCTGTATGAAGGTTAGCCTGCATAAATCATGCTTATATGAGAATCTAATTGGAATTGATGTGATAAGAATCATTCAATCGATGATGCCCTATAATTGATGCAAGATGACCAATGGATTCACATATCTTGGATTTCATTTAAAACCAAATGGCTACCTCATTAATGACTGGCATTGGTTGATAGAAAGGTTTGAATCATGTATTTGTCATTGGACATTTCGGCTGCTATTTGTTGGCGGTAAAATCACCTTGCTTAAATCTGTGCTCATGGGGACACCTGTCTACTGGTTTTCTCTCATGCCGGTGCCATGCGCGGGGCTTAACAGACTGAGAATAATTATGTTTAACTTCTTATGGATTGGGGGATTGAATAAATCCTATTTTTCTACAGTTGGATGGGAAAGGATCTCTCTACCATATACTTCTAGTGGATGGGGATTAAAGGACCTATCGATATTGAGTGCAGCACTTCGACTTAGGAGTCTCTAGAGGGCCGTTTTTGGAAATTCTCTATGGTCAAAAGTTATCCACCATAAATATATTAAGATAAATCTTTCTCATTGGCTCAGGACGCCCGGAAAATTTGTAAAAAGGGTTTCACCTATTTGGAATGGATTCATGAAAGTCTACTGTTGGCTTGTGGCTGAGTTATACTGGAAAGTTGGGAATGGGCAGGAGGTGGCTATTGGTGTAAATCCGATTGCAGGACTGAAGGGTGAATACAGATTGTCTCCTGAGCTTTTATTTTCCTTAAGGAATAAATGTATTGTTAACTTAAATTCCATTGCTAAAAATATTGCACAGAACTACTGGATGGATGCTGAGGATTTACTACTTCCTAGGAATCTCTGCAGTGAATGGGAAAGATATGTGAGTACTTTAAACAATGCTGGCATCCGTATTAGTTCTGAGGATGATCTTGTGGTACGGGCAGGTAATGAAGACACATGAAGGGTATCGACTGCGTCTGCATACAGCTATATGGTTAAAAGAAGATGTGTATTCCCCAATCATTGGTGGTACAGGGTCATTTTGTATTGGCCCATTGCACTGAAAATTAAATGCTTTATTTGGTATGTGCTTTTGGACAAGATTAAAACCTGGGACAATTTGACTTTGATGGGTTCAATCGGGCCAAATCAATGCGTCATTTGCAAGCATAATGCAGAATCGTAAACCCACTTGTTCATTGATTGCTCGTTCTCACAAGCTCTATGGAAGAGGTTTTACCAGCAGTTTGGTATTACTAAGATATGGGGAGGACGCAGTGTTGAAGATGGTTTACATTCTTGGATCAAAAAATGCAAGTCTTACCCTACTCTTCCTGTATTTATTTGCTGGGCCATCTGGTGGGAGAGAAAGAAATCTCTATTTGAGAATCATGTGCCAAATGTGGGTATTACTTATAACTCTGTTCTGGGGCATTTTTTGAAGTATGAGACTGCTGTAACTATTCTTGTGAGGTGTTGTATTGGACAATTCACTCTGTCTTACAATGAACCTGTTCTCATGTTTGATGGGGCAGCCAATTCAGGAAATTGCGGGGCTGGGGGAGTAATCTTTCTCAACGCTGATCACTTCTTCAATCTGCGCCTGAAATGCGGTTTTGGTACAAATATGAGAGCTGAAATTTTAGCTCTATGTTGCGTTCTCTGTGTGGCAAACTTATTTGGACTACCACAAGTTGACATTTTTGGTGATTCTCGTGTTACCTTTAAATGGGCCAGAGGTGAATATGGATTAAAGGTACTAAATTTAGCAAACTGGTGCAATAGGATTCAAGTTGTACATAAATCATTCAATAAAAAATCTTTGCAGCACATATATCATGAATTCAATTCACAGGTGGACCAACTCTCAAAGCAGGCTTTAGATGGAGAGGAAGGTCTCCTATTTTGGGATGAATTTTGTGAAGACACACTCATCGACTCGGGTTCTTTGTATTTATTTCATTAAGGAATTCTTGTGAATCTTTTTTGATGCTCAGGGTTAATAGCTCTGTATATTTTGGAGAACTATGTAAAAATCGACAATTTGTCTTTTTTTGAGAAGGCTGCAACTTGATTGCACATCTTGTACTATTTGATTCACCTAATGAATAACAATAGTATGCTTTTTTTCGCGGAAAAAAAATTGGGGAATATATTATAGGTACTCCAGGTGGGGTGTATTTAGGATATGAGGTGTTTATAGCTATTGAGGATATAAAAATGGGTATCTAATAAAAATAAAGGATATCTAGTAAAAATAGGGTTTTTTTAGAAAGATGTATTTATAGTTCTTGGTTCATGTTTCCTTAAAAACCATAGAAAACATGCTCTTAACCAACCATATCTTACTCAATGACCTATTTAATGATATACACAATAAATATTATCTATTAACTCTTTAAAAATAAAATTACTTCTACTTTCACATTTGTTTTATTTGATCCGTAAGTAGATTGTTAACTTTATAACTTAAACGATCTTTTCACTTCATAAAAGATATATAGTAATCCACTTTATAGAATATATAAGAATACTTAGTACATTACTACATAGAGAGAGATAATATATAGCTCATTTAGAGTACTCGTTAACTTTGGAAATATGAAGAGTAACATTTACAACATACTAGAGTAGAAGAAAGGAAAGATTATGCATGCAACAAAGAGAAGAGTAGTGAACTCATTATTATAATCATATATAACAAAGTTCCTTAATAAAAATATAAATTTTATTTGCAATTTTTGTATCATTGAAGTAACCTAATAAGTGCACAAACTAATCCCTTTTCCTACATAAATTCTCCACCAAAACTAATAAGAAATTTGATTGAAGTTATAGTTCCATCGTAGTGATCTTTTGGGGTTTTGCTCCATTTTAAGATTACCTAAATTGGAGAAAAAATTGACTGGTCTAATGTTGATCTCATCTTCTCAACCAAAGAAACCTGAGTTAACGAGAATTAGAATAAAAAGAAAATAGTATAGCCTCAAGGAAAAATGGTTTGGTTTATTAGGTTAGCCAAATGTCCTTTATATAGGAATACAATGGGTCCACTCAAGATGCACATAGTATAAGGGATGGTAAACAAATAATAATCAACACTTGCACATAACCCAAAGGTTGGAAAATGCAACTACGTGCTACACATTGATAACTGCTAAGTAACCTAGTTGGAAATGAGGAACATTCCCCTGAAGGGTTGGATACTATTGAGCATATTTTGACTGAGTTGGTTTCCATTGGATTGAGGGTGCATATTCATTGGGGAGGATTCCCTAGTTATCTACACCAACTTATCCTGATTTAGTTTGAAAGTGTCTTAGCAAATAATGTTGGAAAAAGAGAATTGATAAGAGTGTAATCATCATGAGTTGAAACATAAACAATGTGTTGCATCCAATCGATGCCTCATTGTTTAGGAATGACACTATGTGGGGGTGAAGATGATTGAAGGAAGTGTCCAATTTTTTGAGTGTACGTCTTTATGTAGAGCAACAACTACTGGAAGGAGGATGCTTGTGATTAAAAATGGTGTTGGAACACTATTACTACTTTGGTGGATAATGAAAACACTATGAACTATGTGTATATTAATATCTATTGGGGAGGTGACTAGATGATAATGAACACAAGTAATATGTGTACTAATCGTGATAGAGTTGCTTATTAGAATATGTCTGTGTCTCTCCCATAAATAGAAAATGAGAGGAAATCTAGTGTTGGAGCTATAAATTTGTTGTAGGATGAATGGTTTTCTTCTTGCATGGATCAAGGATTATACTTCAAGAGTGGAACTAAAGTATGAAAATTTATCTTTCAATGGGAAAGGTTTCCTGGATTGAGTTGCGCTTCTACTTCAAGTGTGAAACTAAAGGAGGGAATTTAATTCATTTTGCATTGGGAAAGGCTTCCTAATGATGGAGCAAGGAATCTACTTCAAGATTGCAATTTAAGCAAGGAATGACTAAAAGTGTGAACCAATCTAGATCTAGGTAGGAGGCTGCACTTTAGATAATGAATATATAAACTATGGTTTTGGAATTGAAGTAAAAAATTGCTAAAATTATGTGTCAATGTTAGATCTAGGTGGGGGAACACATAGAGCTAACCAATATAGAGCTAAAGAACCATACAAAACCTATGGTTTTGGAATTGAAGTATAAAATTGCTAAAATGATGTTTCAATGTTAAATTTGGGTGTGGGATCACGCTCAACATAAACATATCTAAACTATGTTTGTTAAATATGAGTATTATGGGTGAGCTATGAAGCCATGGAACCAAATATGCAAATATCTTATCGAAGAAAAGCTTCCACATCAAGTGTAAAACCAAAGTAAGTAAATAACTTAAAGGAGGTTCGAATCATAGATGAAGGTGGGAGGGCACACTCCAAAGAATCAAGTTTCATCAATTGTTCCTAAAAATCAATAGTTTAGGTGGGGCACTAAGCCAAAAAACTGGATCTACACTTTCTACCAAGAGTTATTGTGGTGGAGGGTGGATCTCAAAGAACCCAATGTTGTATAAAGTTACATGAATCAATGTTGTGTGTGTTAAAAACAAAGGTTTGGCTTATCTATTGGCATGGTAGCTAGATGTGATAATGGTACCATGCCACAAAGCATAGATGTGTAACCATGATTTTATTTATTTATTTTTATCTAGGACAACTACAATAGAAGTTCAAAATCCATGAAACATATATATACAAATTTGAGCTGACCAATCATTAATTTTTCGTGCTGCACTAAGTTGGTTAAAATAAAACTTATAGTCAAATCTAGGGCCTTGCTTCCATTTTCATAAATATGATCTAATGAATAAAAAATGTGATATCAGTTAGGATTAAATGAGCATACATATTAATAAGAACAATAGTAATGTGCGTAATCATAGCAACATTAGAACACACTATTTACCTTGGAAAATCTCATGAGGGAGAAAACCAACATCAAAGAATATCTTCATTACCCTTGGCTAAAACCACAGGGGCTTCACTAGTGAGGAAATATCATATCACGTCCATTCATATTGGGGGTTTGAATACTCCTAAAATGCTAAAAAATATATTGCCTTGTAGTAAGGGGTCAAGGGGGGTTTTTAATTTGACCTAGTAATATAAATATTAGGGGTTATTTTATTTTGGTGGGATAAGGAATAACCTCCAAAATATGTGATGGATTCATACCTCCATATCATGGGCTCAATTCATACCTAGAATTTAGTAAGCTTGTAGAAAACATGAGTTCTATATGGCTATACTTATATTTACATGATCTAAAATTGGTAGATTGGCAGGCTATGGTGTGAAACATTTGCAATTCTCATCTTTTCTAAGCATTTCACTGACTATTGGACTATCTATCTTTAAAATTATTTGTTACATTGATCTCTTGACTAGGTTTCCTTTTACATATTTTTCATTCTCCACTAATATTTTGTTGGGCATTCCACTATCCAATGCTACAAATTGGTAAGTCACCCCCACGATCCTAGTGGGATCATTATTAGCATTATACTATTATGTTATTTAACATTGTGTTTGCTTATACTAAGATGTGTTATGGCTCCTGTTTGTTATAACTTGATAATATGATATGAAGGGGGTATTAAAACTGGCTTTATAAAAATGGATACCTACAATCTCTGGTGAAACTAGGGGTTTTCTTAATTAGAAAGGTATATTAAGAGGGGGGGTTCAAAAACACAATTTTAGGAGGCATTTTCCAATATTTAGTGAAATTAGGGATATTATTTAATGTCCTATGAATGGTCATTCTATGTAACAAGTTCACTAACTGAACCCCCCGTGGCTAAAATCGGCCAAGCCAGGCCAAGTGAGCTCACCCCATTACTACAAAAGGGCCCATTTTATGGCAACTGATCAACTACCTATCCAACCTCACAATGTAAAAAAAAGTGGATTAGGAACATCAAAAATTTCTCGTCGGAAATTTGACTTCCACCTACAACATTGTTATTACAACAACATTATGACATGCCTTCTAGCTATATGGAAATTGAAGATCTTCGTGGATACACTGGTCTTCCAATGACTTATAGACATTATTACGATGTGATTCTATCATTTTTAGAACTAGTAATGTCAAAAAATAACATATTAGGAACATCAAAATTTCCTCATCGTTCAAACATAATGTCTTCACCCATACTTTGTGTATATGTTGCTTTTATGCCATAGTTTTGATGACCTTCTGACAATATTGTTCATCTATAAAGTTCCATGTGTGCCACTATGATGTTGTATGATCAATGATGGTGTTATCACTCCAGGAAGCTCTCTTAGGTTGTATTCAGAGATGCCTGGCAACTTAAACTTATCTTGAATGATGGGGCTTGTTTGGGTCAAATTGGATGACTGAGATCAAAACTCACACACTCAAAACACACATAGGGATGCTCAGGGAGACAAGGATTTGACTACTGCTGTTCAGAGGGTTGCTAAAAGGTTAACGAGAGTGAATCCTTATAGTGTCAGCAGACTCATACATAGAAATTTGTATATAAATGGATAATCACAACAAAATACATAACATCTATGTTCAGTTCTCAAATGCCAAAACAGGATAACAACTATCTAGCATAGACAAGAGAGCATACAAGAAATAAACCATCCACTATAAATACAAAAACATAAGAAAGATAAATCTGAAAGCAAATAGTAAAAGAACCTTATATTATCTGAGAAGTCATTGAAGTCTGAAAATACAAATATAGATCAGTCTCTCCAAAATCGAACCTTTGTTCTACATGATTTTTGGGCTTTATAGCCATTACAAAGTTTTTCAGATCCCAAAGATGGATCAAATATGCTAAGAATAACAACTAAAACATTTAATGAAAGTGTGACAGCGTATTATGATTACAATAACTGATTCCTACTGATACACCTATGCTTGACAGCTGAACGAGCCTCTGGGGGCTGGAGGACGAGTTTGAAAACTGTTGTCTGCAAAAAACCGATAGGCGTCTTTTTCTAAAAATAGACAGAAATATTCGACCATTCAGCTTGATGGCACCCTCAGTCTGGGACCAGAGGTGATCATGATGCAATTAAGAGCTTATGGATTCCCTGGAAAACACCTTTAAGATGCTCAGGCTGACAAAAAGGGGGTTTGATGCCTACAGACATACCTCTGCATTTTTTATGTTTTCGGTGGTTAACAAAACTGGGCTTGGAGGTGATAAGTAGTCGAAAGCTTGGTATCCGGTGGTTAATGAATTAGATTTATGCTTCACCTAAACCACCGAATCACTTCAAAATGCTGGAAAACCTTTATCTCTTTTCGGTATTCGGGAGGACTCTGCTTGTACATAGCAAACCACCAAATCAGGATTCAGAAGCTAATGAACAGCTCATGTGTTCACCCAAGCTACCGAAAACAATGTATGATCCAACCTGCAAAAATTTAGCAAAATTGTGTTTCTATCCCCCTTGCTACCTGGATTTCTCTTCCACCTGGGCAAAGATCGGAGGGACAGTGAATTTGATTGCAGCTGCTGCTAGAGTGTCGAGGTCTGAAAGTACCTTGGGCTGCGCCCTCTGAAATTTTTCTTTACCCTCCAGAGACTCAACCTTCCTCCTCAGCTTGATGTTTTCTCTAATCAGTCTGATGTTTCTGCCTCTCATTTTTCCATGTTTCTTGGTCAATCCCTGAAAAGACACATAAAGGTTGTTATACCTTTCATTCAGCCTTTCATTTTTTTCCTTAATGACCCTCTGGAGTATCTCGCGTTCATAAGCCTGCTGGAGGAGTCGGTTGATTTTCTAAGAGGTATAAATCTTTGCGTTGTGAATTGATCCCTCAGCCACCTACTGACCTTGTTCCCCCACATGTGAAGGGGAAGACAAATTGACATAGTCATTTTCCTATTCCATCATGGATGGGGTTGCTTCCTGGGGTTCCTGTTCAATTGCCACCTCCTCTTTTTCTGCTCCAGCTTCCTACAATTCATCCTCCTTAGAATCAGTGTATGGAAGGTTTAAAAGATTAGTATTCCTTGAAGGGGTTTCTTCTGAAATAACTCCCTCTACCTTAGCCTTTTCTTTAAATGCCAGTTTCCTTTTGGATTTCTTCACCTTTGGATCTAAGGAGAGGGGTTTGGTTTGAATTAAGGGAATATCCCTTGTCATAACCCCATATTTTCCGAAAAATTTAAAATTTTTAAAATAACATATAATCTTATTAAATGCAGTCATTAACTGTTTGATTAGTTTATGTTATCAAAATTGTAACTGAATGGTCTTTTATCATACTTAGATTTAAAGATGAGTTTCTTGTCAGTTGTTGATTGTTTTCTGTTTGCAACCACAAGGGGGAATTGCCATAACAGGCTAGGCTTACTTAGCTTTTGAGCTAATGCAGCAGACTCCCTTTCTCTTACAGATATACAGGTAATGTTTGGGTCGTTGCAAACAACTCTTTAAAGTATTATGAACAAATTTCTGTACCCAATCTTCCAGTAAAAGTATAAGCATGCTAGCCAGGTTTATCAATCTTTTTAAAGGTAGAACTCTTCCTATGATCTCCTCAAGATCTTACTGATAGGAAGCTGGAAATTTACTTGTGAATAAGATAGCTATTTTTCTTATTTCCAGTAATTAAAAGGTTTGATTGTCTGATACATGTCTCCTCTTACTATTTTAAGGGTTTGCATTGATTGGAAAACTACTTCTATTTCCATGATTGACAATTGAATAAAATCTATAAACACTTTTAGAATTTGTCCTAAATTATCATGATTGAACTCATTTATTATTTTCCAGACTGTACTCCCAACAAGAATGGTTATAATAATTTACGTAAACTGCCTAACATCCACTTCACTTACACACTCCTTGTACTTCTTGAGCATGAAGGATAACAAAAGTCTATTTGTTATCACAAGGAATCTAACACTATTAAGAGATGGTGATTATATTGGTGACAATAAGTACAAACAATGGACTAGAGTAACTTAAATCTAAATCTGTGGGTTATATAGCTTGAGTTCTACAAGTAAAAGTCATATAAAAGAAAAAAATGACAAGTCTTTCACCATCTGTGCAGAGCTATAGTGAGTGGCATTATAGTAGCAGAATTGTAACAACTAAACCTAACATCACTCCATTATCTTATAGTCTTAAAAGAAAAGATCTATCTCTTGACTTGTCACATGAAACTAGGGTGAAAGGCAATCTAGTGATAACTTGTATAAACTACTTATAACTTAACATTATACCCACATCCCTATAACTTTTATAATTAAAGATCAAATCCTCTATGTCTAAAATACTTCAAGACTTAATCTTGAACACTATTTACAATGCATGGTTTTATTGAATATAGGGCAAAGTTTTAATAATTATTATGCAAGGTTCAAAAGCATTGTTCTAACATGAAAGGTGTGGTAGGTGTAACTATGGTATCACGACCATAAGGGATATTCATGCTATGATTTTGTTTGGAAAACAATCGATGGGAATCTCGTCGTAGGACATTAGAACTTCAACCCACTGCATGAAATATATTAAAAAGCGACGTGGTCATTCCAGAGCCATGTGTTTGTGATATATAAGTCATTGAATAAACCCTAGTTTTGTCATTTCTCCCTCACCTTCGGGCTCGGTCGCTCTGTGAACCCTCCTGGTCCAATCTTTTTTGTTACATTGTTTGGTAGCAGCTTCTATGCTGCTTCAGTCCTTCGTGCTCGTCAATTGCATCGTATGGGAGTTAATATTTTACTGTTGGCGGCCATAGGGTTGTAAGAAAAAAAAAACTAGGGTCTTTCCTTTCTACATCATTGCTGACCCTGTCATGGCGTGAGTGTATCTTTCGATTTAATACTATCAAAGCTTCCATTATGGAAGATATCCTTTGCTTCTGCCAGTCCGATCTTTTCGGTGACAAGGGCAGGGTTTACGTTTCCTTTGCTCGTAGTTATCAGGCTATTTATGGTGATTGAACTTCTTTCGAACTCACCGGTAAGTTACAGGTTTCTCCTTCATCTTTCCAGTTAAAGAAATAGTTTAACCATTTTAAAGAAATAAAGTTTTAACTGATGCAATCCTTTCGCTGCAGGCTATGGCTCCTCTTAAAGGTGTGGATGGCACAATGTTGCGATGGTTGGCTTTACCTGGTAAGCCTGGTTTCCACCATGGCGTTTCCTCCTTGCTGGTTTGGTAGAACGGTTAGGGTTTTGGCTTGAGCGCAGTGACTCAGTGATTTCCTCAGCTTTGTTCAGTCTTTTAACTGCATGTAAAATGAGTTCTTACAGGTTTAACCCTGTGTTGTAGTAGGATGTTACGGCTTCGGTCGATATTGTAATTAATCGTCTTACTTTCGTATTTAAGGATTTCTGTAGAAGAAATACTGTGTATATATATATATAGAAGGCAATAACTATAAGCCTGCTTGTAGATGAGGTTACGGCCTCTAAATCTTGTTTTCTTTACTGTACTCTTAAATTGTTCAGGGTTTTCACCAGGGTTTTGTAATAAGACTTATTATAAAGTTTTCCTGTATCTTGGCTTGTTTATCGCATGTATTTTTTTCAATTCTATGCTTTGTACAGGAATAAGTAAATTTAATTTTATAACCACTTATACTGTGGTTTTATGATGCGGCCGTAGGTAAAAACCTTGTCTTAACTCTTAGTGTTTATTGTGCTTGCACGACCTGGACTGATAGGGTTCAACCCGGACTTGACAGTTGAGATTAAGTTCAGTTGTTTAATCTATCATTATGATTATAACTCTGTTGGTAATTTAGAGTTAAATGGATGATGCTTACCTTAATGGTTAAGCTCAATGTTTGAGCTAAATTAATGTTCTGTTAATCCTTTTATTTAAAATAATAACTAGGTTATTTTAACTATTGATAAATTCTTTTTAATTAAATTTCAGTTAGGGTTATGTACCTTGATTTATTTGTTATGTAATAACCTATTAAATTTTAATTAGGGTTTGTACCCTTATATAATTATCCTAACTGTGATTACAATTCTCTTGCATTATTCTTGATCATGATATCCATACTGTAATTTATCTTGTCGTATTTTACTACTGTCTCGGAAGATTGTTTATTTAATTTGTAATACACAATGTATAATTATGTTTTACATAATCCATACTTATTTATTCATCAGGTATAAATAAACTAGGTTTGTAATTGTAATTATAAATTATTACTTACAGTGTTATTATTATTTTTGTATGCATTACAAATACATTACTAGTAATACAATAATGATAATACTTCTTACTAGGGATGCGGAAAAACACAGTAACTTATAATAGCTTTAACTATTGATATTCTAAGATACTCAATTTACTAAACTAACTAGCTCCTCAGACATAATAAATAAACATAACAGACGTCCATTCATACTCAGTAAACATACAGAAATAAGGGACAGAACCTGCTTAAGTTGTAGACAACAACAACAATGGGAGGTCATTCCTCCCTACCAGCTCCTGGAGAGTGCCCAAACAGCGACTTCTCAGGACCCCCGAGCTTGCTCTGGTCTCCCTGGTTGGAACTAGGTGCAGCAAAATCAATTCTCTCAGCCAAAACGCTGTAATGGAACCAAGTTACTACAACAATCCTCCTAAAACAACTTCCTTACTGTATTTCCCTCTTCCTCAATGGATTTCCTGAATAACATTCACCTGAATGAATTCTCTCTCCAAAAAATATTCGAGCCCCCAGCTCTCTTCATTGAGTTCTTTCTAAAAGATTGCCTAGGTCTTTGTTGGGTTAACTGTCATTTAATGAGCCACCTGCTCTGATTCCACTTTCTTGGGGAATCATGACCCCAAATATAGGGAAGTTTCCACCTGCAACTTAGGAAGTGTTTGAGGATGCTGCCACTTGTCGTTTTGCCTTTCCACCTAGTTCCATCCACCAGTTTGACTAGTAACCTCCTTTTAACATCTCTCCCATGTTGTTGTCTCCACAATTTATTTATTAATAATAAAATATTCTGAATTACACTCCATTTCTATTGACTCTGCTGAGTCATCAATCCCTACTTAGCATTAAATTTAACATAATGTCTCAGGAATATAATAAAACAATTACATAATTTTTACAAAAATTGGGGTATGTGACATCCCTCCTCTTCCTTTTCCCACTTCTGGGGATGGAAGACTTCTTACCATCCTTCGGCTGTAATTCTGTTTCGAAACCACTCCAGAACAGGAAGAAAGCCCAGTTCGTGCTTTTCCTCTACAATAACTCAGAGACCAAGAGTTTGATCAGGCCATGGTGGTACAATCTGCCTACAATTTTGGTGGGCTGGGCTTTTACTTGATGTGCCATCTTGGTGAGGCTCTTGTGAAGGTAGAAAGGGATATTTAAAGAGCTCTTGCCAGTGAAGTGATCCAGTAGCCTAAAATGGTAAATTAGCACCCTGTTATACCTGCCCTCACAGGTTATATAAACCAGAATGGACTTCAATAAAAGCTGCCATTTATCCTCTAGATATGACATAGGAATGTCTTTTTTCCAAACCAAGTTCCTATGCTTCGATTTCAGGTATGATTGAAATTCAAAATCCTTATTGATAGTGGTCTTATACCAGTTTTCTCCGGTTGTTGGAAGTTTTGTTACCTGGGCTATGAGGGCCTCATCCACTTGGAATTCCTCCTTGCCTATCACATCCTTACTGCCGTCAAATGTGGGGGAAAATGCTTCGGCCACCTGTTGATGAGAACCCTGAAGCTTTTTGCAGAAGTTATAGCATCCGACATTTTTGAACAATTGACATACCTTGGGGTGTGCCTCCAGGTAGCAGATATCGTTCAACTCTTTCCTTGAAACTGCCCCTTCTCCTTTCTTCATCGATAACCTGCTCACTGGCACCTGCTGTTAAACTTGGGACTGAGGGAGAGACGAGAAATCAGACAAAAAATGAATTCGATCGACGTGGTGAGGATGAAAGAGGAAGGGTGGTGTGGCTTTTCGAGAGCTGATTTCGAGGGGTATGAAAAGGTGGATAATCATGAGGGCGTAATGATAGCTAATGCAGCATGATTGTATTGGTTGAATGAATTTTTAGAAATGCTATTATGTGGAGCGGAAGCGAGGTGCATCTGGTCAGAGTCATGGCGGTGGCTTCTGGCCTTGCCTTGGGGTAAAATGTGCTTTTGCTGAAAAGACCCTTTCGGAGGCTAAGACATGATGAGTTCCTTGTATTATGACCAAACCCCCAATTTGATGTGCCTACCGATCAACGCCAACTCCTTTTCGGTAGTTGATAATCCACCATTGACACCGTATGCCACCGGAAAACGGTCTTAACTAGTGCTCTTTGCTTTCGGTGGTTGTAAACAACCCAACCTTTGGAAGATCAGCTACAAAAAGTATCCGCCCTTTCGGTGGCTAATGAACACCATCGTGTCTGCCCAAACCCCCGAAACGGCCTCATGGATTGTGGAAATGACTTTGCTTTTCGGCAGCTAAGGAAGGTCCTAAACTTGCACCGTGAACTGCAGAAAACATTTACCTTTCAGTGGTTAATGAACACCATCGTGTTCGTCCAAGCCACCGAAAACGGCCCCACAACTTACGCTGTAATTTTTCCCTTTCGGTAGCTGGAGCGTATTTTCTTTCACATGATAAACCACCGAAAATAGGATTTTCAGTATTTAACGAACCATTGCCAGGCCCGCCTAAGCTACCAAAACCTGAAATTTGCCTTTTGAAGGAGAGTTAGCTTTAAACAATTATTTCAGACTTAGTTACCTTCTTCAACCTACCAGACCGGACCTTAAACACACGTAAAAGAACAAAAATTAAAGACTTCCTATCACCTAGACACCATGACTAGTCTATGTTTATTGAGGAGATAACAAATGGGATGACAACATAGTTCATCGATACAACTGCAAGTATGTTGGTAGGACATCGTAATGGATTCAACCGAATGACAACATAGTTTGTCAATGTATTTCCACTTATGTTGCTAGGATATCGTAATTTCGATGTACATCCTATGATCAAATATTGAATATTGCTGAATTCCCCTCATAAACATCAAGATTATATTTATTTCTCAGGTTTCACCCATCCCTTGGAAGATAAGTGTCCAAGACTATCCATATTTTATCCAAGGTTGGAAGTTAGAGGACATAGAACTTGCAAAGGTGATCGACGTATCGTCCTTGGGGGAAAGTGCTTGCATATGAAGAGAAGTTGCAAGATATTGTTGGATATGAACCAACAACTTATGTGTAAGTAATGAGAACAAGATCACCTCCCATTCTCATTAATTACACATAAGTTGTTGGATTTGTACGAACGCTTATGTGTAAGTATTGAGAATGGGAGGTGTCCCTTTAGCATTGCTTACAGATTATTTGTTTTTCACCGAGTAGAATGCTATACTTGATATTCACAAGAAATCAAAGTATACAAGGATTGTTCATCAGCAAGCAGGATCATAATCCTGTAGAAGTAAGCTAAGATCCTCCCATGAAGGTAAAAGGCCAAAGCAAAATAGATACAATCACACAAAAACTGTCCAAAGCCGATGGAAAAAAAACCTTTCTGAACGGCCTGAGAGATGTTGTGTTATAGCCTTCCAATCACCCATTTAAAATTCTTCAATATATCATAGTCCCACTTGATCAATCCAAAAATACATTGAAGCAAAGGATATCCCTATATCCATACAGATACATAGAAGGATACAATAGAGACATGTTCAAAACTATCACGGATATCTCGAAAAAGATACAAAACAACCTGGATATAGCTACAAGATACTTACTGCTGGTAGGGAAAAATCGAAGAAGGGGATATTACCATCAGATATTAGGTCTCCATTGGACCATTATTCAAAGTATAGTTTCCCTTCAACACAACAAAGTGATTTCTTTGACAGGTAGTATGTTGCACCATTGAATTCATGATGGACATGCTAGAAACTAATTGAGTGGAAAGAGGATATGTACTATTTGATTTTTTCTTGCCACCAAAAGAGATTGATCACCTTTAGCCTTCCTCTATTCTGAGCTCAGTCCAGGATAATCTTGGAATCAACTAGAATATGCAAAGTGATAAGGATTTTTGTACTAGAGAAATATAGAAGGCATCCCAATGCAATGATATCACTTCTGGTGTTACTACCTTTCCCACATCCTAGCTAGAGTTTGAAGCCATGATTTTGATTGAGAGTGAGAACCATCTTGGATCCTGAAGCATCATTATCATCCTAGGATGTGCCATCAAAGAAACCATAAGGATGAGTAAGATCAAGAATAGGCTCGTTGGAAGGGTGGGTATTTTTAATAATCCTAGAAGAGTGGATTTCATGGAAGGAGGCCACATCGTTCATAACCACACGCAAAGGATTTACTTTTTCCCCTTGAAAGATAATGGCATTCTTATGTGGTCCACACAGACCAAGCTACAAATACCATGAGAGCCGCCATCTCTTTTGAAGAGGAAACCCAAAGAAACAAATTCTTATCAAAGGTAGCATCATTCCAGCCCTTGGTTCTCTTGAGAGAATGTAAAACCTAATTCCATACTTGTTTGGTGAACACGCAAACACACATAATATGATCATTGGTTTCCTCCTACTTTTCACAAAAATAACAGATCCCAAGACCTTGCCATCATTTTTTTTAATTATCCCAGGTCAAGATCTTCCTTTCCAACAGGATGCAACAAAAACACTTTAGCTTTAGTGGGAAATTCCACTTCCAGAGCCGCTTATACCACCATTCAACCTTGTCATTCCCTTTAATTTCAGATATTTCTTTGTATGCTCTATTTGCAGTAATGATACCTTCTTCCGTGTTTCATGCCCACACTAAGAAATCATTTTCATTACTGAGAAATATGTTGGAATGATAAAGCTCATTTATAAATTAATTCCACTCCTCATGGAATTGGAAAGGGAGATTTAATTCAGTAGCACCTTTCCAATGATGTCTGTCTCCTTCATCCCCAGACGAGTATACTTGTTCCAGGACTGTTATTCCTTTTGACCAAAGACCAACTACTAGATCTGGTTGCAAGAGTGCAAAATCGACTCCACCAATGATTATATCCACACCAATATTATTATATCCGATAATAATATCATGCAACTTCTCTTAGCATGCATGCACTTTCTTGCAAGGATTATACACCAATCGCCTTTGCAAGTTCCGTGTTCTTTAACTTCGAACCTTGTATAAAATATAGATTGTCTTGGACACTAAGATTTCAAAGGACAGGTGCAACCTAAGCAATAAATCCTATATTGATGCTTACGAGGGGAAGTTAATAATAGTTGATATTCTACCATAATATTGTACAAGATAATACATAAGAAGAATCCTACCCTTGCAACTAACCAACTAGTAAGTGGAAAAACAATTTCCATCAACAAGTTATATAGGTTTGGTTGATTTTTCCTTGAATTCAGAAGAAACCAAAATGTAAGACTTTCAAAGCTAGAAAATTTAAGACTTTCACATCTAAGAGAGTGATTTCTACACTTTCAAAAGTAAAAACTCTAGATAGAATTTTATCTAGCAACCAACTAATACTGGACAAGAAATGGGGAGTCAAATCATTGGCTACAAATCCAAGAAATTCGTAAAATCATTATATATGATGTTCATGATTTAGAAGCTACAATTATAATTTACATACCACTATTGAGACATAATACTATTGACGCCAAGTTAGAGTCAATACCAAATTAAAAGCACAAGAACAACCCAAACTTTAGGAAAATGTTAATGCTAAACTAAATTTTCGAAGATGGAAGTTACCATCACAATACTATAGTTTCTTTCAAAATCAATTAAGAGTAAGAGCATTTATACCCTATAGTTAGTCAAGCATTTATGCATGAAAAAAATGAATACATGCAGAAAAATTCAAGACCAGAGATTTGGTTTAATTTGCAACTTTTCCAAAAAAAAGGAATTTAGGTAACTCATCATGACTAGGAAATTAATATAGTAAGAAAATAATATTGTGATGTGTCATAGTAGAGTTTACTTAGGATCCAAAATTATCATGATCTACTTTCACAACTATTGAGAAATATAGTTGTTTGCTTGGTCCTTAATGGAAACCGGTGTTGAAATTTTAGTCAAGAACCATTCACTTGGTCCTATCATGTTGAAACACTTTGATGACAAATTTTACAATTTCTAAGCAAACAAATGACCTATTAGGAAGTTGGTAAAATAGTAACAATATATCCCTAGATTTTGATAATAATGTCTAATTCTTTCTAATGTAAAACATTGTCACCTTATGTTAAATTTAAACACATACATAATAAAGAAAATCAACTAATTGTGGTTAGAATACAGGTGTTAAATTTTTAGAATTTACTTCAATTTGATCTAGGATCTTAACTGAGAGAACAACATGTACAGAAAATCTACAGCATATCAATCATGGAGACAATAATGCAAGCACACAAGAGACACAATGATTTACTTGGGGAAAACCATAAAGGTGAAAAACCCCAATAACTTCCTCAGAGATAGATAGAGCAATGATACAACCCAACCATAAGAGATAGACATATCCTAGCAGCAAATCCTCCTCCTCCACAAGTGCGCCACTCCTCCTTGAGTGCATGAGTGAGAAGTGAGTGAACAAATAGAGTGCCTCCCTCACTCTATTTATACTTGACTTGACTTTCCTTTTACATAAATCATGTAGGCTCGAACTTAACCACATAACATAATGCTGACTGGGCCGAACCCCAATAGGGTGGTCTAATAACCCTTCGACCAACATGGCCGACCCCCAATAGGGTGGTCTAATAACCCTTTGACCCACATGACTTATACAGGGCCGACCCCAACAAGGTGGTCTAATAACCCATCAAGTATAAGTTACGACATTTACAATATAAATGATGACACTTCCGTATAGAGGAATAATACCATCTCTATAGGAGTACATACAACATACATATATGAAATACATTCCGAAGTTACATATACATCAACACTCCCTCTTAACTAGGAAGGTATTTATCAGCACAGGTCTTCTATCACAAGTCATCTTCTTTGGATCATTGTCACTGGATAATCATCATCGAGTCATCATCATCGTCACTGCTGCTGCTATCTCAATCAATCTCTGAATCTACTCGTCATAGGAAGTTCTACAGAGCCAGTCCTTTTTCATACTGGATGCAGGCCCACCACTTGCAGGTCTTCATCATCACTGGCCATACTATGGAATCCTCAGGACTTATTATGTGTGTCACAAAACCTTGCTACAGCATCCTAGGCTATTACGAGCACACAGCTCTACCTGTAAGATCTCCCAGGAGCACATTACATGTGACCCATCACAAAACTTGGCTGAAGCATCCCATGCTGTTACGAGCACACGGCTCTACCTGTCGGATCTCCCAGGAGCATATTACATGTGCTCTCACCACAAAACCTGGCTGAAGCATCCCAGGCTGTTACGAGCACACGACTCTACCTGTTGGATCTCCCAGGAGCACATTACATGTGGTCCACCACAAAACCTGGATGAAGCATCTGAGGCCTTTTGCATCCTGTCCAGATCTCCCAGGAGCAAATTACATGTGGTCATGGAAAAACCTGGCTGAAGCATCTAAGGCCTTTTTCATCCTGTCCAGATCTCCCAGGAGCAAATTACATGCCATAGGACAGAACCTCGAAAGAGCATCTGCCAAATATCCCAGGGCAACGAATTACATGCCATAGGAAAAACCTCGAAAGACTATTTGCAGATCTCCCAGGGCACAAATTATATGTCCTCCCAAGCAAAACCTTGAAAGAGCATTTGCCAGATGTCCCAAGGCACCGAATTACATGCCATAGGCAAAACCTCGAAAGACCATCTGCAAATATCCGAGGGCACAAATTACATGCTTACCTGCACAACCTGATCCACGACCACAAAGTATCTTCTGATACTCACCATACATCATCCTGATGTACACATGATCATCTTGATCATCATCACTGCAACATCCTGTTGCATGTCATCTGGAGATGTTCGTCATCCACGATCACCCTAATCATACAATGCATCCATCTGATGCACACCAAGTATCTACCTGATACATATCATCATACATAGTGTATTCACCTGATACATAGATACATGATCCACACAATGTATCCATCAACATACATGATCTACCTGATCATACCTGATACATATCAATATACATAGTGTATCCACCTGATACAAAGATACATGATCCACACAATGTATCCATCAACATACATGATCTACCTGATCATACAATGTATCCACCTGATACATATACAGATACATGGTCCAACTATCCAACATGATGCATATACAAAAATACATACACATGATCCAACCGATCATATACAGCATCCAACATGATGCATACATACATATAAATGATCCAACTGATCAAATCCAGCATCCAACATGATGCGTTCATACATACATAAAAATGATCCAACTGATCATATCCAGCAGAAACCAGAACATCATCCTGATGCTCATCATTCAGTGCTTACATCCACAGCCATGTGAAGGATCCTCCTTCCAACATGCTTGGAATGGCTTCAGCAAATGTGTCCATCACTTCTTCCTCGAAGTGTCCTCGATCTAAAGAACGCCAAGCCTCTCTCTGAAGTACTCAAACTTCACCCTGGCTAGTGGCTTCGTCAGCACATCTGCAATCTGCTCGTCCGTCGCAACATACAGGAGCTTCACAGCTCCTCTCTGCACCATATCCCTGATATAGTGATATTTGATCTCTATGTGTTTCGACCTGTCATGAAACACTAGGTTCTCAGACAGCTTCACACAACTCTGGTTATCACAGAAGATACCAGTAGCATCCAACAGGAGATCAAATAACTCAGACAGTAGCTTCCGTAGCCATACTGCCTCACAACTAGATGAACAGGCTGCAACATACTCTGCCTCAGCTATACTCAGTGCCATGCAGGACTGCTTCCTGCTAAACCATGAGATCACACCCGATCCCATACTGAAGCAGCACCTAGATGTGCTCTTCCTATCTGCAGCACTGCCAGCCCAATCTGAATCAACATAACCCTGCAAGTTAAACTTTTGATTCGCTTCATACTTGAGCCCAAAATCCACTGTACCCTTCAGGTACCTCAGAACATGCTTTACAGCAACCAGGTGAACACTCCTCGGATCCGTGAGGAACTGGCTCAATGTGTTCACAGCAAATCAAATATCTGGTCTCGTGTTTGTCAGGTACATCAAGGACCCAATCATCTAACGATACGTAGAGACATCAACCGGCTCAGATGAAGCATCACATAGAAGCTTCAGATTTGATGTCATAGGTGTGGCCATGGCCTTGCAATCATCATCCCGAACCTCTTCAGGATCTCTTACTGCATACTTCCCTTGTCCAAGGAATATTCCATCTACACTCTACCACACCTCCATGCCAAAAAAAAAATAGTGCATCATCCCCAAGTTCTTCATCTCGAACTCGGCAGCAAGCTTCCGCTGCGTGTCGGCAATCAATCTATCTTCACCTGTAACAAACAGGTTATCCACATACAAAAGTAGTATCACTATATTTCCTTCCTCAACCTTGTAGAAAAGGTTGGAATCCGCTTTATTCTTGGTAAATCCCAAACTGGATAGAAAGCTGTCTATCCTAACATACCAAGTTCTGCACACATATATGACTACACCATGTTGTCTTGAAATCCATCTGGTGCATCTTCTATTTCATCACTTTTATATTTCTCAATGCTGCCATCTGCAACATGCTTGATCTAATAGTTCCATTTGGAAGTCATAACAAACTTCCCTTCACATCTTGGGACTACATCCCAAACATCATTCTTCATGATCGACGGATCATGGCATTCCATTTCTTCATCCCAGATCCTAGGAACTTCAATATCTTCAATATCTTCAATAGATATCTTTGTTGTTGGAACAAATGTTGTAGTTCTTCTTTTGTAGGAGATGGCATATGATCTTTCCTACACAACAAGTTAAATTGCATGATTAGAAAACATCTCATAGTTTTCAGAACAAATTCTTACACATAAAGAAATATGTCATACAGTCATGCAATTATCTTAGCCAATGCTTCAATACAACATTTATCAATATCCCGTAACTTTCTAGATGCCTTCCAATCTCTACCAGAACATTGTTAAGAGTGTGCACAACTCCCAACATGTCAGCAAAGAGGTTTCATTCTAGATAAGTAGCAATGGAATGTTGTACAGTGCCATAGGCTACTTACCCATGCACAACCTAATTCTAGGAACATCAGTATGTACATTATTGAACAGTATTATTTAAACAATAAAATATGCAAGTAATGACAATTCAAATACTTATCTCTGTTTGTTTGTTGGGTGGACTCACTCTGAATCTTTGCAACTCCATTATGATGTGGATTGTGAGAAGTGGTCAACTCCCACTTGATCTTTGCTTCCTGGATTACCTGTTCTTGAACTCATATTCATCCTTGGTCCCTATGCATGCTTATTAGTATCATGATTGTGTTATCCTTGTGATCTCATATAAAATCATACATTCATTAGTATACTATTAAAACACAATAATCTCAAGCATGTATAGTCATGATCATTTCAAACAGAAATAATAAGCATTAGCATTCAAGGTTTATGTAGGATTCTTATGGTTAGTCAAATCATAAGAAACATAACATGTCTAAACCTATAATTACTCAAACCTATGACTCTTCAGGTTAGTCATATCATTAATTAAGGTAAGACACATAATATGCATATACCCATGATTATTCAAGCTTATGACTTCATGAATAATCATTATCAACAACACAACAGTATAAGATCCTAACCCAAGGTAGGATTCTAGCTTGATATAGGAAAAACATACCTGGATTAGCATGCTAGCTAGTTATTTCTAACATACCCGTATAATGTCTTTTGGTTCTCTTCAGTGACTTGTGCTAGTAACCTACATGTCTCATAGGTTAGCCATTGTAGAAACAAGTTATACATACCTCGAAAGTAGATCTTCTATGTGATCCATGACAATGGATGAATCCTTGTCTTCATGTCACCATGATCATACGTTCTTGAAGTAGAACATGATTTGTCATTCTTGGTGTACCTTTTATGTTAGCAGACAACATAAACCTCATACAACACCATAATGCATTAGTACAATCATAAGTGTCAACACCCTAACCAATGAATATCTTCTATCATGCATTCATAATTTTGTTAAGGTGATACGACAAATATAAAATCAAGATTGTACTAACCGTAATAACATGAAGACAAACATACCATAAAATTAATCATGAAAAAATATCGAAACATACCTCGATGAGTCATACCTGTCGAGATTGCTTGTAATATTCTTATGTAAGGCCTTAGCCTCATCTCCCTCTGAAACAAGAACTTCTTCACTTATGCAGGTGATCAATCCATCTTCTTCTAGGATTAACCCAAGCCACTTGATTTGCAAGAACTGGACCTGGAGCTGGATATGGGTTTGTCAGAGAAACCCCAAAAATTCAAACTTTTAATTTCAAACTTCCGAAAGGATAGAAATATGTGCCTTGATGAGCTAATCAAGCTGGTATATTCAGAATTTGAAAACTGCAAAGTTTCACTCCTCAATTTTGCCTTTGAAACTTATGGATTCACTGGACGTGATCCTGAACTGGGGTTTGATGAAGCCCACTCTTCTTCCCAATCAAAAGGTTTGATCCCAAGCTCTAAGCTTCTATTTTTCTGAGGAGCTTCCAGCCGTGGTCACAGATTTCAAAAATTTCCATTTTTACAGAAGCCCTAATTTTCCACTTTTCTGATCAAAGTCCGGAACTAGGGTCTGATCAAGCCTGGCCTTCTTCCCAACCAAAAATTCTGATCTTGGTCTCTAAATTTCTATTTTGATGAGTAGCATCTAGCCGTGGTCTCCGATTACAAAAATTCCAACTTTCTCTGAAGCCCTAAATTCTGGAAGCCATGAATGAAAGTACACAAAAATAATTCTGTTTTGACAGAAATATGTACCTGATTGTTTCTAGTGTAACTCTGAACTTTTCGATCCACAGGGTCTGAAAACATTTCTTGAGATAGCCCGACCTGTTATCTTTCCATTCGGACAGGTCTGACCTCAATTGGATTCTCTAAGAGAGAGTTATGCCAAGTGTCGCAACGTGACTTGTTTATGGGATAATACAGGAGAGCGAAGTTGTACGGAGTTCCACATGTCACTGTTTCAACTTCGGCCTCTGAACAATTTTCTTGCAGGAGAGCGAACTTGTACGGAGTTCCACGTGTCACTGTTTCAACTTTGGCCTCTGAACAATTTTCTTGAGATAGCTCGCACTGTTGTCTTTCCATCCTCACAGGTCTGACCTCAATTGGACTCTCTAAGAGAGCGTTATTCCAATTGTCGCAACGTGACCTGTTTATGGGATAATACAGGAGAGATAACTTGTACGGCATGCCACGTATCACTGGTTCAACATCGGCCTCTGAAAATTTTTCCTGAGATAGTACAGTCTGTGTACTACCTGTCACTTTTTATGAAATTGCATTTGGAGCTTCCTATCCCAAGTTATGACCTTTTTTCCAAGGTCACCTGATTTTGACTCAGATCTAGAAGAGGCAAAAACTCTATATTGTACAGATCATAAATCACAAAGTACAACGAATTAGAGGTTTTCCTTTGGACCCAGGGTACATGGGGATTTAATATTCGACCTGTAAAGGTTTCAGATCCGAAAAAATTGCCAAAACGGATTTATAGCGAAAGTGATACGATGACTGGTTTTTGCTATATCAAGCCCTAGCATCGTAAGTGCAACAAGTGTCATACATGCCATATCATGCCTTCTTTCAGGCTAGCTCTGATACCATGTTAAATTTTCAGAATTTACTTCAATCTGATCTAGGATCTTAAGAGTGAGAACAACATGTACAGCATATCTATAGCATATCAATCATGGAGACAATAATGCAAGCACACAAGAGACACAAAGATTTACTTGGGGAAAACCATAAAGGTGAAAAACCCCAATAACTTTCTCAGAGATAGATAGAGCAATGATACAACCCAACCATAAGAGATAGGCATATCCTAGCAGCAGATCCTCCTCCTCCATAAGTGCGCCACTCCTCCTTGAGTGCATGACTAAGAAGTGAGTGAACAAATAGAGTGCCTCCCGCACTCTATTTATACTTGACTTGACTTGCCTTTTACATAAATCATGTAGGCTCGAACTTAACCACATAACATAATGCTGACTGGGCCGACCCCCAATAGGGTGGTCTAATAACCCTTCGACCCACATGTACGACGACCAATAGGGTGGTCTAATAACCCTTTGACCCACATGACTTATACAAGGCCGACCCCAACAAGGTGGTCTAATAACCCATCAAGTATAAGTTATGACATTTACAATATAAATGACGACACTTCCGTATAGAGGAATAATACCATCTCTATAGGAGTACATACAACATACATATATGAAATACATTCTGAAGTTACATATACATCAACAACATGTAGTAATGGCTTTAATAGTCCTAAGATAAGGAAAATATCTATAAAGGAATAAGCCATACATAGATAAAACAACCCAAGCAGAGGAAGCAAAATGCAACTTGGCTTTAATCATTGGATCAATAAAGGTAACATGATCAATAGTACTTCGAAGGAATGCTAGGTCTCAAACTGTTTGTCACTTAAAAATTCCTTTACCCCCTAAATAACATATATTCACACAATGATAAGTAGAAGTATAGGTATGTATATTATATATGTGTGTGTTCTTCCTACAATCTAGCATAGGTTGGCCCTACCTTTATGGGTTGTTCATACTCTTATGCACCCTATTGTGTTCTTAAGATAACCTTATGTAGGTTATCAATAGTTCCTTGATCAAGATGATATGAAGAAGGACTAGTGTTAATGTATCAAGGTTTGTTAGTGTTGTTTATAAATCAATGCCTCAACACTTGAACAATAACATTTCATATATACATGAAATATCGTGCTCTTCTATAACATCCAATTCCATCACATTACAAAAGGTGGTGACCATTCATTCAACATTTTATTACAAAAACAATATAAAATAGAACAACTATATAAAAAGAATGAGAACTCTAGCCATACAAATTTGCAATTTTGTGTCAGAAACATTAAAAAAAAACGAAAAGGGGCGATACCGTTATTAGCCTCTTGGAAACCCCAAGTGGCGTCATTGCAATTGAAACCCCAAATCAACACCCGAATCTTGAGAAATGGACCTTATAGAATCACCTTCATTTTTGTTTGACATTAAAATTTACAAACAATGACGTTAAGAAAATAAAATTTAAAAAAATAACAAATTAAAATATTTTCAAAACAAATTTACAACATCATAAAATTTATAAACAAAAAATTTAAAAAAGAAATTCAAAAAAATGTCAAATTGAAAAAAAATGTTAAAAAACTACTTTTTTAGACATTTTAAAATTTATTAAACACATTTAAAAAAATTAGAAAAAATAAGATTTAAAAAAAAAAACTAAATTGAAAAGAAAATACACACACATACTATTAAAAAAAATTAGAACAAAATTTTAATTAAAAATTAAAAATTTATAAACTTCATATTATATTTGAAAAAAAAAAAACCCTCTCCCCCATTCATCCTGAAAAAAAATGAAAAAATTAAATTTATAACAAAAATTTAATTATAAATTTCATATATATCTTGAAAAAGGAAAATATCCATCACTCTAAATAAAGAGTGATCATGAACTATCCCAGAGGGACTCAATTTACATGCCAATAACTTCTTTTGTTGCCAAAATCTTAAGACTAACTCAATTAGGGACTTACATCATTTACTTGCCCAAATTGGCTTCTTTTTTCTTCCTTGAAAGTTTCTAATCTGTTACAAAAAAAGTCTACCAAAAATGTAAACCATTCGTCCTTGCTTGGAAACCTGCTAATCTTCTCGCAACTCTTTTGTCTCCAAATGGACTGGAGATAATAGTATAGCATGCTTGGACAGGATATCTGACTCAGTATTTAATTATCTATATATATGTGTTATGGATAGGTTTGAGAAGAAATTCAGGAGCCTTCTAATAGCTTTCAAGAGTTGTTGTAAGTGAGGTGCTTTGATCTAGATCTTCTTATTGACGCATTCCACTACCATTTGAGAGTCGCCAAGGACCTGCAAACTAGTGATATTTATGTTTACAGCCAACTCGATAATAGTGTGTAGGGATGTTAACTCTGATTTACTGTTCGGGCAATGTCCTTGAGCATATCTCACCTGTACTTTGATAAATTTCATATATATATAGCAAACCCTACCCCCCACACATCCCCCCCATTTTCCCTCTCCACCCTTCCCTTCCCTAACCCCCCTCCCCCCTCTTCCCCCTTCCCTTCCCCTCCTCCTCTGCCCCTCTCCATCTTCCCTCTCACCCTCCCCCCTCTCCTCCTCCCTCTACCCTCCTCACTCCCCCCTCTCTCGCTCTCCCTCTCCCAATCCATTTTCCCTATCCACCCTTCCCTTCCCTTCCCTTCCCTTGCCCCCCTCCACCCTCTCCTCCCTTCCCTCCCCCTCCCCCTCTGCCCCTCCCCTCCCCACTCTCCCGCTCCCCCGCCCCTCCCTCCTGCTCCCCTGCCCCTCTTCGGGAGAGAAGGGGGGAGAAGGAAGAGGGGGAGGGGGATGGGTGAGCGGGTAGGTTTTCTTTATTTTTTTATCAATTTTGGTTTTAGTTTTTTAGTTTTTTGCTTTTTTTTCTTAATTTTTTAAAATAAATTCTTTTATAACTTTTAAATTTTTTTAGTTTTTCCGATTTTTATTTAGTTTTGTTTTTCATTTATTTTTTATTTACTTTTTAATTAAAAAATATTTTTTGAATTTTTTTAAATGTTTTTTTATTTTTATTTTTTACCTTTTTTGTGATTTTATTTTTTTATTTGTTTATACATAAATTTTATAAATTGTTTAACAAATTTATGATTTTTATAATTTGTATTTTTTTTTTTTAATTTTAAATTTTGAAATTGTTAATGTGTTATTTCACTTTTTTCCTTCTTTTTTTTATTAAGTGTTTGTGTTTTTTTCTTTCGAATTGTTTTTATGTGTTTTTTTTCATTTTTTGTGTTTTTTATTTTTCTAAAAAAAATTAAATTTTTCTAGGGAAATGTAACCCAACAAAGGAAAGTGGTGCTACTGGTAGAACCTATTTTCAAGTGGTGGGTTGACTTAGGGTTTTGATAGAAAGGGTATTTGAATAGGTTTCAATAAACTTGTAAATTTAGCCTAGAAAAAAAGGGTGCTACCAGTAGCACCCCTTTTCAAAATGGAGGTAAAAACAACTACTAAGCATAACCTCCAAAAAAATGAGAACTTGTGCAATTTCTTGTTCTATAGTATATATTGTTTATAGGAAAGGTATGAGAATCACAAAAAAAATTGGAGGGTGTTCCTTTTAGTCTAGGTTAGATATGCGGGAAAGTGTTTCCTTCAAAACTAAAATCAATGCTTACATGATAACCTTACATTGTAGGCATATAGGCATATTGATCAGAGTTAACATATCCTATAAGGAAAAGGAGGAAACTGAGTTAGTCAATAATGAACGTGCAAACTACTTCCTTTAATGAGGATAAATTGGCTCAGTTCACATTATAGAGACTCTCGTTTCAAAGCATTGGGTTTCTTTTCTTGTCATGTGTTATGGGCCAAAGATTCAACCTTAATGTTTCTTAAACTCTTACATCATGCTTTATACTACGTGATTCTTAAATATTTTTTGTATGACCATTGACGGAGTTACACCTATTGATTTCAGGTAGTTGTTACTAGCTAGAGATTTGTTGTTGTTATGAAGGAAAATAATTACCTCTTGCATTAAAATTCACCACTATTAAATAGGAATTGCAAGCTTGCATATGATCATTCAAGGTGCACTTCTTGAGAATTTATATCCAAGAGTTAAAGTAATATATTAAGTCTTATGTTCTTCTATAATGATTTTTCTCAACCACCACATGGACATTCTCTTAGTGTGCTTTGGGTGATTCCATGAAGATGGGTAACTCTTTTTGGCCAAATATGATGGTGAAAAACTGAAATTTTACCCATGTATTAAATTGAAGCCCTCGAAACTCATACTTGCCACATGAATTTTGACATGCGGTTGAAAAACGAAATGTAGATAATTATGTTGGCTTTCCAATGATATTTTTTTTGAAATATACCAATGCCATATATCGTGTCGAATTTTCATTTAATGGAACGTGTGTACTTAAAATTTTGAAGAGCAATTAATAAGTAGTTTGTGTGCGTGCACAATAAATTAATGTTAAAGTAATAATTTAAAAAAATGAAATATGTGAACATGATCTAGACAGAGTGCACTGGGGCTTACATATTTATCTTTTAATTTTTCTCGAAAAATTATATTTATTATTATTTTTCGAAACTTACCAATGAATATTTAAGTCACATTTTGCACACATGTGTGTGCGTGCACGAAATCTTTTTATTTTTTACATAATTTGCAAAACTAAAAATACCCTTTTAAAGAGGACATTTTATCTGGGGCTTGTGTATTTTTTCAAATTTTTTGGATGTGTATTTTGAATGTTGTGGATTTATCTTTGAGCTCAATCGAAGTTGTCGACATGGTTTTTTAGGGCAAGTTTTAGTAGAAATTTCAAAACAACAGACATATGAAGATAAAAATTCGTCAATTTTATATATCTCGATAGAGGATTCGTTGATGAATCCAATGGTATCAAGTCTGCTCATTAATGAGCATTTAATGACATGGTTTAACTCTATGGAAGGCAGGCAAAACTTTCATTCTGTAGTGAAAAGGGCTCTCGGCCTATTTTTTAAGCCCTCAATCAAGCTAAATACCTCGATCGAGGGTTTAACAACACCTCGATCAAGGGTTTAACAATACCTCGATCGAGGTATTTTAAAACCCTCGATCGAGAGCCTAAAATGAACCTTTTTATGTTTTTCAAAAGCTAGATTGAGCTTTTCAAAAGCTCGATCGAGCTTTTGCGAGCTTTTCAAAAGCTCGATCGAGGGTTTTAAAACCCTCCATCGAGGTATTTTCAAAATCTCGATCGAGGGTTTTAAAACCCTCGATCAAGGTATTTTAAAACCCTAGATCAAGCTTTTAAAACCCTCGATCGATATTTTAAAACCCTCAATCGATCTTTTAAAACCCTCGATCGAGCTTTTAAAACATCTATCGAGGGCTCGAAAATACCTCGATCGAGGGTTCAAAAAATAATTTTTTTAGCTTCCATCCACCAAAAATGGTGAACCACCTTCGTGGAATCACCCCTTTGTGCCTATCTTTAGTGATGATATCATCATTAAGAATGTGTAGAACCGGGGAGTATCTTCAAACCCTCTCTAATTCCAAATTTATCAAAAGGAAGTGCTCCACCTACAAGCTATTCTAGTCCTTTCACACAAGTTATTGTTAACACGTGAGGGTGCCCACATTGGAGGATTTATATTGGAGGCACCAATGGCTATTTTCAATAGATTTCATTTACTATTGATATCCCATTGATGCACCTTTCGTGGAGTGTCTTGTATTAGAAATATTTTTTTATCCTTATTTTATTATGCACAAATAAGGGAACCTTCAGCCTATTCTTATCATTTTCACTCATTGTATTGTAAGAAATTATATATGTACAATCCCATGCTCACTGTATAAGAAATGGAGAGGTGAGAGATGCTTTTTTTATTGGAATTCTTTAGTCTTTTCATTCTTGATCTGTCTCCATTCTTCCTTCTATGTTCTTCCATAACAAGTTATTGAAGCAAAAGACTAATTGAGCAATGGAGGTCACTCTCATGACATTCATTTGAATTTTCCATGATACATTGTGTGAGAAAAGCACTTGAGAAGTGATAGTTCATCTCCTTGAGTCTTTGTGGTGCAAATATTACATCTTTAGATTATGAAGATACATCTATGGCATAATGTTGAAAAAAAATTGTTAGACATTTTTTTGCACTCTCTATATGGACAATAAATCCTAAAAATATATACTAGAAACATAATATTCAATTTAAAATAAATAAATAACTAAAATTTTCAATGAGAAAATATTCAATAGAAATTCTCAATACCTGTATCATCCAAACATCCATAGAGCTAACGACCACAATTCATAAGGTCTACAATACTATTGGAACATTAAAATGTATCATCTGCACAAGGGAACATAAGATTTATATTCCTCTAAAATTATATACTAGATACATAAATTTAGTTAAAAATAAAGAAATAACTATTTTTTTTAATGACAATATTTAATAGAAATTCTCAATACATGAATCATCGAAACATCTGTAGAACTGGTGACTACAGTACATAAGATCTACAACATTGTTGGAACATAATAATGTATCATCTGCACATGGGAATATAAGATGTGTAGTCAACCAAAAATCTATATAGATACATAAAATTTAGTTAAAAATAAAGAAAGAACTAAGTTTTTGTCTTCTTAATAAAATTGAAAACAGAAGATGTGAAAGTATATAATTGCTTGAGTTTCATTTGGTTTCGAGAATAATTAATTCTCTACTAAATAAGGACAACCACATGAAGTTGGAAGCTCATCTTGCCCCTTCCCCCCACACATCACTCTCAATTCCCCATATCCCATCTATCTACTAGTGCGAAATAAATTAAATTAACATCAAATAATTAAACATGTAGGTTCCATAAGAAATATCATTTACAAGATAGTAGCAAATATATGATATAATCAAAGTTCATTATACAAAAATCAAAGTACAAAATGTATTATATAAAAATGTTCATTGTACATCACTTTCTATGGGATTTCTTATTCTTAAACAAATTCATAAGAGACATGTTGTTCTCTATTGTATTTGGTGGACTTTGTTGGTCGGGATATGTTGATTCCTACTTCCTAACATGGGAACACAACATACGTATTTGGTCACGTATAGGTTGAGTTGGAATAACATCCAATGTAAAAAAGGTTAAAAGATATATAATTAATATTCATAATGAATGTTCAGTGTTAATATCAAATCAACATTTGCTAATTTTTTACTATTAATATATATTAAATCAATGTTTATTACCTTCTTAATGTGGAGGAGCCATGGTTTGGGGCGCATTCACCTCTTTTTATGTCCTTCTTTCCTCACCTACAACCTCTGCCCTTAAATCAAAATGAAATTTATAATAATACAAAATCTAATCTTAAAATTCAATATCTTATAAATATGATAATTATACAATCATAGTATCGTCACAAGGTTGTGGATCTCATCAAGCATCAATATTGCTCGATCTCTCCTACATTATTAAAATGAAAACATTCAATTATAGGTTTTTGAAGTAGAAATCATCCTTTTGTTTTTGGATGCTAAGCATAAGTATCATTTTCAAAACTAATATTTGTTTGGTCTTCAGGTTCCCCCCATCTTGGACACGTTCAAGCAAAAAATGAAACCGACATTTGAATGTGAGTTTCCTTTCTTATTCCTTGGGCACTCGTTTCATGCATGATATCCCCCTAACATTCCAAAACATGTCAATAATGAACAGGTTCCCTTTTTTTGAGTAATAAGAGGTTAAATCATTTTCGTACTTACAAATGGAGGATACAATTTCAAGTATCACCCTAGCCAAGTTTGTGTTGGTCGTTCTTTGCTAACTTGACCTGGGTGGCCTTGGATGTATCTTTAAGCGTACAAGAATATTTAAGGAAATCGAGTAATTCAATTTTAATTTTAATTTGAACTTTATAAAAATATCAACTAAGTAAAATTACAAATGTTATACCTTCCTCCATATGGAGATGTCTTTCCTTGTCTTATCACACCTTTTTCCTTTGCGTGCTCTTGGAGAGATTTCCACTCTCTCAAAGATCATAGGAGGTCGATCATACCTAGGTTTTTTTTCTATGTTAATGCTATATGTGTCTCTTATCATTTTCAAATATATACCTGTAATAATTGTAACTTGTGATTGGTTGAAAATATCTCCAAATATACCAACCATGTCATTTAGAAGCGTCTTCTTCAAATTATAAGGTTTTTGGCTATATTTGGTGTGAATGGTTGGCCCAAAAATATCTAAATCCGTTTTTTGCAGGTTCTTCCAAAACATATTATTTTGTATAAAACCAATAATATTATAATTGATTAAAAATTACTACAATTATATAACCTTATGGCTTATAGATGCATTGTTAGTTACTTGGGAGTTTATGTAGCTTCAATGGCACTAGGTTTTCATCCATGAGAAGCTCAATGGAAAATGGGATGAAGATCATTTAGAAGAAGAAAAGGATCACCTGCTCAAAGTATTCAAAAATAACGAGTACACCAAGAAACAAGGGATCAAAGCCTTTCAAAACGCTAATCATGGGCCTTGGTTCAACTCTCGGAATAATAATGTTGTCTCCAAAGTTTTCCTACCTTACATGCAAGAGACCATAGATAAGTTGGATAGAGTTCTAAAGAAGAAGAACATTATAACCAAATTAAAACCATTAACTACCATCAGAAACTCCCTTATTTATATGAAATATACCATTGATCCTACCAACAAAAAAGGAGTGTATTTGATTCCTTTCTCATGTGGTACACCCTACATTGGTGAAACTAGTAGGTCATTCAAAACTAGGTTTCACAAGCATGCAATTGGCCTTCAGCACAATATATTTTGTTCCTCTGCTCTCAGTGAAAAATATTCCAGCAAGACTAAGAATCACATTTTCCTTGGGGATGCCAAAATCCTATCCAACGAAGACCATCACTTTAACAAATATTTTAGGGAGGCCATTGAAATTGAGAAATGCCCCAACAATATAAACATAAATGATGGATGAAAAATTACTAGTAATTGGATTCCATCCTTAACAACCAGGTCTGTTCCTAGGAAGGTTTTCTCCATGCTCTTCTCTAGTCATTTTCTTTTTCTCCTCTCGGTTGCCTTCCTTCTCTTTTTTTTCTTCTCTTTTGTCTGTGACCTATTTGTTTTATTGTTTGTTTCACCCATTATATATATATATATAAATTTATATTTCCTTCTCAATTATTATTATTATTTGTTTATTTTAGCACTGAATTATTAATAGATTATAAGTATTAGTATTGATTAATTTAGTTTTAGTATTAATATTATTTATTTATTTAATTTTACTATTATTTTCTTTACTTAGTTATTATTAATATAAAACAACTAACCTTACCCTATTAATAGTACTATTCCTTAATATCACTATTATTAATTATAATCCCCTTTTTCTTTTATCTTATTTCTATGTCTTTCACTTTATAAAATTTCCTAGGGTTTGTTCATATTTTAGGGTTCCTTCTGCTTTGTTTAGGTCAACTTTTCTTTAGGGTTTGTGAGTCTTTGTTTCCTCTACTTATCCTTTCTTCTAAAGATAAGAAATTCCCAATCTATTTATCTTTTCTTGATGATAAAACACACTAGATTGGTTTGAAATGTTGAATTAAATAAATCATTGTAATAGATCAAAAAAAATTTCTTTACCAAAAATCTGATCGCAGAAGGCTTAAAACTAATGTGTGTGTGTGTGCAATAATAAATCATGTGGTAACATTGTACTTTTGGATTTGTTAGTTTATTGTCAGTTCCAATTATATTCAATCCTATGTATAGTGTGAATCTTTCTTCTTTATTCAACAACAAAATTTGATGTTCCTGCTTAAAGATTGACATAAATTTTATGAAAACAATTGAGAAGTAAAGACAAAAATAGGGTAAAAACATGAAGGTGGGTAACACTTCCATGAGAAACAAGTGTAAAAAAGATTTACCGGAGGTTATTCGACCGATTAATAAACATTATTCGACCGAATAACAAATGTTATTCGGCAGAATAACTGTCATTATTCGGCCAAATAACGCATAAGTTATTCGGCCGAATAACTAGTAACAGTTCTCCGTTTAGGTTAACGGGGACCCTTGAAGTGTGTGTGAAGCACTGCCGGCCAGGAAAAATTTTTGGGTGTTAGTTTATTTGGCCGACTAATTGTTCGGTCGAACAATTGTTCGACCGACTAATTGTTCGGCCAAATAATTATTCGACCAAACAATTGTTCGGCCGAACAATTGTTCGGCTGAACACGTTTCCTGCATAAAAGCCCGGCCTTGTCTGCAGTTTGGCATTATCTGCTGGCAATTTTTTGGACCCCGCTTGTGGGCCTGCTATCGATCCGTGTTGTGATTGTTAATGTTTGCTACCCTGCATGGTTGCTTTGTCGACTCGCGTTCGATCTCACTCCACTCCTCCCCCGCTTTCTTGCCACTCCTCTCCCACTTTCTCGCCACTCATCGCCTGCTTTCTCATCACTACTCGCCACAACACTCGACTTCTCTGTTCGTCGACGAGGCTGCTATCAGCTAGCTCGAAATCGCCTTTCTCCATTGGACAGTCGCTCCTTGACAGATCCGCATGGAGTTAACGGCTTCGGGGTGAGGTAAGAAATAGTTTAAATGTTTCATTTCTATGTTTGTTTGTTTTTTCCAATTTGTTTTTTGATGTATGCAGATGTATTCATATTTTAATGTGTGCTGAATATGTGGTAGTGTGTGCAGGTCAATTCGTTTGTTGAGTTGGTGGTTGTCTTCGGTGCGGCATTGGTGTTCTGGTGTTTGACACAGAGTTGATAGTTTGTCATTTTCTCAGGTATGTTTTGATGATAAGTTGTTTCTTTTTGTTTTCGTTTGCGTATTTCTATAGTTTTTTGTTGCTAATACAATTTGTTGATGTTTGTAGGAAATTTATTTTCATTCGACGAGTTGGTGGTCATATCCAGTGCGGCATTGGTGTTCGTGTCTGGTTAGACAATCTGTTGACTGCGAGTTTGGTTTACAGGTATGCCTTCTTTCCCAATTTTTTGGATTGTCAACAAATATAGTTGTCATTTAAAGAAAATTAATACAAAATATTTGCATTAAGAATTAAAATTAGACTGTTTATTTTTTTTTTACATTAAATTTTTTGTTCATTTTGTTGAATAGAGTTTAAAAACTCTGTTGATGAACAGAGTTTAAGAACTCTGTTCATGAACAGGGTTCTTAAACTCTATTCATGAACAGAGCTTAAAAACTTTGTTCATGAACAGAGTTATTGAACTCTGTTCATGAACAGAGTGCTTAAACTCTGTTCATGAACAGAGGTTAAAAACTCTGTTCATGAACAGAGTTCAAGAACTCTGTTCATGAACAGAGTTCAAGAACTATGTTCACGAACAGAGTTCTTGAACTCTGTTCATGAGCAGAGTTCTTGAACTCTGCTCATGAACAGAGTTCTATAAGAATATGATGTTATTGGAGATCTTTCAGCCCAACTTATGGATCTAGTTGAGTGGACCTAGTAGTGGACTATTTAAAAGTGAACTTAGTCTACTAACCAACTAAAGGGGTCCCTAAGGAAGCAAACCTTCTAACTACTTGTGCAAATTTTGTGCACTAGAACAATCACAAGTATCTTTGACCCAGAGAACAAGATTTCATGGAGATCTGGCAACTTCTCAAGTATAAATAGACTACTCATGGATCAAATTGTGAAAAGATAAGAAATAAATGTTTTTTAATGTTACATTTATAGGTTTAATTTATGAATACCAATATTTAAATGGCACCTGTTTGTATTGGACAGTCTTGTTCTAGTCAATCTTCTGCATTCCCTCAACTTGTTTTTGTGTAATAAACGTTGAAGTTTGCACCTCACCAATTTTTTATACTAAATTTATATAATAAGATATAAAGAGGATGAAAATTTTTACCCTTGAACAGAGTTCTTGAACTCTGTTGATGAACAGAGTTCTTAAACTCTAATCTTGAACAAAGTTTAAGAACTCTGTTCATCAACAGAGTTTAAGAACTCTGTTCATCAATAGAGTCTTTAAACTCTGTACATGAACAGAGTTTAAGAACTATGTTCATCAATAGAGTTTAAAGACTCTGTTCATGAACAGAGTTTAAAGACTCTATTCATGAACAGAGTTTAAAGACTCTGTTCATATAAAGAGTCATATAGTGTTGTAAGTCCTTCATTATTTTTTTTTCTTATAAATAATATGAGATGTTTGTTTATTGAGATATATAATGTAATCATATGTGATGGATGAAAAATTTGTAAGGTTACTATACCACTACAATTAACTGCATTATATCTTATATCTGATTATGAAATGATTATTAAATATATCTTTATGTTGCAATAGTAGTGATGGTAGGAATTTCAGTTAACTAATTATGCTAGATTTAAGAGAGGGACTTACAAAAAGAAAATCACTTATACTACTTTAGACACCCCTACATTTGGTATGTAGTTATTTATCAGATATGTCTTTAAGTCTGTAGAATTAAGATGTACAACTTCAATATGTTATGAGTTGACATTTGTGTAAATTTTTCTTTCTTATAAATAAAGTACGATTCTTATAATAAGTGGATATATATATATATATATATATATATATATTTCATGTGATGTTTGTTTATTGAGATATATAATGGAATCATATGTGATGGATGAAAAATTTGTAAGGTTAATATACTACTACAATTAACTACATTATATCTTATATCTGATTATGAAATGATTATTAAATATATCTTTATGTTGCAAAAGTAGTGATGGTAGGAATTGTAGTTAATTAATTATGCTAGAGTTAGGAGAGGAACTTACAAAAAAAAATCACTTATACTACTTTAGAAACCCCTACATTTGGTATGTAGTTCTTTATCAGATATGTCTTTAAGTCTGTAGAATTAACATGTACAACTTCAATATGTTATGAGTTGACATTTGTGTAAATTTAGAAATCATATCAAATGGAAAGAGTGGAGTCTTCGAAGCGAAAGCGTAGGAGGTCATCACATTCATCGAGAATTGGAGTCCCAATTGGTAGTCAAAGGTTGTCGAATTCACCTCGGTGTTTGAGTTTATTGTATGGGTGACAGTCATCCGATCACCAACAAGGTGATAGGGGTACAAATGATTCCCCTTTATCTTCTATGGGAGAGCGTCGATCTAAACCTTCTGTCGGTATGAACATTAATGTTTCAATACATGTATAATCTGTATTTTTGTTTGTTTTGAATTTTTGGACAAGGTTAACACTTGAATAAGGCTATATTTGAAGCAGAGCGAGGTTCAGAAGATGTGCGTAATTTGACAGAGCGGGAGGAAGATCAAGAGAGGATTGTAGATGATGGAATAGGTGCAGGTGCAGAGCAGGGTCGCGAAGATCCTCCTAGAGCTAGGATGACATATGTTTCACTAGCTGAGGGTTGTACACTCATATCAACTTATCCATCTGATTTACTTGATGAGCTTCCATGGGAAGGTGTTGTGCAACAAACTATCCTTGAAAGTTGTAGATCCCACTACGATAGGTTGAACTATGATCTTTCTACTTTGGATCTCCCTTCAGAGAGCAGACAAAGTCTAGAGATTGTTTTGGGGTCATTGTAAAAATTCATTGATGCATATGAGGAACTCGGACCAACTACGAATGGTTTTGTTCATTTGATGCAGAGGCGAAAGGAACAAGTTATGGGTCCAGACAAGTGGGAGGTTGTGAAGGAGAGAGTGACCAAAGAACAGGCCAATTAAATGTTTAATTTCAAAGAAGGCCTTAAGCAAAAAATGTTGAAAGTGTAATATTTCAAGCATCCTCAAATTGAACATCTAATATACAATTGGTTCCTTGCAGCTTATGGTCGATTGCCATGGAACGATGAGGTTCCTAATTATTTTGCTAGATTTTTCTATGCCGAGTTTTTTTTAGATATGAATCCAAACTATACTGATATTCCTTCTGACTTTTATGGAGTTGGAAAGGGTCGAATATATAATCGAAAAGGTTCCCTTAGAGACCCTAAAACTCTTCTACCTCCACCCGAGATACCTCATCCACCCAGGGTTGTGGCTTTAAGATTGGAGATGGAGCCCACATCCCAACTTGGGACAACTGCAAGGGATTCTGTAGGTGATGGTTTAACGTCAGCTCTTGTTGGAGTAGAAGTTGGATTGGGTCGAGAGAGGGCTCATGCTACTATTCGTCAAAAGTTTGTTTACAAGATGAATGATGAGGTAGATAGATTAAGCATCGACGATCTCAGGGCTTATGCCAAGTCTTGTCGCAATATAGCTTCAGATGTGTTATCCAATGACACATCGAGTATGGGAGAGGTTTGTTGATTATGCTATGACAATCTATTTGATCTTTTATTCATTTTGAATTGAATTTTTTGTTACATAGTAATAAGTATATTAAGCAAATGTATTTTGTTTGCAGTTTTCTAGAATGTTGAATGCACATAATTTTGAGTCTCCACTAGTCAAAATGAAGAGCGTCTCAGTCAAAATGAAGAGCGTCTTGGAGAGGTATATTTATTATAATATTTATGCTTGAAATTTATATATATTTTTTTAAAATTTTAATAAATATCAATGTATCTTATTGTTAATTTGACTTATCCATGCAGGTTTCTTTAGAATCGAACTTTTTAGATGATTTACCATCTCTTGTGAGCTAATGATTTTAATTTTCTTGTTTTGGTTTTAAGTTAATTGCTTACTTTATTTTTTGTTTCTACTATGTTTTATTCATGAACAAAATTTAAATTTTATGGGAGACACCATATGGAAATTGGGGGTGAAGATGTAGGTTCTTTGTTAAATGCGGATATTGGCACCGAGGTAATTTTGTTTAATTGATCTCTGATATAAGTTTAATATTTTATATTTTATTTATTTATTTTAAAATTGTTTCAATATTTTATTGGATTCATAAATTACTTTTGTACATGTTGCAGCTTGGCTCTCTTAGATCCTTTGGAGCCAAAGGGAAGACTCCGGTGGAAGAAAGTGGTGGACATGCATTCAGAGAATTTGATGTACAACTTTTTTAATAATTGAATTGTTCTTTCATATATAAGTTTAATATTTTAATTTTTTGAATTTAGTTTAAAATTGTTAAAATAATTTATGATATTCATAATTTGTTTTTATACATGTTGTAGGTCGAGTTGAGTCCAAGGGAAGGTCCTAGTGGAAGATAGTGGTCCAGATGGATAGTGGTTCAAACTTTTTGGTTTTTGTTGATATATATATATATATATATTGTAGTTGTTTTTGACATCAAGGGTATTTATTTTTTGATTATACATATATGTACATTGAACTCACATGTTGATGAATTTTTTTATTGGATTATATATGAGTACATGTTAATTATTTGTCATTTGGTAAAATGTTTAGAATAAGTTTTGCATGAATGTTTAAAATGTTAAGAATGAATGTTTGGAACTTTTGATAGGTGCAATCTAAAGTTAGGAAATGTTGAATGTTGAAAATGAATGTTATGGTAAGAATGAATGTTGGAAAAGAATGAATGGGAGGTGTCAAGAATGTTTAAAATGTAAAGAATGAATGTTTGGAACATTTCATAGGTGCAATTTAAAGTTAGGAAATGTTGAATTTGTTAAAAATGTTCAATGTTAAGTTGAAAATGAATGTTATGGAAAGAATAAATGTTAAGAAAGTCTTGAATCATAAGAATGAATAGGAAGTGTCAAGAAGGTTTAAAATGTTAAGAGATGGATGTTACCAAAGTTTAAAATGTTAAGAAATGAATTTGTTATCAAAGTTTTAGGAAGTTTAAGAATGTTGTACCTGATATGAATATTTAAGAATGAATGAATGTTAGGAATGATAGATATTTTTGATAGAAATATGAAGTTTTAATAGGTTCAATTTCCTAATGTTATGAATGAAAATCTATGAATTGTTGGATAAAAGTTTCAATCTTTTGGTCGTTTGATCGATATGATGTTGCATATGTAAATTTCAAATTTTATCTAATATTTCTCATATGTTCATTGTTCAGGTACTTTGTAGTTCGTGAATTTCTAAATGCTGCTGAAATCATGGCAAATGGGGATAAATGATTTTTTGTTTTTTAATCACAAGTGAGGATTCCCGGATTGTGAAGTTTAAGCTAAGTTAGAGCAATGAATTTTAGACAACAATTCGATGAATTTTTATCGATTTGTTGTAAACAATCATTGCTCTAATTTAGCATAAGCTTCACAATACAGGAATTCTTGTTTGTGATTAAAAATCAAATGATTGTTATCTCCATTTGGCATGATTTCAGTTATGTGAACTTACATGTAAGAGATATATTATCTTTGTGCAACAATCATTTATTTAAAAACCATATAGATTAACAACTTGTTTTAAAAAACTCATTCAGATCATATTTATGGTGAAGTACATTAGAGAAACATGTTCAATGGATTAGAAGAATACAAAATTTAGTAGGTTTCTCGGTGATTTCTCATTGGCATCAATCAATCAAAAGTAAAAATTTGGGGCGGAGTGTGGGGATAGCCACATCCATTATCTCATTCCTTAAGTGGTCTAATAGACATATGGGGACCCGAATAAAATAATTTATATTATGAAATTACAAATTAAAGACAAACATTCCATATAGCTGAAATTTACAACATTTTTGAATTTTTTTTAATTTTGATTAAAAATTTCATTACCAAATAATTTTTGAATTCATTTTTAAGCATGTTAAAATACAACCATTTAAACTCTTATGCTAGTTCTCATTCAAGATAATATTCATAAAAATTTAATGAAAAAATATATTGTACACAACAATTGACATGGACAAAAATATCTAGATCAATTCATTTTTGATATATAGTTAAAAACATCGCAATGGAATGCCATTCTCAATTATCCGTTCATGGTCACATATGGACAGTTTCCATTTTTTGGTTTTTAACTGTTTTTTTTATGAAACTTGTACCAACCTTATTCGAGATGTACATACTAAATGACTATACTGACAACATATAACATCGGGTTTATAATCTTGAAAGTAGACATATTTTTTAGTCATATGCGTCTGCTGAAAAAAATAGCCTTTTAAAATGATGGATCCTCTCTCGTATGTAAATCTGTTGTCATTGTAGTCCTCCAATAACTTCATCTTTCCTTCAGTGCATCGCATCAAATAATATTTCACATTTTCATTGTTGTCTAAAGGTGCAATCACAGCGAAAACATCTCCTGTGCAAATTACAATTGGTGTTAGTGTTTTTAAATCAATTAAATTGACTATATACTTATGGCGATGGACAAGAATGAACAATTAACTTAAAAGTCAAGTAAGTTCATTACCTTCTCTAACAAGATCTGAAATTCTATCGCCATCAGATGATATTGCTATTTCTTCTGATTCTAATTCTTCTACACATACGAGTGGCATTTTTCCTTTTGGATTAATCTCTGTGTGTTTCGAAGCTTTTACATAGTTGTTTGTTATGATTTCACAAACTTCTGTAGATTCAACATTTTCAATGCAAATATGACAAAATCATGATTGCTTTCTACTGTCAAATGCAAACACGTTTTGGAATGATTTTGTTTGAATAGAGTGAAGATCTATAGTCCCATGTATGGTGCTAGCGTCATATGGTATTGATCTATTTATATCTTGGACCCCAACAAGCCAAAAAAACCTACACAATAAATGATAAATCATTTGAAGAACAACTTTTAATGTTAGTGTACATGTACTTAAATGTTAGTGTACATTTTTTTAAATTTCAAGAAATAATATAAATTAAAAAAGTAGTGTACATACCTGCGCACATCTTTTGATTGTTGATTATAATCATGGCTTAGATTTAATTGACACCATTGGAAAACCTCTGCAGCTAAATGAAACCGTGCAGAAGAATAGTTCATTTGCCATCTTCAAAGTGCTCTTTTTACGCATGCTCCTGCACCATCATGTTCACATTTTCCATGTCCAGTTTCAAAGAAATTCCAACGATGTTTAATGTTCAACGCTTTATGAAGTCGACATAACCAAAAAAATGATCATGAAGATTTAAATTGACCTGCACATCCATCAGCCCATATCCAATGTTCATTGAATTTAACTTCACGTTTTTTCAGTGAATCATAGAAAATATTTTCTATACAATGTTGAACAAAATGTGTATCGTGTGTACGATCATCGCTGATATAAAAGTGATATTCTTTAATCACATCTCGATTGTCACATGTGATTTCAATGCCATCAACATCCTATTGAGAATGTCTATATACAACATGGACAAATATCGAAACTTGGTCAGAGTGATAGTATTCACTCTGTATTTCTTTTTGTGCAGCAAATGTATAGTTTTCAGCAAAATCAACCACGGACAAAATTGTTCTGAGTGGAAAAATTTCACGGGACTGTTTGAATTGAAGATCTTGCCATTGTGCTTTATGTGAATGCTGGGTGTATTTATAAATTTCACTTTCAAATTTTTTGAGAAAATCTGTCACGCATATCTTATCTTCTAGCAAATCAATTCTTTTAGAATGTGAATCACTAGAACTTGTAGTATAATCGATGTATTCGTATCTCCTCCATTCAACATTTACATTTGACAACGATTGATCATTATCGATAGGATATTTATTGTGGAATAGCACCAGATTTCTACAACGATGACAATGTTTTCCATTGACACATTTCTTTGAATAAAATACCTCATCATGATTTCTCTCACATAAAATTTGAGATATGAATTCACGTATTGTGGACGGAGGTGGTGAATTTGTCCAAAACATTTTACCAAATTCAAGAAACGTGTCATAATATAACTGAAATTGCACATGATAATGGCAACAACATGTATCACGTATAGTAATAGGTCTAACATACCATGATTTTTGTTACACAAATGTAGTGATTGATATATTAATTCCACGATGATCTTCCTTGAATTTATTGAACAATTGTTCTTGTGTCATGTCCATTATATGTTTCGGTTGGATTTCATATACATTTCGTGATATTCTTTTGCAAATCACATCTCTTGAATTTGGTTAAACTCGAGCATGTTCCAACCAATATTCTCGTACAATATCTTTAACACCTGCTCCCAATCTATCTTTGTAAGGTTGTCTACAAATAATTGCCGAGCAAGCAAGTTCATTATTTTCATCTATTTGCATTCTGAATTTGCTATGTTTGTATAATGTCTTTCTTGATGTTCCAACTGCTTTTGCTAGTTCTATTGTCAAACGCTTTTGTTTAGTACTAGCTGAAAAAATTGCTGTATGAATTGGTTTACGTGCAGCACTGATATCTTTCTTCATGGATTTTTCAAATTTTTTTATTGCATCACCTATATTTTCTATCACATTTTGTTTCAATTTCGACTCTTTTGTCGTCTTGTGAATACCCAATAATGATGTAGCACCTTCTAACTTCTTGGACACTAATTAACATCTCAAAATTTGTGCTTGTCCTGCTATTGAGTAATCCTTGAGAATTCATCATAAAATTTTGTAGCACGATATCATGCAACATGTATTGGTATTTTTTCTCCATATTTGTCGCAATCAATGTCTTCTACCATTTCATCATCAATGGTGAAAGTACCTATACATCAAGTTAAATTTAATTTAACATATATCAAAAAATAAAATTCATTATAAATAAATGAATTTGGAAAATATATGATATATACATACCAGGTCCAATTTCTGGATCTTGAACTTGATCTTCAATATTAACTTCATCGACATTAGCATGTAAATCACTATTTACATCTTCTACAATGGTCTCTTCAACTTCAATTTGTTCTTCTTGTACTCTATTTTCAATTTCAATTTCCTCAACATTATCATGTAAATCTGTATTTATATCTTCAATAATTCTCTCTTCCATTTTGGCAACCCTTTGTTTTTTGGCAATATATCTAAGTTTTTGTTTTTCTCTATTACCATCATCATCACGTTTACAATCACCTTTTTTTTTACGTTTTCTTTTATTGCCAATGATTGTTTAATCTATAAATGATAAATTAAAGAATCATTACTTTATAGTAAAAATAAATAAATTAAGATTTAAAAACATTTACGGAATTTATAAAAACATGAACTAAAATTTACTTCACCTTATAAAAATCTTGTAAGAGTCTTTTGAAGAAGATCTCTTTGGAATTAAATTTCCTTTAAAAAAACTCTCTGAACAAAAATCTTCTTTGAAAAACACCTTCTTGGAAAGAAATAAGAAACTCCTTGACAATAAATCACCTACCCATTAGCCCCAAGAGTTAGCTTGATCGGTTGTGTTCTCGGAAGTTAGGCCTCCCAGCATGCGAGGTCACGGGATCCATCCTCATAGACCCTCTTGGGGTTAGGCACGCAGCGGCCGCAGGGCGAAAACCCCTTCGGGGCGGGTCCGTCGGAAATTATTTCGTGGATATAGCGGTCGGCTAAGCCGATTAAAGTGAACCACATGGAAAAAAAAAAAAAGATCACCTACTCATTGAAAAATAATAAGAACACCTTGTAAATAAATCTTCTTTGTAAAAACCATTGGAAAAAAAAATCTCTTTGAAAAAATATCTAGGAAAAAAGCCACTAGAAAAAAATACTTTGAAAAAAACTTATTTGTAAACATATCTTGGAAAAAACCCTTGTAAAGAAATAACTTATTTGCAAAAATACTTTGAGTAAACAACTCTTTGAAAAAACTCCTTTCAAATAAATAAGAAGTGCAAAACTACCTTGGAAAAAAACCATTTGCAAAATACCTTAGCAAAACAACTCTTTGAAAAAACCCCTTTCAAATAAATAAGAAGTGCAAAACTACCTTGGAAAAAACCATTTGCAAAATAACTTAGCAAAACAACTATTTGAAAAACCCCCTTTGAAAGAAATAAGAAGTGCAAAATTACCTTCGAAAAAAACCATTTGTAAATTACCTTACCAAAACAACTCTTTGAAAAAATCCCTTTCAAAGAAATAAGAAGGAAAAATACATTTTTTTTGCAAAAATACTTTGGAATAAACACTCTTTAAATACAACCCTTGGAAAGAACCTCCTTAGAAAGAAACATTCTTTGCATAAACCACTTTGCAAACATGTCTAAGAAAATAAATATTTTGAAAAAACTCCTTGCAAATATGTCTTAAAAAAAAAACTCCTTTACAAAAATGTCTTACAAAAAAACTCCTTCAATGTGCCTTTTGGAAAAAAGAAAAAAAAAAAAAACATACCTTGTAAAAACCTTCTTTTGCAAAAAATGTCTTCTTTGAAAACCCTTTAAAAAATAGTTTGACAAGAAATATGCGAAGTTAAAACATACGAAAATAATGAATCAATTTATGTTTATTTATACGAGTATAGAAAATTTTTTATTTTTTTTTTCTGGTCGACGAAATTTTTTTTCCGTTTCATTATTCGGCCGAATAACCTTTGCTGTAATTGACGATGCCGTTACGGAAAAAGGTTATTTGGCCGAACAATTATTCGGCCGAATAATTATTCGGCCGAATAATTCTTCGACCGAACAATTATTCGGCCGAATAATCTCTGAAACATGGAAGCCTCACAATTCTGTAGAATTTTCACGTTTTTCCATTTTCGGAAGGGAAAAACAACCTCTTACACTACAAAACAAATGTCGGACTTGATACCATTAGGTTCATCATTGAATCTACTTTACGTGGGTATAGATTTTGTTGTGTATAGATAAGAACTGATATTTTTTATGTTTTCTTTTCGTAACATGTGTTGAGTTTGGATTCATCTATTTAAAAAACCGGTGAAAAGAAAAATCCATAACTTTAAAAATACACCACCAAAAAAATTGAAAAAAATGTGGGAATCTTAATTGGTCTGTCTATTTCGAAAGGGTTTTTGTAGATTTTTTTATTTTTAGAGCCGATTGAGAGAAAAGTGGTGCAACAAAAAAGATGTTGAAAATTGACTTAGTTTCCCCATTGATCGACTTTACAAAAATTTAATAATTAGTATATAGATCCATTGGTTACAAACTTATAATCATGCACTAGTACATTGTGTGTAGATTGTCGTAGCATTTTCTGTTTTTGCAAAAAACAAGTCTAGCAACGATTCTACTGGCGCAACAAATCATAACTATTTTGTAGTCTTTTTATTTTATAAGAACACACTGTCAAACATTTGCGAAATCGACATATCAAATCTCAATAAAAAAAATTGAAAAATTTATGAATAGAAAGCTAACATAATTCTCTAAAAGTTTTCTTTTTACTGCAAAGTGAAATTTTAAACAAAAATATCACTTTTGTTCGCCCAAAGTTGAAAAACATGAAAAAACCAGAATTATTTTCTCACGAGACCCCCCAAAATAGACACCCATCTTCATTTTTTCACCCATATGCAATGCTCATAAATAAAATAATTATTTTCACTCCCAAGTTAATGAATAGTGTGAGGTAGTTGCATAATTCATTGTGTAGAGGGTGGAAAGGAAGATTGAAAGTGATAATAAAATCATTGTCTTTCATTACCAAGTTTCACATATTTATGGTGGTTCTTGTTTCCACCCATGTTTACTACTCTCCTTGTTGTCTCTTGACAAGTGTGTACTACAAATTCCTTAAAAAATCCCTTACTAGTTTTCACTCGACCTCTAGCAAGGGAAAATGATTCCATAGAACCATCTAGGACAATGTTTGCATGGCAATTGATAGGGGGGCTTAGGCATAATCAAGAAAAGGATTCAATCTTAGGGTATGTCACTACAACAAACCACCCTTTTATCAGTTGTTTTGGCTTGCGACGGTCTTGCTAAAACCACCTCTAAAAGTTTTTTTTTAGGCCTTTGGTAGCGGTTTGTAAACCCACCTCCCCCTCCCCCCAAAAAAGAAGAAGAATTCATTAGAATTGTACTTTTAGTTATGCTTTTTTAAAAACCGCCTCCAAAAGTCCAATTTTCATGACTTTTTCTGGGGGGTTTAGCAACACCCCCCCTTAAAGATTTTTTTCAAGGTAGTTTTTGAACCCCCCCAAAACACACACACATACATGATAATTGAACTTTTGGATGTAGTTGTTAAAAAACTGCTTCCAAATGTTAAATTCTCATGACTTTGGGGGGACACAGAAAGAATGCCACTAAAGATATTTTTCAAGGCAGTTTTTGGAAAACCTCTCCACCCCCCCCACCAAAAAAATCCCAAGAACTGAAATTTGTGAGGCGATTTGTAAAAAAATGCATCCAAATGTTAAATTCTCATGACTTTGGGGGGGGGTTAGAAAGACTCACCCTAAATATATTTTTCAAGTCGGTTTTGTGTACACCCCCCCCAAAAGAATGGTAATAAACTTTTACTTTTGGAGGCAATGTTTTAAAGACCATCGCTAAAACTTCAATTCTCTTGACTTTTTTTATTGGGGGATGGTTAGAAATACCACCCCTAAATATAGATTTTCAAGACCATTTTCTAAAGACTAGCCCCTAAAATTCACGAGAATTTAAATTTTGGAGGTGGTGTTTTAACACTTGCCTCTAAAATTTAGATTCACATGACTTGTGGAGGGGGTTATAGAAATACCACCCCTAAATTTATTTTGCAAGGTGGTGTTGGATGCCAACAAACCCCTTTGTTCCTAAGGGTCCCCAAGTGTAAATTTTACTTTAAAATTGGAAAACATCATAAGTTGATGAGAATGACAATCCTTTATTTGAACATATTTTATACTTTGGAGGATATATTTTTAAGAGTGCCTTGAGAATCTTCGATTTTGAAGGTACTCTGAATTATAAATTCTATCAAGTAGGATGGTTTTATGTAGATCTTAAAGATGATCCTCTATTCAATTAATTGTTTAAGGAATTAGTTCATTCATGAACAAAGATGCATTGTTGGTTAGTCATTAATTTCTAGAAATTCCGTAGCTACTAAATGTATTATTCTATATTTTGATTCGGACCAAACATAAGTTCCTTAGAAAAATTTACATTAAATATTGTGAAATGAATTTGTTACTCTTATGATCGATCCAATCAAAATGATGTATTTATGATATTTAGTAGTTCCTAGTTTCATGAATTTTTACTATGTCACAGTGTTAGAGTGTATTCAATTCGAGGATGGATGAAGTAATTCAAAATATTTTTTGTGTAATAGTGCTTTGGCTAATTTTGCTTAGTATTAATTTGGCCCTACACTCTTATGTCAATTAAATTTTTGCATCCCTTGTTTAAATGACCTAGACACCCGACATTTATTGATGATATTAAACTTGACTATCAAACTCCTTCGGTTCAAAGAAAAACTATAGACCAGTTCCATTTTATGCCTCGTTGATCATTAATTAATATTCCATTGTCAAATTTCTAGGGATTATCACAAGTTATTATGACATTTATATTGAAATGATCGTTCGTCCTAAAAACTTGACAAACTATATTGATTTTGACCTTCCTACTTGGGAACTACCAAGTTGATAATCATCTACCTTCGTCTTTGAATATGGTTTGATTTACGACCGCTAGCTAGATCCTTTAACATTGTCAATTATCGTATGAGACCGTAACTCGTAACGATTCACGTCCTCAAAGAAAGTCACCCTTCAACATAAGATCGCCACCTGTGTACTTTATTCTCTGCAGTTTTCAGGGCTTATGATGACTCATGATGGTGTTGTAATCTCGGCTTAAATGTTTTCATGAATCAAAAAGAACTTTGAAACTCTAAACCATTCAATTTTGTGTCTCTGGATTCATCTATGTATTTCGGCCTCATGGAAATATTTGGATTGAGTTTTGAGTTCCATTTTCACAAGTTACAGTCTCAAACAATTGTTCGCTTTTACTCAGTATTTAGTCTGATTTTTCATCGCGTTTTCAAACCCTGACTCATCTTTATGGCTCATGTTGTATGATTTGAGCTCCTTGGGGGTGAATAATTGGAGGAATATGACGAATATCTACCTTTATTCCATAAAATTGGTTGGCTTAACTTCTAAGGAAATTTTATGGCTATAATGAACATGAAGTCACTCAACAATTCGCTATGACTTTCAATAGCAAAAAATCCTTAATTGGTGACCTAGATATGCATTTTTCTAAACAATTTATCGCTCATGATACCAATCTATTAAGAAATATTGGAAAATGGTTTTAAGGATCATATAGGATTACACATGATTCTTGGAAGCAATTCCTCATTGATCCATAAAAGGAGCTCGATTTCAAATATGAGATACCTATCAAGTTGTTCCAGAATTAGTGGCAAGTTATTCTCAATATCGTGCAAAGGTATGTGACCTGTGAGGGTCATTTCTCTCTGCTTCATAACTATCATTTAATATTTCTATTGGTATTTAAAATGAAAGCGATTAGTATGCCATTTTACTTTTTGAAGAGCCTTAGGAGAATTCCTTTCACAGTGTAGAAGACTGTAGGAGATAGGGATATAATCCTTTTTCATCATAGCCTTGTTAAAATTCTAATTCAATATAGGATTGGTCAATTGGGTGGCACCTGGGAGCTCTTTCTCTCTCGTAATGGGTTTGGGGATGATGTTGGCCCAAAGGAAAACCTAAGACCAAACAAAAACGTAGGGATTCCTTGACTAAAACCCTAACAATGGATTAGAAGTTGATACTACATAACATATTCAAACTAGACCCTCTAATGAGTTGCAATCTCGAGCTAAGGGTTTTGATATCCATTCAAGCACAGAGAATCCTAGGGTTTCTGATTCGGGCAACCACCAATGATTTCATTGATTTGTTGTAAATATGAAAGGGTCTGATTATGAAATCGAACCTTACTCTATCTCCTTTAACTCTATGTTTAATTCACCATCCTTTAGGGAAAAGGGTAAAGGTCTGTCAGGAGTTATGTTTGAAAATACTAAAACTGAAGTCAAGAAGGTCAAGGTTGATAATGAGGGCTAGACTAGGAAAATGAAAACTAATGTAGCTATTCACAGAATGACCAAGAGTATGGTTGATTCCCGCCTATCAAATAGAAACTTACAAAATGTTGAGCCACATTTCATTGAAATTTGTAAATTTGAGGCAGGATCTTTGCATATCTAAGAAGACATGGACATGACTAATAACGTTGATCCCCAGTTCATGTATGAGTCCACTTTAACAACCCAATCTAGGAATGCTACTGATAACCACCGTTCTACTCAATCAAATCAAGAAGTGAATAAAATGCAAAGTGAATTTCAAAATCTAACCTAGGACCAAAATAATCAACCTATGAAAAAATACTTAAATGAGAGTGAACCTCAAAATATATCATGGTTGGAAAACTTAAAGAATATGAATTGACCAATAACATTATGAAGGATGAAATTGCTAGTTTGATATAGTTATGACTATGGAAAAATGGGAAATTATGAAGGATAAAAAGGACAAAGATAAATATTAGAAAAACACATTGGTCACAAGAATTAAGAGGTTGCGTAAACTAGACAAACTCAATCAAGCCAGAAATATAAAGCTTAAGGCTAAGTTGAAAGAGGTGACTAGAACCACTCATGTGCAGGTGTCACTTGAGCCTAAACACAGGGATTGATATCTCGGGTTATTTAATACCAATTTTTCTCGTTTTGGTTTATGTTATACTATTTGTATATCCATAGGGTTTTATACATTGGCCTCGATACATGTAATCATTTATTTGCTTTTTTTATGCCTTATTCTTTCAATTAAGCTGCTAGTATCAAGATACCTATAGAATCAAAGATTCCATAGGCATCCTTATATTGCATTATCTATTTTATTTTGCAGCTGCTAGATTTTCAAAGGAGTTCATTTGAGAGATAAAATCCTAATTTGAATTGTGACCATGACAGGTGTTATTTCTAGTTAATCTGTTGTCATTATGAAGATGTACATGCTTGCAAGAGTTGGTTTAAGTGATTCCCTGATTCCCATTGATGGTTATAGGCAAGAAATACATTGATGAATATTCAAGTTTTGGTTGGATTCTTAGAGTAAGTCAAGCACAACACCTCAATTATCAACAACAAAATATTTCTCGAATCAATGAATATGTGATCAAATATGAGGAATTGAGTGATGAAAACTTTGAAGTGTCGTCACTCCTTATGTAAATAATTTTATAGCAGGCCTAGGATAACAAATATGGTTGCACCTTTGTAGAATAGTCATAGGCATGTTTTGTTTCAGGTGACTCTTATATAAGTCGAGTGCATTAGATTTTGTAGGAAGGGATTTTGAGATTTGTATGGATAAGGTGGATAGGATTCGATTTTGTTAGGATATTTTAATACTCCATCCTTGTCCTACCTAGCATGATTTATTTTTCCTAGTTGTTGATGATGTCATTTTCCCCCTAGTGGTGTGAAAATGTCATCGAGGATCCATCTACCACCTTCTGATCCCTGCATGCATAATTTAGGACCACTTCAATTAGTTCCCTATTTTATAGTAACCAACTGAGTGTTCCAGTGCAGTCCACCTAAGTTAGCTGACTCTTGTGGGGGGGTAGAGCTCTATATTCCATTGATTGTGGCCTAATGCACCCGTTTCTGATTGCAATTCATGATAAAATCACTATTTCACCCTCCTTAGTCATTTAATTGATTGTGACTTCAGTTAGCTAAATTTAGGTTCAGTTCAATTGAGCTTGGGTCTTATGTAGCACTCCAGTGGTGATAATCCCAATTCTAGACCAAATGAGGTTCGAATTCTCCTAAGTGATTTAAATTCTCTCCATTTTAACATCATTTTTTATGATACTAATTATTGGATAGTGTGACATTATTATTCTTCTATCTGAGTTTTACTGCATAATTATTTCTCTCCTCTTTTTTAGTGCAGTTTTCAGTCTTATTCAACGTTTTTGCTCATTCTTTCTCTGTAAGGTATACTTAGCTCTTAGATATGCTATGACATAGAATTTCACATGGTATCAGAGCCATTGAGCGAATAGGTTGAGCATATTATTTTGGTAGTGCACCAGAAGCCTCTATATTTCCACAGCAAATCCTGGTGCCATTGCATTGAATTTATTGGAGAAATTCGATGAGGTCTAGCCAAGTGTGAAGGATCCGGATAAAAGTGCCTACTGTCCTAAAGAATTGATCAATAGTATTCTACCTCCATTATGGAGAGTTTTTTGCAGGTTATTCAAAAAAAATTGGGTACATCAGCAGTTGCAGTAGTTTTCTGCACTTGCACCAGTTTTCTGCACTTGCAGTGGTGTTTTTGCACCAGTTTTTCTGCACCTGTGTTTCTACACTCAATTTTCTTAGCAATAATTTCACCTTGTATTCACTCTAGCAGTTGTAAGGGACAATTCAAACTGTCTTCTCTCTCCTAGTATCCTGACACCCTTAAATTACCTTGATTGGAGGGATGATATACAAATGGTATTGCACAACAAATATTGTACATGGTAATAATGGGGAAGGATCCCGAACCACAATCATCTGTGGAGAAAACCAAGTATCTAAATAGATTCGATGAAGAATTTTGTTTCATGTGTATTCATATTTCCATATATATACTCTTCCACATTGAAATATTGAAGACACCAAGCTAGTTATGGTTGAAGTTAGAGACCCTCTTCGGCAAACAAGATGAGATAAGATGCCATATTCTAGAAAAGGGAGTTGATTTCTCTTCAACCCAGCAGTTTCGAGACCATCCATCAATTCTTTTCAAAATTAAAATATTTGGTTATGCAATGCAAGCAGTGTGGCATTGAGAAGAAGGATGAACAATTGGTGCTATCCATTATGAGCAAGGTAGGTCCTAAGTTCTCCATCTTTGTCTCTATCTAATTCCATTCTTGGGCGAATATCAATCCCTAGTTGGAAGATTCCCTCCTTTGATATTTTCATTGAATATCTCATCCAAGAAAAAGGTAAGTTCATCCATATGGGCGCCTTGATGTCCTATAAAAATCAAGCTCTTTTGGTGTAATGTCCCTTAAAAATAGCAAAAATTTCAACTTTTTTTTTTCGATACTAGATTAAACTGATAATGAGATATGATGAATACTAATATTCAGTACTAACAAGTAATTATTGTACCGATATTTAAATGTTACTCTTTGAACTTTCTTAGCTTCAAGTATCATGGTTTGCTGATCATAAGGTTCTACAACTTTGCAGAAGTATTTCTAAAATGGTTTAGATGTATAAACCATCGCATGTGTACCAATTTGTAAATGCTATAAAATGAATCTCCTTCTTACGGCTGTAAACGTTTGAATGCATATGTATTAAAGTTTCGCTGGTAATTCAAGTGACTTGGATCCTTATTTCGTGGCGGTTGATGCTCATGATGAGATACTTGGTCTTTTGAAATGGCAAGGTACCCTAACAGGGCTGCCGAGAGGTAGGGGTAAGAATTGGAGACTCGAGACTTAATTAGCATTATTGCTAACACATCTACTTGTTTCGGGTTTGTAGGTGTACTTATGAGGCATCAATCGAGAATGCCTATTCCACCCTTCTAGCCACTATTTTAAGTTGCTAGTGAGATAGCTTTGAAGTTGATACATTTATTCTAGTCTCAACAGGGTTTGTGATACTTGTGTAACATCACTACTTGTTTGACTTTGTAATTATTTAATGGCATAATGAAGTATTTGGAGTCATTGCAATGTTTAAATGTGAAATATAATGTTGTGAAATCGAATGGTCCAAATACTATAGAGTATTGGGTCACTCTCGAATTGATGGTGGTTGGTAGAAGCATTGAATGTAACTCTGCGAGTTCACATGGCCACGCTGCCAGCTGTGATGGAGTATTACCCTAGGGTTCTATCCAACGAAGAGCATTTTCGTGGTTCGTTTTTCTTGTCTTCTGTGGATGCGATGAGGGTTTCTCTGCTGACCTGAGCTGTGGCTCATGGTCAGCATTCCATTAGGAAAATAACGATGTCGACTGCAATTTTGAAGGTAAAACTTCTCAGGTTCAAGTTCTACATTCCTACTCTTATATAGTAGACGTTTTGTGATAAAACATTTAGGGCCCTAACTTGTATATCATGGTTTGGAATGCAAGTGTTGATGACCGTTTCTCCTCTGTGTGATCATTGCACAATAGTGGTGATATTGGACATTGGTAAGTCCAGAATTTTCCAACTCTTAGCTCCTCCTTCGGCCCCTATGGGGATTACTGTTGATGTATGTTATTACTGGGAACTGGTGAACTTATTTGAGTTCAATGTGACAAGTTTCGAACCCTAGAAGTTGCCTCTTTGGCTGGACTGTGGTGTGAATGTATCTATTGTCGTTTTGCAGACCCTAGAGGTTATTAGTGTGGGGTTTGGCTACTTGGCCCTGTGTTTAAACTTGGTTGGACCTTCGTTATTTGGCAATAATACCCAAGGATGAACTGAGTTTTATATTTACAGTTTTATGTGTTAAAAAATGTATTTGTATTGGTCCTGAGATGCTCTGCTGGGTAATATTTATGAGGGTTGATACCCTATCTAAATATTTGCGTTTTATATGGATATGGGCTTTGTTTACAGTCGTACCACTATCTGCGTTCTCTATTTGGAAATGAATTCGTATTTAACCCAATGAAGGGGATGTCTATAATTCTGCGTTTTAAGTTGTTGCTGCTCCACTATGTGGTCTTCTCCATTTGATGGCTTCGTGTTTCTAAATGTGAAAGAGTAGAGTGTTGCTTGTTGGAAAAATAATGATGGAGGGAATACATAACCCTATAATTGTTTTATCTATAATCCTGAATAGTTCTGGTTCTCACTTCTTCGTTTTCTGTTTAATTGATAGAAAGACAAAAGGATCTTTAATGAGATCGATCCCTGTATCGATTGTTTATGGAATTATCTGTAGTACTATGGATAGTTTGTTGTAGAGTGTGTTAAATTTTGAGCATTAATTCACAATACTCTAGGATCTTTACTGAGAGAACAACATGTACAATATATCAATGCATATCAATCATAACAAGCATGTCAATCATCGCAAGAATCAAAACCATGAGAGACAATAGACACAGAGTTTCCATGGGGAAAACCCTAAGGTGAAAAACCCCACAACTTCCTCAGAGATAGAGACAGCAGTAGCTCAACCAAAGTACAACCAAATACACAGAGATAGTCTCCTAGTAGCAGATGATCCTCCTCCTCACATGTGCGCCACTTTCCGAGTGAAGGAAGAATGAGTTTTTGAGTGATCCAAATAGAGATCTCCCAATCTCTATTTATACTTGTTCTGTTTTCCCAGTGACCTTATGGGGCGGACTTGTCTAGCTAGGTACATCAACCATATATTACATAAATTAGGGCGGACCCCACACATGGTGGTCTAATAACCCATCGGCAAGTTAACACACTTGCGACACTTGTTAATACACATGACGACACTTCTGTATAGAGGAATGACACATCTCTATAGCACTACAATAATATATAAATGAAATACATGGATGAAATACATTCCGAAGTTACATATACATCAACACTCCCTCTAAACTAGGAAGGTATTTCTCGACATAGATCTGCTAGCACAAGTCTTCTTCTCTAGATCATTGTCATCATCACTGTTGCTGCTATCTCAATCAATCTCTGACTCTACTCATCATAGGAAGTTCTACAGAGCCAGTCCTTTTTCATACTGGATCTAGGCCCACCACCTGTAGGTCTTCATCATCACTGGCCATACTATGGAATCCTCGGGACTTATTACATGCGTCACAAAACCTCGAAAGAGCATCCTAGGATGTTACGGGTACACAACTCCGACCCGTAGGATCTCCCAGGGCGCTATTACATGTGACCCCACCACAAAACCTCGAAAGAGCATCTAAGGACGTTACGGGTACACAACTCCGACCTGTAGGATCTCCTAGGGCACAAATTACATGTGGTCACCACAAAACCTTGCAAGAGAATCCTAGGATGTTACGGGTACACAACTCCGACCTGAAGGATCTCCCAGGGCACAAACTACATGTGGTCATGGAAAAACCTTGAAAGAGCATCCTAGGATGTTACGGGTACACAACTCCGACCTGAAGGATCTCCCAGGGCCCAAATTACATGCCATAAGACAAAACCTTGCAAGAGAATCCCAGGATGTTACAGGTACACAACTCCGACCTGAAGGATCTCCCACGGCACAAATTACATGTCCTCCTAGAGCAATGTCTCAAAAGAGCATCCCAAGCTGTTACGGGTACACAACTCTGACCTATAGGATCTCCCAGACATGCTCATCTGCACAACCTGATCCACGGCCACAAAGTATCATCCTAATACTCACCATACATCATCTTAATGTACACATGATCATCCTGATCATCATCACTGCATCGTCTTGATGCATATCATCCATGATCATCCTGATCATACACTGCATCCATCTGATGCATACCAAGTATCTACCTGATACATATCATCATGATCCACCTGATCATACACTGTATCCACCTGATACCTAGATACACACTGTATCTACCTAATACATATCAATATACATGATCTACCTAATCATACAACATATCCACCTGATACATATACAGATACAAGGTCCAAGCATCCAACATTATGCATACATATATAAATGATCCAACTGATCATATCCAGCATCCAACATGATGCATACATACATAAATGATCCAACTGATCATATCCAGCATCCAACATGATGCGTACATACATATACAGAGCAGTAACTAGAGCATCGTCCTGATGCTCATCATCCAGTGCTTACATCCATAGCCATGTGAAGGATCCTCCTTCCAACATGCTTGGAATTGATTCTACAAATGTGTCCATCACTTCTTCCTCGAAGTGTCATCAATCTGAAGAACACAAAGCCTCTCTCTGAAGTACTCAAACTTCACTCTGGCTAGTGGTTTCGTCCATCTGTAATCTGCTCGTCCATTGCAACATACAGGAGCTTCACTGATCCTCTTTGCACCATATCCATGATATAGTGGTATTTTATCTCTATGTGTTTCGACCTGTTGTGGAACACCGGGTTCTCAGACAGCTTCACACAACTCTGGTTGTCACAAAAGATACAAGTAGTCTCTAGCGGGAGATCAAATAACTCTGACAGTAGCTTATGAAGCCATACTACCTCACAACTAGCCGAACAAGCTGCAACATACTCTTCCTCGGCTGTACTCAGTGCTACGCAAGACTGCTTCTCGCTAAACCAAGAGATCAAACCTGATCCCATACTAAAGCAGCACCCAAATGTGCTCTTCCTATCTGCAGCACTGCCTGCCCAATCTGAATCAACATAACCCTACAGGTTAAACTTTTGATTCGCTTCATACTTGAGCCCATAATCAATTGTAACCTTCAGGTACCTCAGAATATGATTTACAGCAACCAGGTGAACACTCCTTGGAAAAGTCAGGAACTGGCTCAATGTGTTCACCGCAAAGCAAATATCTGGTCTCTTGTTCGTCAGGTACATCAAGGACCCAATCATCTAACGATACATATAGACATCAACTAGATCAAATAAAGCATCACATAGAAGCTTCAGATTCGATGCCATAGGTGTGGCCATGGCCTTGCAATCCATCAGCCCGAACCTCTTCAGGATATCTATAGTATACTTCCCTTGTCCAAGGAAGATCCCATATGCACTCTGCCACACCTCCATACCTAGGAAATAGTGCATCATTCCCAAGTCCTTCATATCGAACTCGGCATAAAGCTTCCTCTTTGTATCGGCAATCAATCTATCATCTCCTGTTACAAACAGGTCATCTACATACAGGAGTAGAATCACAGGATTTCCTTCCTCAACTTTGTAGTAAAGGTTGGAATCCGCTTTACTCTTGGTAAATCCCAAACTAGATAGGAAACTATCCATCCTACCATACCAAGTTCTGGGAGCCTGCTTCAAGCCATACAAGGCTTTCTTCAATCTGCACACATGTGACTCCCTGTCATGTGTTTCAAAACCTAGTGGCTGCTCCACATACACTTCCTCTTCGACTACACCATTCAAGAAGGCAGTCTCGACAACCATCTGGTGTATCTTCCATTTCATCACTACAACTAGTGAAAGTACTCATCTAATGGAAGTGTACTTGTCTATAGGAGAAAAATTGTCTTTATAGTCTATTCCCTCTTTCTGAGAGAACCCACGAGCTACAAATCTTGCCTTATATTTATCTATGCTACTATCTGCAACATGCTTGATCTTGTAGATCCATTTGAAAGTCACAACAGACTTCCCTTCAGGTCTTGGGACAACATCCTAAACATCATTCTTTGTTATTGATTGGTATTCTTCGACCATGGAATCCTTCCATTCTTTCTTTTCCACTGCTTCTTCATAGCTGGAAGGTTCTTTGTTCATGATATCACAGAGTAAAGCAACATAGCTGGTATGAGATCTAGTTCTCTTATTTGCTCTATGTTCTTCTTCTGGAATGCCAAATCTTTCTACATCTTGAATGAGCTCTCTAGACCATGTAGGTTTCCTCTTGTGAGAGTTGTTCTCACGTGGTGGATCTACAGGTTGTTGTGGATCTTCAATTTCATGAACAACATCTGGAATTGCTTCAGTCATGGTAGTGTCTTGAAATCTAGTTTCTTTAGGTTCTTCATAATCTTCAATAGGTGTCTTTCTTGATTTGATGAATGCTGAGTTTTCATCAAATGTCACATCCCTGCTGACATCAATCTTCTTGAACCCTTGAAAGTATATTTTGTAAGCCTTCGAGCTTTCACTGTAACCCACAAAGATACCCTTCTTTCCTAAAGGATCTAGCTTGGTCCTCTTTTCCTTTGGAACATGAGTGTATACTAGACAACCAAATATTCTGAGATGGCTGACTTCAAGTTTCTTACCAGAGAAGACCTCTTCTGGTGTCTTGTTGTCCAATATCTTGTGGGGTGTTCTGTTTTGTACATATGCAGTTGTTCTAGCTGCTTCTGCCCATAGATGCATAGGTAGATCATGGTCATGCAACATTGCCCTTGTTGCTTCCATGATTGTTTTATTCTTTCTTTCTGCAACTCCATTATGTTGTGGATTGTAAGGAGCAGTCAACTCCCTCTTAATCCCTGAATCAGTGCATAGCTTCTTGAAGTCACCTGAGGTGAATTCTCCACCATTGTTAGATCTGAATGTTTTGATCTTTTTATCAGTTTGGTTCTGCATCAAGGTTTTGAATTCCTTGAATTTATCAAATACTTCATGTTTGTTCTTCAAGAAGTAAACCCAATTCTTCTTGGAGAAGTCATCAATGAAAGAGACATAGTAAACATACCCACTCAAAGAACTGGATGACATAGGACCACATACATCGGAGTGGATGATTTCCAAGATACCTTTTGCCTTGCTTTCACTGCTTGGAAATGCCTTCTTAATGTTCTTTCCTGTTGCACATCCTTTGCAAACACCTTCATGCTTGGTATTAATTTCAGGAAGACCTTCTACAGCCTTACTTGCAATTGGTAATGCTCTGTAGTGCATATGTGCAAGTCTTCTATGCCAAAGTTCACTTGGCTCCATGGAATCATGCACCATGGCATGTTTAGGTTGTCCCTTCAATTTAGACAAGCCTCCCGCTTGCTCTCCAATCACTACTGCATCATCGATAGTTTTACCTTTTGGCCACACTAGAACTTGGCCATCCACAAATGCAACCCTCATACCTTTTGCATCCAATGCAGATATGGAGAGTAGGTTCTTCTTCAGCCCAGGTACATAAAGGACTTCTTTCATCTTCAAAGATTTTTCAGAATCTAGGTTGTAGGAGGCTTCACCACTTCGTTTGATGGGGTATTGATAATCATCCCCAAGTTTCACTTTATGGGGTGCTTCAGGTTCAGATAGATTTACAAAAGATTCTTTAAACCCAATCATGTGTTTGGAAGCCGCACTATCAACAAGCCAATCATTACAACCATGAGAGATAGTACCTATGAGAGCAGAGATAGTATCATAGCTATTTATAGTTTCTCTATGAAACTGTAGATATTTAACATTAGGATTCATAAAAAAAAAAAAGGCTCTCTTGTTTAGAGAAAACCTATAAAGGAAACATGTCCTTAATATTGTGAAATATAACTTCTCCAAACATATGAAGGGTTGCATTAAGCACTTTGTGTGTTGTCTTTCCTTAGTTGGACATTTGACACACAATTCGACCAACATGTGGTTTTTTGAAAACCTTGATGGATTTTCTTTTCAATGCATAGGCTAATAGATAAATTCTTACTTGAAAATTACATAGGAGTTGGATAATTGGTTTGGACAATTGATAAATGGAGTTGGCAATTAATTTAGTTGACAATTTCATAGGAGTTGGACATGAACTTTGCTTGAAAACCAAGTTTCGTGATGGCAAACTTCACAATGAATAATTTTCGCATGATGACGTTTGTTCAATTTTTCATTCACGGTTCTTCAAATTACTTTGGTTCGGTACTCAAGTTAGATTCATTGGGATACCTCAAGGCCCTCCTTCCAATAAATATTGTCCCATTGACTTCAACACATTATTTGGGAATAAGAATAGAGAGTATTTATAGTACATTATAACATGCATACCTTAATGGTAGGCTTCCTCACTATTGACAGTGGGAATACATTAATGCCCCCTTAATGATAGATTCTACAACTGTCTCAACTATAAGAAATCTATTTGTATCACATTTTTAGTTCCTAGGATTGATGCCATATATACCATTAAGAGGTGGATTTGGAGTTTGTCATCAAACTATTTGTAAGAATGGCTCAATGGAAATTCCATACATTTTTTTTCAATGCCTCCTTAAAAATTACTCTCTTGGACATGCCCTAGTAGCCACAACTATAGGAGAATCCTCCATAAAATACTGTAAGTTAAATATGCTTTGATATGGAATTCTGAGCCCTCCCAAACCATGTAAGATATTCATATAAGAACCATGTTTAAGTAGATAGTTTCATCAAGATTTAGTTAATTCGACTCTACCCTTGATTGCATACAGCCAGTGTAAAACATATAAGATCAGGAACACCTTGCTAATGAATGCTTTGGTTTGGTTAATAAGTCCTTGTGGACACTGTTTAGGTGTAATTTATTTGCATGACATCCAAGAATGCATGTAGAGCCAAAAACCCAAGTGATAGTTGTTATAGGAGCTTTTGTAACTATATTCACTATGGTCACATTTTGTCATATGCATGGGTTATGAAATATACACATTCAATATGGTCATAGAATGATCATCACTATGGTCTCATTATGTCACTATAGTCACCATGTCATTATAGTTGGGAAATATACATAGTCACTATGGTCATCCTAGTCCCTATAGTTGGGAAATATGCATAGTCATTAATGTGGTCACTATGGTCACTATAGTTACTATAGTCACACAATGCCATATGTCATGTGCAACCATGTTGATGTTATTTTGTTAACAATATTAAAGGAAACCAAGGTATAAAATACCTCAACTATTGAATGTTTTATGTTTAGCTTACCAATTGAAGTATGGGAATGAGATATAGAAAATAACGATTATTTCTTTTTTGTATTCAAGAGAAAGATGTTAGAAAAGAATGAATGCAGAGCTAGCAACCCAAGTGATTGTTGTTATAGGATATTTTTTAACTATACTCACTATGCTCACATTATGTCATATGCATGAGTTGGTAAATATACACAGTCATTACAGTCACATTATGGCCACTATAGTTACTATGGTCACTATAGTCACATTATGTCACTATAGTCACTATAGCTTGGTAATATACATAGTCACTATGGTAACTATAGTCACTATAATCACTATAGTTAGGCAATATACACTATGGTGATCACTATGGTCAACTTATATGAGGGAGTCATCAACCACCACAGATGACCTCTCAAAGGCATTCTTTTCCTCTTAGTGGGGATATGGGTGCCATTATCAATGTTTCAAAGGGAGTGCATGCAAAATTCACCATCGTTATCCTCATCAACATCATCAAACTCCTTTCCATCCTCATCTAAATCACTCTCATACAACTCTTTTATATCCTCATCCTCATCCTCATCATCCTTAATTTTCATCGCCATCCTCATCATCATGCTTGTTGTCATTATCCTTATCGTCATCATCATCATCATCAACAACAAAAGATGTAGCATCATCATTGTTGAGGTCTTTCAAACCCAACATGGTTTGCACAATCAAAGCCATGATCAAAGATCAAAATACAGAGTATTACACTTTATGACATTTTCCTCTATGAATCATGGGCCATGTGTAGGCCCCCTAATAATCACATGAGTCTCACACAAAGAATCCTTAGATATTACAAGTGGGGCATGATGGAATTTTTGATATTTACAACATCAAGGATGGATATTGGAGCCTAATCCATGGCGTTAGATCAAAATACAGGTTATTAGGATTGGAAAATACCTTAAGGAATCATGACCTATGGGAATTGACTTATACCACCGCATAGGGCCTAGACAAGGATCTTTATCTTATGAGTAAGACATTCACCATGTTTAGTATTTTCACATTGTGGATGCTTCTAGGAGCCTATGCCAAGGTCTAGGGCCAAAAGGTAGGGTCTCGTGCATTAAAACTTTCTTTTGAGACTCATTGGTCATGCATAGTTATCATACATTCCCTACATATGGAATATTTTTTCTATAATAAAGTTCTTATGGATTTTTTGGCACTAATTTTGGTTTGATAAAAACCCGTCAAGTGATCATTCAAACCTTGATGTCAAATTCTTTGATTTGAATACTTGTTCTAGAACTCAAGGAGAAATTTTATTGTGTTAGTGTGTTGGTTAGGTTCATTAGGTGTGCCATTGAATGGGTTAGGGGGTAATGGGTTATTATTAGAGGGATACTAACATAAGGTGCTAGTGGGTACAATTTCATAATGTGATAGGCATTTGGCGGTTTGTGGGTTAGGGGTGAGGCACTTAGGGGGTTAGTAGGTAAGGAAAACATGTGGGGGGAGAGGACATATGGCATATTAGATAGAAATAGGAATTACTTGGATACAAATGCCAATAAACTCCATATGTTATGAAGAAATGTCAATTTTACCTCAAATCCCATTGCTTGGAAGCTAGAAACACTAGGTACGGATCAACTACAAAAATGCAATTATGGTGGGTTGTAAAATTCCATTGACAAACTAGAAAATATAAATATGAAGATGATGACGATGATGGAAATGACAATCGCGATGACGATACCGACAATGATGACGATGGAAATGATTAAGATGATGGTGATGATGATCATGATGACGATGGTGATGAAAATGATGATAACATTGATGATCATTCCCATCATAGTTTGTCTTCACATTATTTTTCCATCCAAATCCTAGATAAAAACATATTTTTTTCAAATCCCAATCTGTTGCCTCTTTTGGTCTTGTAATTTTTATCCATTTCAGAAGATGAATTCCTTCTGCTTACTTCCTCCTTGTCCAAAGGAATATAAAGAATTTTTTTTTTATCTTCTCAATAATTCATTTGGTAATATGAGAAATGAATGAACAATATATTGGAATGATCTCCAAGATAGAGTTTAACAAGATCAACCTTCCTCCATGAGATAAACGCTTGTGGCACCCACAGAAAATCCTTGCCTTGTTTTTTTTGTATAGACATAACTAATGTTCAAAACTATAGTCATTTGGCTCCAAGTTGAGCCCCGTATACTTCACTCATCAATCAAGGGTATTTCAAAGGGAGATGCATGATCTCAGATATTTGATATTTCAAATCAAATCCAACTTCACTGAAGAGGATACAATATTTATTAAAGTTTACCTCCATACCAATTGTATTTCAATGGGTAGAGATAATGCTTTTGTATATCCTCAATTATTGCAAAGAGTCATTACTAAAGAGCATATTATCATCTATAAACAATGAATGTGAGAGGGAGACCTCCCCTGCCACTCTAATACCTTTGATATCCCCCACCCTTTTTTATTCTGATGTTAATCTACTTATACTTTCAACCACTAGTAGAAACAAAAAAAAGGGGTAGGGTAAAACCTTGTATAAGCCCCCTGGAAGCATTGGAAAAACTAGAAGGAGACCCATTTATGAAACAAAAAAATTAAACTAAAGTTAAACATCCTAAAATCCTATTAATAGTATAAGGATGCATACTCACTTTAAGTTGTACCAACTTGATGTACAACTAAGTCACCTTGTCATGGGCCTTGGCTAATTCAATATTCATCACTATTACTAGAGGGTTGTTTGGTTTGATTGTATGTAAACCTTATTGGGAAGGACCCACAACATCATGAATATTTCTATTGGAAAAAATCCCAAATTGCTCCTCCGAAATTACTTTGGACAACATTCCCTTGAGCATGTTTGTTGTAATCTTTGAAATAATATTGTAGATAAGATTACACAATGAGATAGCTATGAAGTACTCACAAATATTTGGCTCATTATTATTAGGGATTAAATCAATGAAGGTGGAATTGAGTGCCCCCAATACTTTACCTAGTTCTTTTGATTCCTTCACCACCCTCAAGAGATCATCTTCTAACATGCCATAAAAACCAATGTATAATTCCATAGACCAAGGATTTTGTACTTAAATGAGAACAAAACACCCTTTAATTCATCCTTTGTTACTTCAATGATAAGTCTCTCATTCATGATTTTATAAAAAAACTATGGAATGATCATATCACCTTCATAGTGTTAGCTATGTTTGAAACTTTAGGCTCTTTGAAATTTTTTTGGAAAGGAACCTTGCCTGCATTTTCCACATCTTCAAAATATCTTTCCTTAGAGCCACATGTGTTCTTGATATCCCTATCATTTATTTAATTGTCACAATTGTGAAAAAATATTGTATCATTGTCCTCGCATTCTAACTAGATACTGCTGCGTTTGAGCCTCCAATCCACCTCTTCTTTGTCCAATAGAACCTTCTTTCTATCCTCCAAATTTTTTAAATTTATTTTTTCGTCATCATTGAAAAATAAAAATCCCTAAGAGATTGTTTTCAACTAGAGAAGAAATTTATGCTTCAAGTTGTTTAAGGTTTGCTTGATTTTCTTCATTTTTCTTCTTTTCCCACTGTGTTTCCAATTTGTTAACATGCTTGAGGTTTGAATCAAATTGAAACATAATTGACTCTCTTAAATATGTATTATAAAATTTTGAATTTCTTTAGATAGGAAATTTAAATCCATTCTCATTTAACCAATCATGATTGAATTTCAAGGGAGTAAGGGGTTTTATATCCTCCTTGTCCACTTGAAGAATAATACGAAGGTGGTTCAAAGAAAAAGCATACCCATCCATGACCTAAATATCTCAACCTATCAATTAAATTCTATGACACAAAGAACCTATCTGGCCTCTTTGAGATATCTTCTCTTCCCCTCCTTTATTTTCTCCAATTAGGGACCGCTTGAATAAGCTTTATGTCAATCAAGTTTTGTTCCTCACATAAATTTTTGGAATATTTTTACAAGGGATCAAGCCTAACCACTTCTCCCCAAACCTCTCTAGAAGACAATGCCATATTGAAATCCCCACCAATAATGCTATTACCACTTGCCAATTTCATGCTCAATTTGTTCCCATAATGGCCTTCTTTCCCAAAAAGGACCATAAATGTTTACAATTATGAACACTTTATCTAATTATGAATAATTTACGTAAATGTTTAAAATTATAAATGTTTCCTTTACCTATCAAAATTTGATGGAAGGTTGCTATTCTTGAGTAGCGGATTCATCTGTAAAAGATGATATCCAATAGAATTGGTTATTAATCATTGTATCTAAGGTTTGATATTTTGAGATAAATATCTTCATGTACTGGAGTATACCAAGCCAATAATAGATATTAGTTGGTGGAAATAATGACATGACATGGATTTATTGGCGGGGAGCTGCAGATTGGCCTTAAAACAATATTTGAGCTGAGTGTCTAGGGTTTCCAGAAAACCCTAAAGAATTCCATTGTGTAATTTCACAAGTCTAGCAATTGTTCTTGTCTTTAGATCCCCTTTCCATGGAACCCTAGATCTGATGAACTACACCAACTTTGCATGCTCATCTTGAAGGACTATGACTAAACCCTAAGCCTTTTTTCTAGGTCAGTTGTAACCTTCAAAACTATGAACAACTTACCTACTAACCTTTGTCACTCAGAGAGAGTTATGAAAGAGGCATGTAAGAATATATTTTTGTGACTAAATTAGGATACTAACATTGATATTTCAAGATAGAACAAGTGGGATATCGCACCATGTTTTCCAATATAGTAAGGTTTGACTAGCGTTGCATTTAGATATATTTTGACATGATCTTCTCATTGACACGTTTAAAAATTTTCATCAGTTTGGCCCTTCTTTAGCTAAGGAACGTTGCACTCATAGTTTTCACAGGGAATGGAAAAACCCCACAAGTAGGGGATCTTCACCTTGTGAGAAGGAGAAGGATGATGGCTCAATGATAAGAATAAATCATCTCTATCCTCCTAAACAGTTTCCTTTGAACTAGGAATCAAATGAGACCATAATTCATTACAAAAGGATAATGTATCTTATTAATGTCCACTTACCTCAATTTGATTAGTGGGACATTTTTGTTAAATGAGTGAGTTATCTAAGCATTATTAAAATGAACTAAAAATATTTCATGAAATTTTTTATGATTTAAGTTCTCATCAATTAAGTGAAACTATAACTTTGGACAAAATTTATATTCAGTTTAATAAATAAACAAATGATTGAGTTTATCTATTTTTTAACTTTACTTATTCGTTGATTCATAATAAAAATAAATCCATAATTTATCCAAAGTTAATGGGCCCCATCTTTAAAGCTCAGCCAAATCATGGTTTGCTAGGTGGCTCAAATGGCATTATTCTTGTTTGGTAGCTTTAATGGGTTCTCTCTACCTTCTTATTATACCTTCCAAAGGCATGTAAGTATATTGTATTAAATTAGCTATTGAATACATATTAATCTCGTTGTTGACTATATTTTTTGGGGTCTTCCATAGTTGGACAAAATATTTTAATATTTTTATTAAATATTTAATTCCATTTAACTCTGATCTCATTTGCTATTTGAATTGTGGTGTTATTTTGCGACCGATGACATAGATATTGAGGTTCGAAAGGTATTTAAAGTATATATTGACCTCCTCATGGCCTCCTCCTTGACCATCATACATTGAATTAAGATCCATCTGCGTTGTCTCTAGTTCACCCCATGAGCACTACCTTAAAGATTCCATATCATCTCATAATCCATAGTGTTATACATCATTTTATTCTCACGTGAATCTTAATGTGACTAACATGAGCATTAATGTGCTAACTGTGGTGGCTAGAGATGAATCCAAAATAATCCACCTTTCTTGAAGGGAAGAAAAATAATTATCCAATTCAATCAGATGGTGTTCATTGAGCCTATCTAGTTTATACACTTTGTTGGAGGAAGGAATGTTTTTCCAAAGATGGCCAGAAAGAAGAGCCATGAAAAGCTACTATGAGAATTGATGGAAAATAAGCAAAGAAAGCATAATGACTTATGCTTCTTAAGGCATTGTCTGGTTTTTCCTCAAATTTTTCCTAGCATTATATTTTATAAAAATATCATATTCAATTATATGATCCACATACTTGACTCTATTGAACTTTATGTACCAAATTCATAGCAAATAAAGTGTTCTTTGTTCCAATTCTAGTTTCAGGTTAAACAAAATTTGTATATTTGTACTTGTATGGAAGTAAACAAGTAGTGTGGATTATGTATCTACTAATATGCTTATGTTTTTGCCTGTTTTTGTAGGATCCGGTAGAGCACAACGTATCCTACATTCATTTTCTTCGCACCGTATAATTCCTTGTTGTCCAACTTGCAGTAATTCCTTGAATGCACCTTATGACCATCATGCTCAATTATCTGATGCTGCAGAAAAAATACTTGTGTAGGGACCCTCCCGAGGACCTTGTTAAACTCAATCAATAAACATGTACATATGAACAACATGCTTTCATTCATTAAAGATAGATTTGAATTTAGGCAACATGATTATTTTTTCTTTTTCATCCCAAAAGAATGGATCTAGAATACATCTTTAATCTATCAACATATCTAAAAATATACTACAATATAATAGTCATTAACCAACCTAATGAAATAGTATATACAAGAAGCATCAATTATTAACGTACCAACCTATTAAATCTCACAAGTTGCTAAATGTTGAAGTACTTGCCGAAGATCCGCCACAAGTTCCTTTGCCTGATTTCCAATCACAGAGAGTCAACCAGGAATCACCCTATCGTACCCAATGAGTACTCTTATTCCCATGGGACTCTCCAGCCGCAATGGGGTTGATGAATAGAAGGCTATAAAAAAATTGATTCCTAGGATACTACTGCAAGGCTCCCAACCTGTCTCATACCGAAGTGAACCACACCCTCCAATAAGCACCTAAAAAGTGCACCAGAACCTCTTCCATCCAACACTAGGTTAAAAAAGAGATGAGAGCCTTATGCCCTCTCCGTCTCTTTATAACTTTTCAAAAACCCTTCATGCATCCATGCATTCATTTTCAAATTATTTTCATTTCTTTTAAGTTCTTATTCACCAACCGAGTCTCGGTTCTCTCTAGTTTTCTAATTGTTTTATTTTAACTAAGATTTACTTTAGTTGAGTCCCTTGATTTCCTCATTTAAAGATTTCTTCAATATTTTTAATTTTTAGTTTAACAATTTCTTATTTTGCTCACTTTTTATTTTTCACAAATTCATAATTAAATTTAATTAATTTTAGATCTCAGACACATAAAAATTAATTAAAATATATTTCTAAATATTTTAGAAATATTCTAATTGCCCCTCATTAATAATTTAATTTAATGGCTACTTTTCTCTTTGAAATGTGGATATCAAGGGTTCCATGCTCTACGCAATCCCTTCAAATACCCCCCCCCTTTGGTGGGGATTTTCCACGATGGCTGAGACATTGTTAAATCAGTTCGTTTGACCTTGTTGAGGGACTGGTGGTTCCTAAAGAATAAGGTCATATCCTTATTGAGTGCCCCCCAATAAAGTGCCTTGTGAGTGACCAAATCCATGGCCTACCCTCATAGAAAAATACATCTAAAAGTCAAAAGCCTCTCTCTCTCTTTCCCAACTCGTCACCTGGAAAATGCTAGAGTTATATCATATTTTAGTTTAGCTCCATTACATGATGTGGACCGATTGGAAATCACAATCTAGCAGCTACACATAAACATCACGCGCATCAAATATTTTAAAGGAAATCATAATATAAACATATATACCAAGTTGACATCACCTGTTAATGGTACCCAACTCAGTCTAGAGTCCATGAGGTATCAATGCCATCTTGCGTCACAAGTACCTTCCTTTCCTGTCACACTTGATGACCATCAGAGTACATGCTAGATATAATCATAAGCAATTATAAAAAATCGATCACCATTTAAATAATTTTACATTTTACATATGCCTTCGATCACTATTGAAATCATGACATAATCACATAAGCATTTCGATCACTAACGAAATAACAAAATCAAATAAAATTTCAATCACTACCGAAATCATAATAGAATCACATAGACTGAGCATCATCAACACAATAGATAATTTCCAAGCAATTGTCTTTAATAATCAAATACCAGTTCCACACATGGCCAGGTCATCTGAAACTAAATGTCATTAATTAATAATATGACATAGAATCTAGGTTTGAATCCACACATATCTGGGTCATTCACAATTGAATGCCCTCAAATAAAATGTCGCAATCAATGTAAAAAATTCAATGAAAATATGGGGAACTACATACACCCCCACTTCAGGGAACCGCGTCCCGAGGTTCTAGAATAAATAGGACAATTATCCATGCATCTCCTATAATGGATCCATTTTTAATTCCCATAGGTTCAAGTGGAAAATACTTAGGTTGGGAATTATTGGCCTATAGTCACTATGCAAGTTAAGACATAAATCAAGAAGGGAGGATGTACTGGGTCATATTTTTGGTAATAATAATGGTCATAAATTCAAGAATGAGGTGGAATTAGTCACAAGGATCCATTCTCTCCTAAAAATCATTTTTATTAATATTTTATTAATATTTTCAAGAGAGAAATCCCATCCAAGGTGGAAGGAATCCTATCATGAACGCATCTCATGAGTTGTAACTCCCTGGGCTAAAAACACAAATCTATGACATTTGTGACAGAATCTATGACAAAATATATGACATATATGATAATTTATGACAACCTATGTTAATTTATGACAATCTATGACACCAATGACAACATCTATGACAATCTATGACAAGCCTGTTTCTAAATTTAACCAAGGAGGGAGCATGAGGGAAGAATGGGTCTATAAGATAGTGTAACTCCTGCAAATCAGGGTAAGCATCTCCTAATTCAAATTCTAAGGAAGGATAAGGTCCATTTGAGCCAAGATAACATTAGAAAGAAATTTAATGTGTTCCAAGAATCATTCTCTCATGAAAATAGTATTTATTAATATTTTATGGATATTTTTAAGAGAGAAAGCTCTGGAAGGAGGGGAAAGATGAATGAAGAGTTATAAAATAAGGGTGAGGGATCATGTGTGGGTTATTTTGGTAATTTGTTTTCTTATTGTATATATCATGTGGATTTCAATCTTGGGAGATGTTCCCCTTGCATTTGTGAACTAGTTTCGGTGGTGAAAGGTTCCACCCTGGCTAGTAGAGAGGAGGAGATCATCCAAATCTCCCCATTGTGTTTTATTGCAGCTGATTATTGAGAGGAGAAATCAATTTCATATTTATATACATAGATTTATTTCATGTTTTATGTTCATATACAGTAGTGGGGTCAGATTCCTATCATTTGGAGTTGCTTTCTATTGGTTTAGAGCTCAAGGACTAGTGTTGGTGGGACGAGATGGTAGTTTTGGATTCGATACTTTTGAGAATTTATGGGATGTGATACCTATTCCAATGCATATAGAATATTTTCCAGTGGGAAACACTTTTTTTTCACTCAAAAAGGTTTCTTTATGCCCGATATATCATCATTTTATTGAATCTACTCTATTCGGCATCTCTTCTGGTGGAGGGCGCACCTCTACATTTGTATCTCTGAATTTATTGGATTTCGAGCTACTATAAGAGCCATATATTGTTATAATCAATATTATTACTGTTTCCATACATTCATAATAATTATTTATAGTGCCTTTCATCATATGTTGTTCAATGTTCAAGTTTATGGATGATTTATGTGCAAATATGCTAGTATGGTTAAGCAATCTTAAGACAATGTGTATAAAAATTTCATATCAGCTCCTTGAAGTTTGCTAATAAGTTATTTGGGTTTATTTTGCAGTGACATGGTCTAATTGGATTGTTGTGGGAATATTTGGGCTGATTAGGAAGTGTTTGGATCAAGTTGGAATTAAAGAGCATCATTGCAGTGAAATTTGAGCTAGTCTTTCTAGATTTGAATTTATGCTTATGGAGTTGTGCAAGGTTGATCAAATCTGAAATGCACATCATTATATACTATTATACTGGACCATGAACTATTATCCTTGACTTGGTGATCTGATTAGTACCTTCCATGCTTCAATATTGATGATAAAGAGGTTGCATACAAAGTGTTTGGCGAAAGTCATGAACCTAACGTAATAACCAACCACCTAAATTTTATATCAAATATGATTTGGGTATATTAAAATGGTTTAAATGCACATTTATGAAGATGCTCATCCTTGCTCAAAGTATTAAATGAGTACATACAGTCCACTGTTATTAAAGCAAACATGTCCATTGGAAAAATTGGAAACCAATACCTTTCACGACGAGTAATTTGGGTTTAATATTCCTAATTTCTAATTGGGTATATTACATATCTAATGCATCCTCACAGATCGTGTAACTGGAACTATAACTATTCCACATGACCTTGACTTGATCTACTAATCGACCCTGAATTTTTCAAGCTTCCTACACTAGAATACTAATTGGCTCAAGCACTAAGGATCCCTTGTTTGATATCTATAAATTACTCAAGTTGATGACATGAGGTGGATCTAACATATAATGTCACAAACAGAAACATGAAAAAAATCATGCATCTGACTCAATGATTATGGTAAAGAAAGATGGTAAACAACCGATCCCAATCAGTCACTGATCTCAAATGGTCCCACAAACTATGGCGACAATTTGGCCCCCTCTCCAAATTTGATAGAGCTCTTCTACGACCTCACTTGCAAGAATGTTCTATCCCCAATCTCATATTTCTTGTCTATTTGATATTCATCGACATAAATTCTATCTATCCTGGACTCTTTCAACCATGCTTGGATGTATTTCATCTACTCTTTCATCTCCTAGATCATCTTTGAAATCACAAGGAATCTGTCCTCAAGACGATCCCACCTCAAGGGTGTTTGAAAAGGCATGTCATATAGAAACTCAACGGTTCCATTTGTATTGAAATCTAATTACTATTGTTGTAAGTGAATTCTACCAATGATATATATTCCTCCTAGTAACTTTTTCAGTCCATCACATACATGCGTATCATGTCCTCCAAAACATGGTTGACCCTCCTTGTATGACCATCTATCTCTAGCTGGTATGCAGTGCTAAATTTCAGTTGTGTGCCCAATGCGTCCTGTAAAATCCTCTAGAATCTCCCAATAAATGTTAACCCACTATCATAAATTATCTTTCTAGGTATCATGCAGTCGCGATACCTCATTGATGAAGACCCACATTAATTAAGGTTCTTTGCAAGTAAATTTTACTGAAATAAAGTGTGCACTATTGGTCAATGTGTCTACCATGACGAAATGTAATCATGCTTCCTATAGGTCATCAAAAATACAACTTTAAAGTCCATCAATATCATCTCCCATTTTGACTTTGGGATGACATGAGGATATAATAATCTAGTTGGATGGTGATACTCAACCTTCACAAGATAGCATTCAAGTCACCTTGCCAAAAAATACACAACATCGTTTTTCATACCATGCTAGAAAAACAATGGTTTTAGACTCATGTACATCTTTTTAACCCTTGGGTGAGCCATATAAGATACATTTCACATCTCCTCCCATCAATCAGACCGGCAGAGGGAACATGATAGATAGAGGGGTGCTAAAATTCCCCACCAAGGTCATATTATCAGATTCATGAACATTTAAATGGGTGTGCAATGCATATTAAAAATACATAGCAGAATTAAAATCAATTACACACACAACATGCATGTATCAACATGTTCATCACAGGCATAACAATAAGATCATGCAAAAAAAATACTCATCTTATGCTATTCAGAGGCATTCAATTGCAACAATTCAAACTGGCTCATTCCTTCAATTTAGCATAAGCAAACAGTCACTCATAATACATAAATTTTGGCATAATTAAAAACAACATTGAACACTTATCTTTTAATGGAGATTGTCCAAGCAACTGGATATGGAGGAGCAACGTTCCACCCAACCATAGGTCTTTGTCCATCCTATATTATTTCAGTTGAGAGACCACCCCTGAGCTGTGCTATGTATCCACTAAGGAGGAACTACTCAGGCTCACTCACTTCCATAGTCACAAATACTCATGCTAATCCAACACACAGCTGGGTTTTTCAAGCATGCAGGGAGGTAGGGAAGGAGAATGCTAAGCTAGTGAGATCAACCACATAGCTACGGGCATCTCAACTGATCTCAGAAATTCTTGGCACCCACAATACCTACCACATCCAACACAAGGAAGGTCCCCTTCTCTGCTATGGAGTCCCTCAGGCGCCCCTTCCCTCCAGTTCTCTTCAGGGTGGGCATAGAAAGGTTCAAGCTGATAAATCCATAGATATTCTTGACTTCACTATGTTTATCAAGCAATTTCAACCTTTGATATATTCCCCAATTTGATCCACTCTTGGATTTTTCCAAATTCCGGCCATGTGACTCCCAAAAAAGAGATTGAATTTCCCATGTTCCAAATATGAGTTTTCCTATGGATTTGTGGGAAATTGGCACTCTCAAATTCACCCCAGGGTTTATGTCTATGTATTTCCCATTGGATTTTGTTTCTCACAACAAATTTTGGGCATTTTTGGCAGTCAAAATCGTGGCTTCTTTCCTGGTTACAATTTCTACAATTCTTCACTACTGGGAATGCATAATGGCTAGGAATTGATGTTTGATTGGTCAAACTTGGAATGGGAATGAGGAAAAATGAATTTCCATGAGGAATTTAACTTATGGGCCAAGTAAACTAAGCCCATAACCTTCCATATGAATTTCTAATCTTGCCCATGCTCCATTAATCTCATGAGTTGATTTCTCAGCTGCCTCTTCCTAATAGAATTAAATGTTAGCATATTAGTCAAGATGGGTTCTCAAATTGACACTTGGAAACAAAGGATTGAATCCATAAACCCCTCACCTCTCCATAGTGGATACATTCAATCCCTCATTTTTAGTTTCCTCCATAGCCAGTTCTTGGAATTTTATTTAAATAACAAATATTTACATGATTTTATAATTCCCATGGTTTACTAACATGTGGTTCACAAAATATATAATATTTTCCTTTTAAAGATGAGCATTTACTAGTAGGGCCTTAGCCTTGAGCTTCACGCTAGAAATTTATACATTGCGTATTTACAATATTTACACATTAAGCCAATAATTCCAAGAGTCAAAATGGGGGTATTACACTACCTTATGGGCTTCATATAGGACAAAATTTAAAACTTCCTCATTCATTGTCACATACATACGATGGTTGTATCTCAACAATATATATTCTGAAAGTGTGTATCCCTCATACTTAGGAACCTCCATGGTTTCCTTTTCTAGTTCTGTCTTAACTTCATTGTACCAACTATTTTCTAGTTGTAACTTCAGGACCTTCTCTCTCAAATTCATCTTCAGTGTACATACCGAGAAGATGCAAGGTCATTGACTGAACGCATCTTCTACCTTGTTCAACATTCCCTTGATATACAATATGTCAAAATCGCATTCGCTCATCATCTCTAACCACCTTCTCTTCCTCACATTGAGGTCGCTATTAGTAAAAATATACTGCAACCCATGGTGATCTGTCTTTAGTTCAATTTTTCTACCGACCAAGTAGTGTCTCCACAATCTTAATGCATAAGATATGACCACAATAACTAAGTCATGTGTCACATAGTTCTCCTCATGCGGTCTCATCTTCCTAGAAGCGTAAGTAATCAACCTACCTTCCTACATCAATACCCCTCCAAGTCCTTCTTTTGAAGCATCAGTGTAGACCAAAAAGTCTTGCTCCATGTCCGATACTTTCAGTATTGAGCCTATTGTCAACAATTGCTTACGTTTAACAAATGATTGCTCACAATGTTTATACAATAGAAATTTATTATTATTATTTTTTAATTTAATGATAGGTCCCACAATCTTTGAAAACCCCTCTACAAATATACAGTAGCAACTGAATAATCCCATGAAGCTATGTACCTCATGAACATTTATCGACATTGGCCACTCCAAGATTGCATCAATCTTGGATGGATCAACAGTTATGCCATCTCCTGAGATGACATGTCCCAGATGGTGGATCTCTATCTAAAAGAATGAACTCTTAGACCATTTCTCAAATAAGTGAAGGTGAAAAATTCCTTCCAGCACAATAGTGCACAAGAGCCTAGCTATAATGGGGCATTACATACTCCCCTTGTAACATACCCTTTTGCTGAAACAATTTATGTTTGAAGAAAACATTTTCTTAACTTTTATTGTAAAGTTTTATATTTGGACAAGTGGCCAAGGATGACTGTAATTGCACAATATTATTATTTAATAAAATAAAATAGGAGACACTCACCTAAAGAGACCGTTGAAAGAGTGTTTACTGACCCACTAGAAGGAATGGAATCTGGGGTAGAAGGCAATGGACAAGTGGCAACATCATGAACTCAGTAACTAGTTGTTGTTATGGGACAACTCCCTTGAATTCTGGTCATAATGCCCTGAAAGATGGGACTGGAGCTTGAGGCTCATTTATTTGGAAACTGACCACTAAAGACCTAGGCATCTTTATAAAGCCATCGAATTGAGCAGAGGCTCACACTTTTTCTGACGAGAAAATTTACCTTGTGGTTTTGCTGTATGCACACAAGAGATTCGATGAGGGGAAGCTATGTTTTGAGTTGTAGTGTAAGTCTGTTCAATTTCTGCTAGATGCAAAGTTATTTCCTGCTTAGGGCAGAGGTTTTGAGGTGTATTGCAAGTCTCCATTGATTGCTAGAAATACAACCTGAGTGCCTTGCTTCTACATAGAGTCTTCTACCTAGTGGTTCAGTAAACAGGCTTGGGGGTCCTAAAGGAGCAAGTGATATTGGCTACTTCTTCTGGAGAAGGTTGGGTGGAACAGGCCTCTTTGGGTGTTTGTCCACCCTATCTACAGTTGCAGGTTCTACTTTTCATTTCAGTTCCTAAGTAGTTGAAATTTTATTTCTGTAATTGTCAATTTAGGATTTATTAGTCAAATGCTGATAGGGATCATTTTCCAGAAGTAAATATTTGATTTTTGAACTGATTATGATTCTGTAAATTGTTGAGAAAATTCATTTGAAATGATAGAATAGATTTCTTCCCTGCATTTTTCCACGTACTATCTTTTGTACCGTACTCTAGTACAGGGAAGGTGTTTAAAAATAGATAAGAATGATATTATGCAATGGACAAAATGATTGAATAACTATCTTAGATAGAACTCTGCCATGTTCCCTGTAATTCTTTTAACTTGTCTACATTTTGTATTTAATATCATAAGTTGTTTAGTCATAGGAACGTACAGTAATACTTAATTTATGTAGATATTTAATATTCTTATAATTATAACAGCATAAGTAAACATTTCTTATTCTGCACAAAACTTAGGGTTTAGCTGTAGGTTAACACTTTTCCTTACCACAGTTAAATAATATACATTTTCTTAACATTTCTCCTAAATCCTATTATTACATTAGAGTAACCAAGTTTTACTGTAATCTTACGTCAACAATTATGAAATCGAATAGTTGTAAAACAAACGTAGCTATTATTATAGAGCCACTAAACATTTATGTTATCATCATTATCTTATCAAATAAAAACAACTGAACCACTGTACAGTACTATTTTCATATTTAGTTTCCCATTTTATCTATTCTAACCTTAATACGATATTCCACTTATACATTTCTGTATGCGGACTAATGTCCCAAAAATTTCAACCCTAGATAACAACGCAAAACCTTAAATCATAAACATTTTCACCTTTTAAAAATTGAATAGACTATCTAAGACAGGGGTCAACTACTTAGTAGACAATTTCTCAAACATAACAGTTGTGGGATTCAAAACCCTTATACAGTTAAAACAAGAAAACAAATTAGTCTTTAAATTGTGACAGGTTCAATTCTCATGCTCAACATTTGATTAACACAATCATGTTTTTCATTACCCTATACAAAGCCCACTTAGACGAAGGACACGATTCAACATCAACAACACAATAATCAAATGTTTATGGTTAGAGCATCTTTCAAAAAAATCATAGAGAATCGAGACTGGGTAGTAACACTTAGTTCGACTTATTAAACCTCTCAAAGTAATTCTTCAACAAAACAACTTCAGGGTTTGTAATAACGAGGCATTTAGCCTTTGGCTCTCAACCACTTATACTATGAAACAAGAACTATATACTAAGAACGAGAACTCTAGCCATACAAACTCATATTTTTGCATAAAAAACACCGAAAACAACCCCCAAATCAAAAAGTGTTGATGCCAGTATCACGTTTTCATAAAACACACCAAAAACAAACCCCAAATCGAAAAGTGTTGATACTAGTATCAACGTTTTTTTTCTTTGGGTTAAAAATATAGCCATGGCTTAAAAATCTCATACTGTTGTTTACGAAAGCCTTAAAATCAACCCCTAAATTGAAATTTTCTGTTTTCAACAAATAAATTCCTAACCCTAACCCCCAACAAACTATTACAAAAGTTTTAAAAAAAATTATAATGCACCCCTCCTACCTTAACCCCCTAACAAACTATTAATAATTTTTTTTAAAATTTACATTTAAAAAAAAATTACATATCTCACCCTAACCCCCAAACAAACCATTAATAAATGTTTGAAAAAATTACATTTTAAAAAACAAAGTACATTTCCTAATTCCCTAGCCCCCTACATTACCCCCTACCTTAACCGCCCAAAAATAACCCCCCAATGTTACCCCATTACCCCTCACACATTGTTTTAACTAAAAAAAATTAAAACCCAACTTCAAAAAATTAAACAATTAAAATAAAAACCTAAACTTAAAAAAATAAAAATAAAACCTGAACTTTACAAAAAAAAATAACAAAAAACAATCTAGACTTTACAAAAAAAAAAATTAAAAATTAAAAAAAAAAACTTTACAAACAATAAATTAAAAAAAAACTTTACAAAAAAAAATTAACAAAAAACAAAAAACCTAAACTTAAAATAACAATAAAAACCTAAACTTTACAAAAAAAAAAATAACAAAAAACAATCTAGACTTTACAAAAAAAACAAATTAAAAATTTAAAAAAAAAAAACTTTACAAAAAAAAAATTAAAAAAAAACTTTACAAAAAAAAATTATAAATTAAAATAAAAAACTAAACTTAAAAAAAAAAAATCAAAATGGCCAGTGGCTCCACCCCCTTATGCGCCCAAAGGCCGCCTCACGGGGGCAGCTCGATGCCGGGCATCGACCTGCCCCCGTGGGGCGGCCCTTTCGGCGCCCAACGGGGCGGATTCTAGCTCCGCCCCCTTGGGCGCCCAAAGGGCAGCCCCACGGGGGCAGCTCGATGCCCGGCATCGAGCTGCCCCGGTGAGGCGGCCCTTTGGGCGCCCAAGGGGGCGGAGCCAGAGCATCCGCCCCCTCGGGCGCCCAAAGGGCCGCCCCACGGGCGGCCCTTTGGGTGCCCAAGGGGACGGAGCCAGCATCCGCCCGTGGGGCGGCCCTTTGGGCGCCCAAGGGGGCGGAGCCAGCATCCGCCCTTGGGGTGGCCCTTTGGGCGCCCAAGGGGGCGGAGCCAGCATCTACCCGTTGGCTTCGTCCCTTTGGGCACCCAAGGGGGCAGAGCCAGCATCCCTTGGGCGCCCAAAGGGCCACCCGTGGGGCGGCCCTTTAGGTGCCCAAGGGGGCAGATGCTCTGGCTCCACCCCCTTGGGCATCCAAAGGGCCGCGTCACGGGGGAAGCTCGATGTCGGGCATCGAGCATCCCCCGTTAGGCGGCCCTTTGGGCGCCCAAGGGGGTGGAGCCACCCGCCATTTTGATTTTTTTTTTTTTAAGTTTAGTTTTTTATTTTAATTTTTAATTTTTTTTTGTAAAGTTTTCTTTTTAATTTTTTTTTTGTAAATTTTTTTTTTAATTTTTAATTTGTTTTTTTTGTAAAGTTTAGATTGTTTTTTTTTTTTTTTTTTTTTGTAAAGTTTAGGTTTTATTTTTCATTTTTTAAGTTTAGGTTTTTATTTTAATTGTTTAATTTTTTGAAGTTGGGTTTTAATTTTTTTTAGTTAAAACAATGTGTGAGGGGTCACCAACGGGCGGATGCTGGCTATGCCCCCTTAGGCGCCCAAAGGGCCGCCCCACGGGTGGCAGCTCGATGCCTGGCATCGAGCTGCCCCCGTGGGGCGGCCCTTTGGGCCCCCAAGGGGGCAGAGCCAGCATCCGCCCGCCTCTTTGGGGGCGATCTTTGTTTTTTTTGTTTGTATTTTTATTTTTATTTTTAATTTTTGTTTTGTTTAATTTTTAAATTTTTTTTTAAAGTTTCATTTTGTTTAATTTTGATTTTGATTTTTTTTTTTTTTGTAAAGTTTAGTTTTCTTTTTAATTTTTAATTTTTTTTTAAAGTTTTTTTTTCAATTTTAAATTTGTTTTTTAATTTATTTTTTGTAAAGTCTTTTTTTTTAATTTGTAAAGTCAAGTTTGTTTTTTGTTTTTTTTTTTTGTAAAGTTTAGGTTTTATTTTTTATTTTTTAAGGTTAGGTTTTTATTTTAATTTTTTAATTTTTTTAAGTTGGGTTTTAAATTGTTTTTAATTAAAACGATGTGTGAGGGGTAACGGGGTAGTGGGTAGGGCATTAGGAAATGTAATTTTCGGGGGGCTAAGGTAGGGGGTAATGTAGGGGGCTAGGGCATTAGGAAATGTACTTTGTTTTTTTAAATGTTTATTAATGGTTGGTTGAGGGGTTAGGGTAGGATATGTAATTATTTTTTTAAATGTAATTTTTTTAAAACATTATTAATAGTTTGTTAGGGGGTTAGGGTAGAAGGGACGCATTATAATTATTTTTTTAACTTTTGTAATAGTTTGTGGGGCGGGTAGGGATGGGGTTAGGGTAGAAGGGGGCAATGTAATTTTTTTAAATATTTTCTTTTTAAATTTTAATAATAATTGGTTAGGTGGTTAAATATTATGAAAAATAATGTGAAAGAGTATCATTTTTATACAAAATGACTAAAAATATGTTAAAAATGGGTTTAAATGTCTTTTTTTTCTCGATTTGTTTACTAATTTTTCCATAAAAATATATTATTTACGATTAAATTTTAAAGATAAATTTCGAAAATGTATGTGTTTTTCATTATAGCTAGCTTCTAAATGTATGTTTTTTGTTAATTTTCTAAAAAACACACTTGAAAATAGAAATTAAAAATATTTTACAATAAAGATGTGTCAAAGGCCCAAAAAAATGCCTCAAAATGAAAATGTGTGATACTGGCATCAACCCTTTTTGAAACGGAGGTAAAAATAGCTACTAAAATTAGGAGAGAGAAAAATGAGAACTGTGTCGAGTTCTCGTTTCATAGTATAAGTGGTTTCTCGGCCTTTAGTAAAATACAACATAGCATAAACAATCAACATAGGTTCCTGGAGCACTGCTCACATGGTCGACACACTTAAACCATATTAAGTTGCAAAAACCAAAATCCTTTTATTTATCAAAATAGCCGAAGGTCGAGCTCTTTTAACAATTACCATTTCTACTACACATTACTAAAATAAACCGTAATTGACCTTTACAAAGAACACAATCAACATTTAAATTTATAGTAACAACATGAGGTCGAAACCCAACAACACTCCTATAAACAACACTGAGTTTGAATACTTCAACATTTAATGTCTTTTATTTCCATCAATCGACCAAGGGCTAAACACTTCTAACGGTTGTTACATTTCAACATTTAAATACATAGTGGAACGCTGTAAAGCTAACATTGAAGTAGGTCGAGGATCCTATCCTCCCAACACTGTTCTGTTGGGCTCACAAACATTACAATGACTGCAAAATCCTCAGCCAAATATCAAACCCTAGTTTCAGCTAACACCAAACAATGGCCAACAGTTGCCAAGAGTAACCTACAGGAAAACCACCAAGGCTTACCAGTCGTTAAGCAACTCCTCCACTTAGATTCAACAAAGAAACCTTTAGACGGGGGGCACCTGCCATCATTACATTTGATGGTTAAAAGATGTAACATACAGTATTGAAAATAATTTACAAGCAATAGTAACAGTTATATATTCGAAACCTCACCTTTAGCACTTTGCTCCTGAAACAGAAATGCCCACATCGGACGAGAACCAGAGCCAACATCATATTAGCAAGCCTAGCAAAGAAGAGATACAATTCAAAGAACTACCCCTTACTCACAAAGAAAACTAGCCTCTGGTCCGAATACTCTCAAGACTATCGTCAACCCTGGAATTACCCAAACTACCAACAACTGCAACAAGTCATCACTCTTAAGGTGCTCGGCTTGGAGAGTCAAGTTATACCGCCATAGATTATGATATTGAAACCTGGGAAGTTCCCTCACACCCTTCTAACAAACCCTAAAACCTCGCAGGCGTGTCGGCCTCTCCAACATACCACCCACTGCAAAATGAATGCCGAAATTGTGCCATCATCGAGGTAAGTCCAAACGAAGTTAGGGTTAACATCATGATCGAGGAGACCATGTGATAACTTGCCATGGAGGATGCCATTAGGAATTCCACTATACAAACCTTTAATGCACTTTATTAACACAACTACCAAAAGTAGGAAGGACCAACAACTCGACCATGCAACACGATGGTGGATCGATCACCTATAGTTAAAAATTGCATTGTTAATATAGCAAGGTCACCAATGGACCAAGGTCAAGCATTATCTTATAATCCAAAGTGCACACCATCATTTAAATAACCAAGGTAAGACCTCGACCATAGATATGGAAGGTTTAAAAACTTAGGTTTATAGAATCATATAACACTATCCTTGGTATTACGTAGATCCATATTAAAACAAAACCTTGTGTGGTAATTCAAAGACCAAAAGCATGTATTGTAACATAGTTACAAAGCTCTATCAAATACATTTTCAATGGCATAAAATTACAAGAGTAATACAAATAGAAATAGTTATAACTATAGACTTTTGACAAAATGTCACTATTATAGCATCACATTCGGGGTATAAATATATTGCATAGGACCAAAGTATAGGATTAAAATTACCTTAGCACTTAGGATAAGACCCTATTACTAGAGACATTTAATACTTATTAAAATTCCTTCAAGTAGGATTTGAAATACTTAAACATTGTTTTCGATGCTCATTTTGTACTAATACCTGAGTAATTAAAATAACATAAATGCTGAGAGTAGAGTGGAATACAATGAAAATTATATAAACCAAGCTGATACAGTTTATAACTGAAACAACGATCAAAGTAGATCTCACCCTGAATTGTTTTGCAAGCTATTCTATTTTTCTCTTTTAAAAACTTGAAAGCTAACTGATGACATTTAGGACCTTCGTATGTCACTTTCGAAATATTAAATTTCTCTTACCTGTGATCTGCGAAAAGAACATTCAAATGCTTTAGCTAAATTAGCTAAGTAAGCCTCGGGGTGCCCATAGGATCCCTTCATCATAAAAAATAAGAACAAACAGTTAGCGCATATAAAATAACAAATAAATGTATAGAGCATTGACCATGATTCATAAGTAATCTAAGATGCACAACTGAGTTAAGAAAACATCAATTAGCATCTTAATGTAGATTTAATTACATTTCATACATGTAGTAAAACAAGTACGCATGCACAATCATGACAACATTTTATTCCAGCATGTCTTTAAAAGAACAAACAAGCATTTAATACATTTCCGCACAGATAGTATAGCAATTAATACTACGTTGGAAAATTTTAAATTTTTGTGAATTTTCGGGATGTTACACCCCTCTCTAGGAAACTTCATCCTGAATTTAATGTAAAATGCTAATCATCCATCATACTGATGCAATACTATCCAGCTCATATATATTCCATGTCCATGTCATTATATATTTAATCATCCTATTTATTCTCATCATTGATATGATTCCAAAGTGTTGGGTCTTAGTGACTTAGAAGAACATATTAAATTTAATCACCTAGTCATTTCATCAATACCATCATGTCCACATCAAGGATCTCATCATGCCCATACCTCATTTTACCATTTCCGTGGTCATATATAACCCATTCAACAGACTTTCCCAAGTCACACCACGTGTGTCGTCATAGTCTAATCGAGCCATGTCTCGAGGAGTAGTCGGCCTTCCATCTAGGCATCACCATGTCAGGTAGTGGGCCTCATTATTTTTAGTTCATTGTGTTGATCATCTACATATTTAGTTTGATGAAACTGTCACTATTTGACCCTCTCGACACTCAGTAAAAGTTTTGGAAAGAAAGAGCCTTTCATGTCTTCTTAGTTAAAATTAGCTATTTTCCCATCATTTGTAAATTCACTAGATGCATCAGGTTGACCCCATTCTTACTATGACTAAGCCTAGCAAGTGGAAAATTTCCCTCTTTAGAAAACCTCATCCCAAGATAATCTTTATAATAATAATTTTAACATTGAATGATGTCTCACCAACTTTAGTTGGTCCAAATTTTTCAAAAATATTTTTATGGGATCTTCCATTACCATGTACATGGATACCCTAGAGACACCCCCTACAAATGGAAAAGCACCAACCCAATTGGAGAGGAACCTAGTGTTGTTTGCCTATTGTTATCGCTTGGTTAACTGCGGATTTGTGTGAACTAGTAGATCATAAGGTCCTTCCTCCTTCATCTTACAACCACCCTTTATGTCAACTATATATACAATTAACTTATTAAATATAATTAATGTGTTACTTAAATTGAACCCCAATTAGGAATAAAATGATTTCAAGGAAGAATACATGTATCTCCATCCCAATGCATATACTTATTATAATTCCTTCATAAATAACGATTATATGTTCCATACATACATATAATGTAACACCCATCAAAGATGACGATTTGTTTATACTACGACTTGATGATGTTCCACACACAGTCGTGACTATCATAACACCAGTAGAACTCGCTAACTTATGTGCCACATAATTACATATAACAAATACCATCTATGATTGTACATATAACCCTTACTCATTTAGAGATAATGCATATATTTGAGTTTATAGTGATTACAATGTACTTAACTACCAAATATGTCTCATTGGCAATAGACGACCTGTATGCACCAATCTTATTTAGTATACCCCATGATTAGCATCTCTAAAATTTCATTAACCCCTTAATTCTTTGAACAATGTACACTTATCTTTTTCTAAAAACTACAACCATAATTAATCCTTCTAACTTGAACCAATTTTAAAATGGCATTACCTCGAATGTAAATAACATTTAGCCCAATTTGTTACACCATTTGAAGTAGCCTATATATAAATAGAAATCCTATTATACAACCATCACCAGAAATAACAATTCCGACCGGTTTCATTATCCTTTTTGGGCACACACACAAACGAGTCCTGACTTTACATAAATAGTAAATAGAATTAACACTCTATCCTAACTTCATTATCCACTCTGGAACAATATATGTACATATATATTAACCCCAAAATGGATGAGTCACGACTATAGTTTGGTATAATTTTTGGGACAATACGTGAGTACCATTTATCTCCACGATAGTTATAAATACCGACATATTCGAGCACCGATTCTATTCCCCAGGTTTGTTGTATGGCACCCATGCCATTTAGTTGCTACATCTCGTGACCTCATTGTTGACCTGCATTATTCTTCTAGGGAGGTGGTTTTACTCCACGTCCAAGTACGATTAAAATTGAAATCAAATCACAATATTTCTTTAAACTATAACGTAATAACCTAATTCTGAGTTATAGACGGAAAACATAGACGATGGAGGATCACTCCTTTTTTTTTTGATAGCAAATAATATGCTCAACCATAGTTCTGTTGTAAGATTTAATTTTTTCCTAATGGTGAACACAATGATTAATTTTTTATCCAACCTCGGCCGTCCCTAGTGCATCTACTAGCGAAATAATCTCACCACTTTATGACCCATAATACGGATTTATAGTTGAAAACTTTATTTGGAAGCGTGTTAAGGGATTTCATGCTTAAGAGAAAATGTATCAAGCCTAGCCTACTACAGATCTCCTTGAATCTTAAGGAGTATGATGTAAAATGTTAAAGAATTTGGCATAAGGTCTTTGAATCTTTTGATAAACTACTTCCATTTACGATCCTTTAATTAGCTTAGGGTTTGCTCTCCTTTTCTTCATACTAGTTCAATTAAATTTGAGCTTTCTACCTTCCAAAGCTATATGAATATATAAAATGTCTTCATATAAAATTATAAGACATTGTTTTTTTCCAAATAATTATGTGTTTATCTCAAATATCCATAATAAAACTAATCATTTAAAATTTAAAATTTAAAAAATATTATTATTTTTTATTTACTTAAAAGAATTGTGTATATAATTTTACAAATATAAAAGTTTAATTTATTTATTTTTTAAATATAAACACTACTAATAATAACATTAATTAACTTTATGGATATCACACTATGATTTAAAAAAAATTTAAAAATATTTAATATAAAAATATAAATCTTTTTACTTATTAATTTTATATAATTTTTTATTTTTAAAAAATGTCTAAAACTTTACAAAAATGACATTTCTTATAAATTTATACATATAAAATTTCCCCAAAAAAATCTTATCTCAAATGTTAAAATCTTATATTATATAAAACTCCTCATAACATGCCGAAACACCATTAAACCTTAGGTTTTTTCTTTAGAAAGAAAAGTATTATTGTGACAACCACATTTCAGAATCCAAGCCCTCCCCAAAACAAAACACAAAACACTTTTCAGAAATCAGAAAACACAAATCACTTTTCAGAATTCACAAAACACCAATATTAATTTTCATTATAATGGAAACCATCGGACAGTAATAACCACTGTTTAATGTTAGATCGGTTAAGATATCAAACAGCCATGTGCACACCATGATAGATATAACCAAAACGATACATTATTGGGAAGAGGACCGGAGGGATTTGACACTAATCTAAGATCGAAAGACAGCCTCTAAATCTGCGTTACACTATATGTTTTCATGCAACATCTGCTGAAGAAACATCTCCATATTATTGTAAGACGATCCGCCCACCTGACCTGCTAGAATTGCCCTCTCCTTCAGCTCCAATATATTTTTTCTCATCATCTTTACTTCTTCATCGTCTGGATTCATCAGTTTTCTCACCAATTTCTCCACATTTTCTCTGGAGACCTCCTCGTTCATCTCGAACCCCACCTTCCAGATATGATCAACAAATCTCCTGTTTGTCTGCTGCTCGGCAAAAAAAGGCCAACACATCATGGGAACGCCCTGGCATATGCTCTCAATCGTGGAGTTCCATCCGCTGTGTGTCAGAAATCCACCCACCGAGGGGTGAGACAGGACTTTAGTTTGTGGTGCCCAACTAACAAAGAAGCCTCGGTCTTTGCTTCTCTCGATGAAATCCTGAGGCAGCACAGCAGACTGCCCCTGAACGAGGTCCGGTCGGATAGCCCACAGGAAGGGTTGATTGCTCGCCTCCAAACCCCTTGCAAACTCTATCAACTCCTCGTCTGATAGAACTGTAAAACTCCCAAAGCAAACATAGATCACAGACGATACTCTCTGTTTGTCCAGCCAATCAAGGCACTGAGTTTCCTCTTTCCATATGTTGGTGTTCACTCTTGTATCGCCTGCCGAGAGTAAAAGAGGACCGATGGAGAGTACTTTTCCTGAGAATTTATCGTTGAGGTCCCTCAGCACTGGCCCCTCTAAATCTTCGAAGGTGTTAAGAAAAACCAGAGAAGCCTGGAGCGTGTTCTGTGCCTCGTTTTTTAGATATTGAAACATGAAATCGGATGAGTCTGTTACTGTCATGAAGCTGGGCAGATCTTTCAATCGCAGTTCTGTCATCGCCGGAATACAAGGAATCAGTTGACCATTGGATTGATCACGGATCTCTGTTTCATCTGTTCAAACAGTTAATCACCAAGGATTAGGGTAGGATAAAATATCAAGCTTATACTATTAAAAGACAGGCAACAGCACTTTTATTCCTGATTGCTTGCAGCACTAATAATGAAGGAATCAATGGGCTTGGAATCTTCCTGCCTTGTGATAGTGATGGAATTTACTAATCAATATCTATGTCTAACTATTTTCTTCTTTGAAATTCCACTCAAGAGCTAACAGGGTTTGCTATTAAAAATGGAGTAAAACTGCAAAGTACCTTTGATGGGAATGTACCCTTTGTCGGCAAGCAGAGGCATGTAAAAATAAGCAGAGAAACCACAAGCACTTGGTGTCCAGAACGCAACTCTGGGAATACCATATTTGTCGGCGATCTGCTGAGTAAAAGAGAAGACACCATCTGCAACAATGAAAGAAATGGGAGGAACATTTCTGTCTGAATGCTTGAGATTTTCAACAATTCTTTCTACACTGGGAGGACCATGTTTCAACAGGGACTCGCAGAGCTCGGGAAGTTTTAGTGTACGCCCGTGATCTGGTGGAAGGCCATCGGCAAAGGTCTCGAATCTGATCTCATCAGTAGACTTGGGATTCATGCGTTGGTGACTGAAATCTGTGTTAACGAAGGTGACGAGAACATTTCTAGAGCTTAAAACAGTTGCTAGCTGCATCATGGGATTTATGTGGCCCTGTGCAGGAAATGGGAGTAACAATGCATGGGATTTAACACGTTCCATCCTTACAAACACAAACACAAGCAAAACGATTCTATACTCAATGGTTAGGTTTTCAGAAATGATTGGAGTATTTATAGGATTTTGCACTTTAGCACAGTACAGCCTAAAAGTTCTAGTCAAATATGGCGGAAATACTATTATGTTTGTTTTCGAAGCCAACCCCGCAGCCTCCGGAATTGTCTCACAATAATTATTCTGACTTCAAACTTATCATTCCCGAAAAGGTTTGTTAATTAATTTTATAAATATCACATGGAACAAATCTTATTTAAAAAATAAAAGAAAGATTTTCAACACGCTTGTAAGTCTAAATTATTTCAATAAATAATTTGAGAACAACTTTATAGGATTGCATGTGATCGTCGTTAAAAAATTTAATAAAAAAGATTCGTTTGATATCCCTTCGTGGAGGCATCCTTAATTAATTTAATAATTAAAAATTGATAATTCAATAAATAAATGGTTCCATTCCCGAGGGCGTTAATTAATTTAATAAATAAAACATCATACAGACTGGCAAATTTTTTAATTCAAATATGGCAACAGAAAAAATTTCTAACATTTATGAAAAGATATTTCAATATATATCATATATAAATATTAAAGTTCGGTAAAGGTTAATTGGCTAATTGTATTACATTAATTCATTTTCATGTTATAATATTTTATAATTTTTTTTTTAAAACACTTTATTAAATTGGAAGTTTTTGAAAAAAAAATGATATTATTTTTAAAATATAAAAAATAAAATTCAAAACTTTTAAGTGTTATGTGACAATTTTTATATAATATTCTTAAATTTTGTTTATTAAAAAAAATTGTTGTTACTGTTTATTTATGTTTTGATGCAATTTATTTTTATATTTTTATAGAAACGATTATTTATTTATGTAATAAATTTATGATTTTCTCATTTTTATTATTTTACTTTTACTGTCTAAATGTTCATATTTTTATACCTTTTATGTTTGACATAGGTTAATTAAAAAATATTTATATATTTATTTGGATTTTTTTTGTTTCACTTGCATCTAACTCGTCAAATGGGTGTCTCTTCCTTTAAATTTTTGGATGTCTCCTTCCAATTAGCTCACCCCTAAAGAAAATTGAACTAGGGTCGCTATAATAACACGACTCAAACCTTAATGAATGAACTAGTGAAAAAAATATAAATTATTTAACAAAAAATATATAATATTTTTTTATGTTTAATATATATATATATAAAGTGATTTTGAATATTAATTTAAATTCAAATATTATTAATTAAAAATATTTATATTATCATATTTAATTTATTTAATAAATATGCATATGATCATTCCTACATTTTATGACATGTCTTAATTTAGTTAATTTAGTTACAGTGTTATTCTATTTGCTCTATTTGCAGATAACATATTATTCTACATTGTTGAGTCCAACTTTATTTATGGTGTTTTAATTTATATTCATAAAAGATACATTGTTATTCTATTTGCATATAACATTTTATTCTATATTGGTAAGTTTAACTTGATTTAGTCATGTGAAGCATGTATAATCTTTATAAAAAATGATATATTAAAATAAAAGTATTGAAGATATTATTACATTTGTACTTTTCATATTAATGGAATATAAATATAGTCATGTGAAGCATGTATAATCTTTATAAAAAAATGATATATTAAAAAAAATATTCAAGATAGTATTACATTAATTTTGTACTTTTCATACTAATGGAATATAAACAAAATGATACATGAAAAAAGAGTATTCAAGATATTGTTACATTTGTACTCTTCATAATAATATAATATTTTAATAAGTGAACAAATTATATTTCCAATAAAGTATTCAAAATATTGTTATATTAAGTGATAGTAAATTATATTTATAATCTATTTATTAATGAAGTTATTTAAGAAGTGAATTAATTATTTTTTAGATGTAATTTAGGTTATAATTATATAATTTAATGATTTTTTAAAATTTAGATTTATTTTTAATTTAAGAATAAAATTTTGTTTAACCTAAAATTATAGATTTATTTAAGTTTGACCAAATATGAATTAAATTTATATCAATTGTATAAAATGTAATTAAATATATAAAATATAAAAAAGTCAAATTTATATAAAGAAAAATCAAATATGATGATGATAGTTATTAAAGTACACTAAAATTAAGAAAATAAAGAGTCATCTAATTTTCTTTAAGAAAATCATTCCTAAATCATCATAATTATAATGAGTTAGAATATTAAGAACAATATTATAGAAAAATATTTTGAAATTGTATTTTAATGTAAATACTTTATAATTAAATAAAACAATTTTTTAATTTAATTTAATTTTTTTTTTAAATTTAAAAAAATTAAAAACTATGTAATACAAATTCAGGTATGAGTTTATTCTTGTAGTCCCGATGTTAGTCCATGCCTTTCTAAAAGGACTAATAATTTTGGATTAATAATTACAGTTAATTTTTAAAAAAAGTGATTTGTGTGTGATGAGAAAAGTTAAAGTCTTTATTAATTTGAAATTTTGATATTTGATAGATTTTTTATTATAGAGTTTATATTTAAAATTGTGAACATATTTAGAATTTTAATTAAATTTATTTTAAACTAAATTCTTAAAAGGGATGTTTTTTATTAAAAAAAAAATTTAAGTTGTGATTTTTTTTAATTGGTTTTGGACATAAAATACATATTTATAAATTGTGTTTGAAATTATGGATATTTTATTCATATTTTATATTTAAAAAGATTGGAAATTTAAAAGAAAAAATAAAAGGAATAATAAATAAATAAATACAATTAGAAATTTATTTATATAGTGAAGATGATCATAATTAATGTCTATTAAGATTTATTTTGATTTAACAAATATTTTTATTTACATTTTATATTTAAAAAGATTGGAAATTTAAAAGAAAAAAAATGAAAGGAATAATAAATAAATAAATAAAATTAGAAATTTAATTATATAGTGATGATGATCATGATTAATGTCTATTAAGATTTATTTTGATTTATCAAATCTTTATAAAGATAAAGAAACTACAAAAAGTTTCATCAAACGTGGTTCTTATTTTAGAAGAAATTTATCCTCGTTAATCTTTAACTGTGCTGGTTAATCTTTAGCACGGAGACTCAACAGATGTTAAAGTAAGTTGTAGGGCTCACCAATGACCATAAGGTTATTAGTACAGAGAATGGAGATGGAGGGGGGTCTGGTAATGCTCTCTCAAACCTGGTTTTTGAGACTGCTTTTTTTTAGACAGCAGAGGATATTGAACCTCTCGCAGAGGAGGAGCGGCAAGGCCTGGTTCTAGCATAGCATTTGAATGGAAATTCTTTGGACCTGGAGCAATTTAATGGTAAGTTAGATCTCCTTAAATCCTTAAACTCTTTAAAGGATATAAAGATGAGAAGTAAGACATATTTGGATAGCCCACTAGCCCGTTTAGGTTTAGCTAGTCCTCGCTTGACTCCGCGCAGGAGCAAAATGATTATGAGAAGTGGTAGTACTTTTTTTGGGGCCTTAGGGGATCGGGTGGGCACTACAGTGTCTTGTAATTCTAGTCATCCGTATGCTTTAAGATCTTTGTGTAAGACAGGGGATGAGTTGTTCAGCCCTCGTCTAGGTACTCACTTCTTAAGGGTGGGAGTCGGGCCTAGGAAGAGTCTTCGGGCGGACTTTGGAACTAGCTCATCTTTGTCCCTAGGAATTAAGGCACTTAGAGATATGCCTTCGAAGAAGGTGTCCTCATGAATTTTTTCTCCTTTAATTGTCATGGGTTAGCAAGCAACCCGAAATTGCTGGCACTTGGAAGGGTGGTGGAGGTGTATGGACCAGATGTAATGTTTCTGCGAGAGACGATGTGTGGAGGCTCTAGAGTGGTGGAGAGGATGAGGAAGATGCTTCCAGGTTGGGATTTTTTGTGGGTGGACAGTGAGGGTTTGTCAGAAGGATTGATCAGTCACTCTGTTAAATAGTTTTGCATTCCGATCTGGACTGGGCATGAATTTTCGCTGCGAGGATTTAGGGATGGATTTTAACCTTTTCAATCTTTAGGGACCTTATAATAGGAAACAAGCTTTCTCGAATGATTTCTTTAAGAAGTCCTTCTTGACGTATCTCCCCTTTTTTTGTCATAGGTGACCTTAATTTTACACTGCACTGATGGGAAGTTTGGGGACGGGGGGCAAGAATGGATCCAACATAATGTTTTTTTTCGAAACCTTTTGGAGGCGGGGGATGTTTTTGACCTAGAACCTGTGGAAAGAAGACCCACGGGGTTCAAGAGAAGGGATGGGAATGAGGTAATCTCTAAGCGTTTGGATCGGTTTTTATGTTCTCGCTCATTGTTAAGTAAGGTGGAAAGGATTAAGGCTTGGAGAATATGTGGAAGAAGCTCTGATCATCTTCCGATTATGTCTAGTATGGAAAAGGGTGGGGATAAGCTGGGCACTCCTTTTAAATTTAACCCATTCTGGCTTAAATACGATGATTTCTTGAATCTGGTCCGGTCTAACTGGAAACTTTTTGACGAGTCTTCTCTAGGTTCATGTGAAGATCAGTTTGTAAAAAATATGAAGACTATCAAGGTTATAACAAGAATTTGGGCTAGGAATTTAAAGGCTACTTTGGATGCAAGACTGAAGAGGACGAAAGGAGGAATTAAGGACATTTATTTGAGCCAGGGAGGGCTTTTGAGGGGGGATTCTTTACAAGCTTTGGCAATACTGGAACAGAGTCGAAACTCTATACTGTTGGAAAGAGAAGCGAATTTAAGAATGAAGAGTAGGGCGATATGGTTGTCATTGGGGGACTAGAACACAACTTTTTTTCATAAGATGATCAGTCATAGGAAACATTTCAACTCTATCCGGGAGTTACAGGATGGCAGAAGGGAGAAGAAAGAGGGTTTCGAATAGTTGGCTAAGGGAGGTGTTTATTTATTCTCGACTTTTTATAAAGAACCTGAAGGGAAAAACTTGCAGAAGATGGTGGATTTGGTATCTAAGTTTGAACACTGGGTGACTGAGGAAGATGCTCTAGCTTTAAATGCACCGGTTACCATGCATAAGCTCAAGTCCTCTCTTACTAAATTGAACTAATATCGGAGCCCTGTGCCCGATGGATGGACACTGGAATTTTATATTGAATTTTTTTATTTGTTGAAGAATGATTAGTTGAGGGTGGTGGAGAAGAACATGGTGACAGGGTTTTTAAAACCCTGCATAAATTCAACTTTTAGAGCCCTCATTCCTAAATTTGACGAGCCTAAGTCTCTTGGAGAATTTCGTCTGATTTCTCTGTGTAATGCTTTATATAAGGTGATCTCGAAGTTGATTGCGGAGAGGATCAAGCCAATCTTGGCCCGGCATATTTCCCTCGAACAATATGGTTTTCTACTTGATCGTAGCATTCATGAGGCTATCGATTGTGCACAGGAATGTATACATTCAATTAAGACTAGAAATATTTCGATGAAGGTGTTGAATGTGGATCTTTCTAAGGCATATGACTACACATGCTAGTAGTATATCAGATTGGTTCTTATTCAAACAGGTTTTGGTCTTTCCATTGTAAATTGGATATGGTCATGTTTGTTTACAGTTAGTTTTTCTCTTCTTATCAACGGATCAGCATCTCGATTCTTCAATCTTGCCAGAGGGTTGCACCAGGGTTTCTCGTTATCACCGTACTTGTTTCTTCTAGTGATGGATGGACTGAGCAAGTTAATCTTTGAGGCTGGGGCAAATAATATTTTTGAAGGCCTTTGGTTTGGTGGCACCTAGATTACCCTTATATTCTTCGTGGATGATGCTCTACTTTTTCTAGGCAACTCTGTTGTTGAGGTACAGGCAGTAAAAAACCTTATTTGGTTGCTTAGCAAGGCAACATGAGTGTTGGAAAACTTTGAAAAAACAGCTTGCTATGTTAATAATATGGAACCTGAGGATCTGCTTGATTTTTTGGGGCTCATGCCGATGGAGATTTGTCAGTTGTCTTTGGGCTTCAAGTACTGGGGTTCCACCTCAAACCTAACAGTTATGGCATAGCAGATTGGCACTAGCTAGTTGTGAAAGTGGAGCGACGTATCCATTTTTGGTGTAATCAGTTTCTCTCAAGGGGAGGGAAAGCTGTACTAATCAAAAGTGTACTTAGTGTGTTACCCGTGTACTGGATGATTAATGCTAAGGTGCCTCAGGGTATCCTTCACTCTCCTCAAAAGCTTTTATTTAGATTTCTTTGGAAGGGTAAGGAGGATAGAGGCTTACATTGGACCTCCTCGGAGTCGATCTCTAAACCCAAAGAGGCAGGTGGTTGGGGATTTAAGGACTTTGTTTACGTTTGGGCAGGCATTGCCATCTAAAATGACATGGAAGTTCATTTCTAAAGAGCGCAAGTGGCAATCGATTCTTCGTTTCAAATATTTGGGAAATGGTACTATAATAGATTAGTTGAGAAATCCTGTTAAGAGCAATTGTGGAGGTTCACTATTCTGGAAATCAATAGTTGCTGCAATCCCAGTAATAGAGGAGAGGTTAGTTTGGGAGGTGGGAGACGACAAAGAGACAAGAATTGGCAGCAAGTACTACACATGCATGACGAAAACTCCTTTTTTCCCTCAGAATTTCAGGTTTTTTTTTAAGGTGAATGGTTTTTTAGTGCTTGCAAATGTGGTTGTATTTGGGATGGGTTTCACTCAGCAGTGGATTACAATGGAGGAGATGATTATTCCTCCTAGATGGACGAAGAATTGGAATGTTTGGATTGCAGAGGTGAAGAGAGGTTTTATTAAATTTACGGAGGATCAGGATGTGCTCCGATGGTAGGGAATTGATGATGGGGAACTTTCACTGTTTGTGATGCTTATATTACAATCTGGAAGCATAGGATTGTGGGAAAACCATGGTGGGGCAACTTGATCTAGAAAACCTTGGCGCCTCATAAAAGTAAAATCCCGCTCTAGTTGATTCTGCAAAGTAAGGTACTAACCTGGGACAAATTAAAAAGACGGAATATGGAAGGACCGAGTAGATGTTGTCTGTGTAGGAATGTAGATGAAGATGCTGGTCATCGTTTTCTTTTTTTCCCTTTTATTCAATAGGTTTGGACAGAAGTGAGAAATAAGCTTCAGATGGGGATGATGGAGGAAGGTGACAGTTTCATATGTTTTTTGCAACATTGTCATGATGATCCAAATCTTAAAAACTTGAGATGTCTACCATTTCTGGTGGTTTGGCATGTGTGGGTTGCTTGCAATAAGGCGATTTTTGAAGACCTGAACTATCCAAGTTTTGTTATTTCTGCTCAAATCCTTTCTATCTATAAATCTTTTATGGGTCACAATCAAGTCATAAAGACTAGAGTGATGAAACCAATAACCCAAGGAGAAGAAGATTCGGTGGGATTTTTTGACGGTGCTTGTGAGAACCATGGCAGTGGTATGGGTGGTTTTTTTAAACATCTAGGAAAGGAAGTGTTTTTTCAAGTGAATGGAGGAGTTGGGACAAATAACCGTGTTGAAGGGCTACCACTTTTAATTCTACTCCAGCAAGCTAAAACTCTCGTTGTGGACACCTTCAGGATTTATGGTGATTTTGAATTATGGATAAAGAGAATGAACAAAGACATCATTTTCCATAATAATTCTTTGCAAAATCTTGGACTCCGAATAGATCTTTTGATGGAGTCGTTTAGGAAGGTGGAGTTTGTGCATATCTTCTGAGAACAAAATGAAAGGGCTGACAGGCTCTCTAAAGCTGGTCTTTTGGAGGACGAAGGCAAGTGCAAAATAACATCTTTAATTCATGGAATCGAGGAGCACATCTGGACCAATTTGGGCTTTATTATGTAACTGAAAGAGTATATTTGGAATTTGTCTTAAACTATAATTTGTAGACTACAATGTAATAGTGGTTTTATAAGTTTTAAATAGTACTGATATAGCACATGAGGAATATATTCTACACTCAATATGATCAATGAATATGATTTTTTTCCCTGGGAAAAAAAACATGGAAAATGTCTAATAATGTTAACAAATAATGATAAAAGAATATAAACTTAATATGCTTACTTTGCATGTTTGCCAAGAAAAATATTTTTAATTTTAAAATATCTTTTTTTCTAAGGCTGGTACCCAACACCTAGTTTCGAACCAATGATCTTATCTTCGAACCAATGATCTTATCCAAGGAGGGAGTTCCTTAGTAGTATACTATAACATCCTAAGAGTTTATCCCTATTTAAATAACTCAAAGGAATTGGATATAATTAAATTGATATTTAATTTATAAATGTTTCTACCAACTTGCCATGGGACAACATGTTGAAAAGAGAGACCAAGCTTACTAGGGAATTATGACTTGTGTGAGTAATTAAAATTTAAACAAGGGAAAGATTTAAATAAGCTGAGAAAATTAATAATTATGGAATTCAATAAATGTGAGAAATTAAAATAAACCCTAAAGAAAAGGGAGAGGTTGCTCTTTATTATATTCCTACAAGAATTTTAATTCTGCAAATAATCCTGAGAAAAAGTTATCGTGTAAAATGAATAAAGAAGATAAGAAAGAACACTAGCTGAGCCAGATTGCAGAGGAAAGTCTGCCCATTTCCACAGAATAGGTCTAGCCTGGGTTTCCTTAGTGAGCACTCACTGTATACATTCCATATTGTTGGGACTTGGAATAAAACTCCTGAAAGGAGGAGAAAAAGTTTTACAGGAACCAAGAGATGATGAAAGTCATCCTATTGGAAAGTCTACTTAATATAAGATTACAAAATAAAACAACCCTAAGCCTTAATTTCCTAGTAAGCTTGGCTTGACTCAAGGTGGTCTATGCAAAAGTTGAGAGGATATGAACTGCTGAAGAAATATATGGTTGGGAGGAACAAGCTTGTTCCATAGAAAGTTAGATAAAGTACATATAATTCTATTTAGATTATGTTATTAGATTACAGTTACGGATTCATGTATTTGATATTATATAGGTCTTTTATTTAATGATTGTTTGGGTTAGGGTTTCTAGAGGGTTATGATAAGTATGCTATAAGATTATGTAACTGAAAGAGTATATTTGGAATTTGTCTAAATCTTCGAAGGTGTTAAGCAAAACCAGAGAAGCCTGGAGCGTGTTGCGTGCCTCGTTTTTGAGGTATTGAAACATGAAATCGGATGAGTCTGTTACTGTCATGAAGCTGGGCAGATCTTTCAATCGCAGTTCTGTCATCGCCGGAATACAAGGGATCAGTTGACCATTGGATTGATCACGGATCTCTGTTTCATCTGTTCAAACAGTTAATCACCAAGGATTAGGGCAGGATAAAATATCAAGCTTATACTATTAAAAGACAGGCAACAGCACTTTTATTTCTGATTGCTTGCAGCACTAGTAATGAAGGAATCAATCGGCTTGGAATCTTCCTGCCTTGTGATAGTGATGGAATTTACTAATCAATATCTATGTCTAACTATTTTCTTCTTTGAAATTCCACTCAAGCGCTAACAAGGTTTGCTATTGAAAATCGAGTAAAACTGCAAAGTACCTTTGATGGGAATGTACCCTTTGTCGGCAAGCAGAGGCATGTAAAAATAACACTGGGAATACCATATTTGTCGGCGATCTGCTGAGTAAAAGAGAAGACACCATCTGCAACAATGAAAGAAATGGGAGGAACATTTCTGTCTGAATGCTTGAGATTTTCAACAATTCTTTCTACACTGGGAGGACCATGTTTCAACAGGGACTCGCAGAGCTCGGGAAGTTTTAGTGTACGCCCGTGATCTAGTGGAAGGCCGTCGGCAAAGGTCTCGAATCTGATCTCATCAGTAGACTTGGGATTCATGCGTTGGTGACTGAAATCTGTGTTAACGAAGGTCAGGAGAACATTTCTAGAGCTTAAAACAGTTGCCAGCTGCATCATGGGATTTATGTGGCCCTGTGCAGGAAATGGGAGTAACAATGCATGGGGTTTAACACGTTCCATCCTTACAAACACAAACACAAGCAAAACTGAGATCAGCAGCTTCGACTTATCTAGATTCTGTACTCAATGGCTAGGTTTTCAGAAATGATTGGAGTATTTATAGGATTTTGCACTTTAGCAAAGTACAGCCTAAAAGTTCTAGTGAAATATGGCGGAAATACTATTATGTTTGTTTTCGAAGCCAACCCCGCAGCCTCCGGAATTGTCTCACAATAATTATTCTGACTTCAAACTTATCATTCCCGAAAAGGTTTGTTAATTAATTTTATAGATAGCACATGGAACAAATCGTATTTAAAAAATAAAAGAAAGATTTTCAACACGCTTGTAAGTCTAAATTATTTCAATAAATAATTTAAGAACAACTTTATAGGATTGCATGTGATCGTCGTTAAAAAATTTAATAAAAAAGATTCGTTTGATATCCGTTCGTGGAGGCATCCTTAATTAATTTAATAATTAAAAATTGATAATTCAATAAATAAATGGTTCCATTCTCGAGGGCGTTAATTAATTTAATAAATAAAACATCATACAGACTGGCAAAATTTTTAATTCAAATATGGCAACAGAAAAAATTTCTAACATTTATAAAAAGACATTTCAATATATATCATATTTAAATATTAAAGTTGGGTAAAGGTTAATTGGCTAATTGTATTACATTGATTCATTTTTATGTTATAATATTTTATAATTTTTTTTTTTAAAAACACTTTATTAAATTGGAAGTTTTTGAAAAAAAAATGATATTATTTTTAAAATATAAAAAATAAAATTGAAAACTTTTAAGTGTTATGTGACAATTTTTACATAATATTGTTAAATTTTGTTTATTAAAAAAAATTGTATATTAAATTTTGTTTACTACAAAAATTGTTGTGATTGTTTATTTATGTTTTGATGCAATTTATTTTTATATTTTTATAGAAACAATTATTTATTTATGTGATAAATTTATGATTTTCTCATTTTTATTATTTTCCATTTACTTTTTAAATGTTCATACTTTTATACCTTTTATGTTTGACATAGGTTAATTAAAAAATATTTATATATTTATTTGGATTTTTTTTTGTTTCACGTGCATTTTAGTTATCAAATGGATGTCTCTTCATCTAGATTTTTGGATGTCTCCTTCCAATTAGCTCACCCCTAAAGAAAATTGAACTAGGATCACTAAGGACTCACACCTTAACGAATGAACTAGTAAAAATTGACAAAAAAAAAATATAAATTATTTAACAAAACATATATAATATTTTTTTTATGTTTAATATATATATAAAGTGATTTTGAATATTAATTTAAATTCAAATATTATTAATTAAAAATATTTATATTATCATATTTAATTTATTTAATAAATATGTAAATGATCATTCCTACATTTTATGACATGTCTTAATTTAGTTACAGTGTTATTCTATTTGCTCTATTTGCAAATAACATATTATTCTACATTGTTGAGTCCAACTTTATTTATGATGTATTAATTTATATTCATAAAAGATACCTTGTTATTCTATTTGCATACAACATTTTATTCTATATTGGTGAGTCTAACTTGATTTAGTCATGTGAAGTATGTATAATCTTTACAAAAAATGATATATTAAAATAAAAGTTTTAAGATATTATTACATTTGTACTTTTCATATTAATGGAATATAAACATAGTCATGTAAAGTATATATAATCTTTATAAAAAAAAAATATTCAAGATATTATTATATTAATTTTGTACTTTTCATACTAATGGAATATAAACAAAATGATACATAAAAAAGAGTATGCAAGATATTGTTACATTTGTACTCTTCATAATAATATAATATTTTAATAAGTGAACAAATTATATTTCCAATAAAGTATTCAAAATATTGTTATATTAAGTGAGTAAACTATATTTGTAATCTATTTATTAATGAATTTTTATTAATGAAGTTATTTAAGAAGTGAATTAATTATTTTTTAATGTAATTTAGGTTATAATTATATAATTTAATGATTTTTGAAAATTTAGACTTATTTTTAATTTAAAAATTAAATTTTGTTTAACCTAAAATTATAGATTTATTTAAGTTTGACCAAATATGAATTAAATTTATATCAATTGTATAAAAGGTAATTAAATATATAAAATATAAAAAAGTCAAGTTTATAGAAAGAAAATTATGATGATGATAGTTATTAAAATACACTAAAATTAAGAAAGTAAGGAGCCATTGAATTTTTTTAAGAAAATCATTCCTAAATCATCATAATTATAATGAGTTAGAAAATTAAGAACAATATCATAGAAAATATTTTAAAATTGTATTTTAATATAAATATTTTATAATTAAATAAAACAAATTTTTTAATTTAATTTAATTTGTTTTTTAAATGAATTTAAAAAAAATTAAAAACTATGTAATACAAATTCACGTATGAGTTTATTCTTGTAGTACCGATGGTAGTCCATGCCTTTCTAAAAGGACTAATAATTTTGGATTAATGATTACAGTTAATTATTTTAGAAAAGTGATTTGTGTATGATCAGAAAAGTTAAAGTCTTTATTAATTTGAAATTTTGATGGATTTTTTTATTATAGAGTTTATATTTAAAATTGTGAACATATTTAAAATTTTAATTAAATTCATTTTAAACTAAATTTTTAAAAGAGATGTTTTTTATTAAAAAAATCTTTTAAGTTGTAATTTTTTTTTAATTAGATTTGGATATAAAATACATATTTATAAATTGTGTTCAAAATTATGGATATTTGATTCATATTTTATATTTAAAAAGGTTGGAAATTTAAAAGAAAAAATAAAAGGAATAATAAATAAATAAATATAATTAGAAATTTATTTATATAGTGAAGATGATCATGATTAATGTCTATTAAGATTTATTTTGATTTATCAAATATTTTTATTCATATTTTATATTTAAAAAGATTGGAAATTAAAAAAAAAAAAGCAAAAAAGAATAATAAATAAATAAATAAAATTAAAAATTTAATTATACAGTGATGATGATCATGATTAATGTCTATTAATATTTATTTTGATTTATCAAATCTTTATAAAGATAAAGAAACTACAAAAAGTTTCATCAAATGTGGTTCTTATTTTAGAAGAAATTTATCCTGGTTAATCTTTAACTGTGGTGGTTAATCTTTAACACGGAGACTCAACAAATGTTAAAGGAAACTGTAGGGCTCACCAATGACCATAAGGTTATTAGTACAGAGAACGGAGATGGAGGGGGGTCTCGTAATGCTCTCTCAAACCCGGTTTCTGAGACTGTTTTTTTGGTGACAACAGAGGATATTGAACCTCTGGCAGAGGAGGAGCGGCAAGGCCTGGTTCTAGCGTAGCATTTGAACGGAAATTCTTTGGACCTGGAGCGATTTAATGGTAAGTTAGATCTCCTTAAATCCTTAAACTCTTTAAAGGATCTAAAGATGAGAAGTAAGACATATTTGGATAGCCTGCTGGCCCGTTTAGGTTTAGATAGTCCTCGCTTGACTCTGCGGAGGAACAACATAATTATGAGAAGTGGGAGTATTCATTTTGGGGCCTTAGGGGATTGGGTGGGCACTAGGGTGTCTTGTGATTCTAGTCATCCGTATGGTTTAAGATCTTTGTGTAAAACAGGGGATGAGTTGTTTATCCCTCGTCCAGGTACTCACCTCTCAAGGGTGGGAGTCGGGCCTAGGAAGAGCCTTCGGGCGGACTTTGGAACTAGCTCATATTTGTCCCAGGAATTAAGGCACTTAGAGATATGCCTTCGATGAAGGTGTCCTCATGAATTTTTTCTCCTTTAATTGTCATGGGTTAGCCCGCAACCCGAAATTGCTGGCAGTTGGGAGGGTGGTGGAGGTGTATGGACCGGATGCAATGTTTCTGCAAGAGATGATGTGTGGAGGCTCTAAGGTGGTAAAGAGGCTGAGGAAGATGCTTCCAGGCTGGGATTTTGTGTGGGTGGACAATGAGGGTTTGTTAGGAGGATTGATCACGGGATGGAAGGGGGCAGTCACTCTCTTAAATAGTTTTGCATTCCGATCTGGACTGGGCACGAATTTTCGCTACCAGGATTTAGGGATGGATTTTAACATTTTCAATCTTTAGGGACCTTATATTAGGAAACAATATTTCTAGAATGATTTCTTTAATAAGTCCTTCTTGATGTATCTCCCCTTTTTGATCGCAGGTGACCTTAATTTTACACTGCACGGATGGGAAGTTTGGGGACGGGGGGAGAGGATGGATCTAGCATAAATTTTTTTCCGAAACCTTTTGGAGGTGGGGGATGTTTTTGACGTGGAACCTGTGGAAAGAAGACCCACCTAGTTCAAGAGAAGGGCTAGGAATGAGGCAATCTCTAAGCATTTGGATCGGTTTTAATCTTCTCGCGCATTGTTAAGTAAGGTGGAAAGGATTACGGCTTGGAGAATATGTGGAGGAATCTCTGATCATCTTCCGATAATGTGTAGTATGGAAAAGGGCGGGGATGAGCTGGGCACTCCTTTTAAATTTAACCCGTTCTGGCTTAAAAACGATGATTTCTTGAATCTGGCCCATCCTAACTGAAAAATTTTTGACGAGTCTTCTCTGGGTTCATGTGAAGATTAGTTTGTAAAAAATATGAAGACTATCGAGGTTATAATAGGCATTTGGGCTAGGAATTTAAAGGCTACTTTGGATGCAAGACTGAAGAGGACGAAAGAAGGGATTAAGGACATTTATTTGAGCGAGGGAGGGCTTTTGAGGGGGGATTCTTTACAAGTTTTGGCAATACTGGAATAGAGCCGTAACTCTATACTGTTGGAAAGAGAAGCGGATTTAAGAATGAAGAGTAGGGCGATATGGTTGTCACTGGGGGACTAGAACACAACTTTTTTTCACAAGATGATCAGTCATAGGAAACGTTTAAACTCTATCTGGGAGTTACAGGATGGCAGAAGGGAGAAGAGGGAGGGTTTCAAATAGTTGGATGAGGGAGGTGTTTATTTCTTCTCGACTTTTTATAAAGAACCTGAAGGGAAGAACTTGTAGGAGATGGTGGATTTGGCATCTAAATTTGATCACTTGGTGACTCAGGAAGACGCTCTAGCTTTAAATGCATCGGTTACCATGCATAAGTTCAAGTCCTCTCTTACTAAATTGAACTAAGATTGGAGCCCTGGGCCCGATGGATGGACACCATAATTTTATATTGAATTTTTTTATCTCTTGAAGAATGATTTGTTGAGGGTGGTGGAGAAGAACACGATGACGGGGTTCTTATAACCCTGCATAAATTCAACTTTTATAGCCCTCATTCCTAAAGTTGACGAGCCTAAGTCTTTTGGAGAATTTCGTGTGATTTCTCTGTGTAATGCTTTATATAAGGTGATCTCGAGGTTGATTGCGGAGAGGATCAAGCCAATCTTGGCCCGACATATTTCCCTGGAACAGTATGGTTTTCCACCTGATCGTAGCATTCATGAGGCTATCGATTGTGCACAGGAATGTATACATTTGATTAAGACTAGAAAAATTCCAACGAAGGTGTTGAAAGTGGATCTTTCTAAGGCATGTGACCGCAAATGCTGGTAGTATATCAGATTGGTTCTTATTCAAACAGGTTTTGGTCTTTCCATTGTAAATTGGATATGGTTGTTTAGCAAGGCAACATGAATGCTGCCAAACTTTGAAAAATCAACTTGCTATGTTAATAACTTGGAACCTGAGGATCTGCTTGATTTTTTGGGGCTCATGCCAATGGAGATTTGTCAGTTGTCTTTGGGCTTCAAGTACCTGGGGTTCCACCTCAAGCCTAACAGTTATGGCATAGTAGATTGGCACTGGCTAGTTGCGAAAGTCGAGCGGCGTATCCATTTTTGGTGTAATCGGTTTCTCTCAAGGGGAGGGAAAGTTGTACTAATCAAATGTGTACTTAGTGTGTTATCGGTGTACTGGATGATTAATGCTAAGCTACCTCAGGGTATCCTTCACTCTCTTTGGAAGCTTTTCTTTAGATTTCTTTGGAAGGGTAAGGAGGATAGAGGCTTACATTGGACCTCCTGGGAGTCGATCTCTAAACCCAAAGAGGTAGGTGGCTGGGGATTTAAGGACTTTGTTTACGTTTGGAAAGGCATTGCCATCTAAAATGACATGGAAGTTCATTTCTAAAGAGTGGAAGTGGCAATCGATTCTCCGTTTTAAATATTTGGGAAATGGTACTGTAATAGATTAGTTGAGAAATCCTGTTAAGAGCAGTGGTGGAGGTTGTTTGTTCTGGAAATCGATAGTTGTTGCAATCCCAGTAATAGAGGAGAGGTTAGTTTGGGAGGTGGGAGACGACAAAGAGACAAGAATTCGAAGCGAGTACTACACATGCATGCCGAAAACTCCTTTTTTCCCTCAGGATTTCAGGTTTTTTTTTAAGGTGAATGGTTTTTTAGTGCTTGCAGATGTGGCTGTATTTGGGATGGGTTTCACTCAGCAGTGGATTACAATGGAGGAGATGATTATTCCTCCTAGATGGACGAAGACTTGGAATGTTTGGATTGCAGAGGTGAAGAGAGGTTTTATTAAATTGGGGGAGGATCAGGATGTGCTCCGGTGGCAGGGAATCAATGATGGGGGAACTTTCACTATTCGTGATGCTTATATTGCAATATGGAAGCATAGGATTGTGGAAAAACCATGGTGGGGCAACTTGATCTGGAAAACCTTGGCACCCCATAAAAGTAAAATCCTGCTCTGGTTGATTTTGCAAGGTAAGGTACTAACCTGGGACAAATCAAAAAGATGGAATATGGAAGGACTGAGTAGATGTTATCTGCGTAGGAATGCAGATGAAGATGTTGGTCATCTTTTTCTTTTTTGCCCTTTTATTCAATAGGTTTGGACAGAAGTGAGAAATAAGCTTCAGATGGGGATGATGGAGGAAGGTGACAGTTTCATATGTTTTTTGCAACATTGTTATGATGATCCAAATCTTAAAAACTTGAGATGTCTACCATTTCTGGTGGTTTGGCATGTGTGGGTTGCTCGCAATAAGGCGATTTTTGAAGACCTGAACTATCGAAGTTTTGTTATTTATGCTCAATTCCTTTCTATCTATAATTTTTTTATGGGTCATGATCAGGTCATAAAGACTAGAGTGATGAAACCAATGACCCATGGAGAAGAAGATTCGGTGGGATTTTTTTACGGTGCTTGTGAGAACCATGGGAGTGGTATGGGTGGTTTTTTTAAACATCTAGGAAAGGAAGTGCCTTTTCAAGCGAATGGAGGAGTTGGGACAAATAATCTTGTTGAAGGGCTAGCACTTTTAATTCTACTCTAGCAGGCTAAAACTCTCTCTGTGGAAACCTTCAGGATTTATAGTGATTCTGAATTATGGATAAAGAGAATGAACAAAGACATCATTTTCCATAATAATTCTCTGCAAAATCTTGGACTCCGCATAGATATTTTGGTGCAGTCGTTTAGGAAGGTGGAGTTCGTGCATATCTTCCGAGAACAAAATGAAAGGGCTGATAGGCTTTCTAAAGCTGGTCTTTTGGAGGACGAAGGCAAGTGCAAAATAACATCTTTAATTCATGGAATCCAGGAGCACAACTGGACCAATTTGGACTTTATTATGTAACTGAAAAAGTATATTTGGAATTTGTCTCAGACTATAATTTGCAGACTACAATGTAATAGTGGTTTTATAAGTTTTAAATAGTATTGATATAGTACGTGAGGAATATATTCTAAGCTCAATATGATCAATGAATATGATTTTTTTCCCTGCAAAAAAAAACATGGAAAATGTCTAATCATGTTAACAAATAATGATAAAAGAATATAAGCTTAATATGTTTAATTTGCATGTTTGCCAAGAAAAATATTTTTAATTTTAAAATATTTTTTTTTCTAAGGCTCGTACCCAACACCTAGTTTCGAACCAATGATCTTATCCAAGGAGGGAGTTCCTTAATAGTATATTGTAACATCCTAAGAGTTTACCCCGATTTAAATAACTCAAAGGAATTGGATATAATTAAATTGATATTTAATTTATAAATTTTTCTACCAACTTGCTATGGGACAACATGTTGAAAAGAGAGACCAAGCTTACTAGGGAATTATGACTTGTGTGAGTAATTAAAATTTAAACAAGGGAAAGTTAAATAAGTTGAGAAAATTAATAATTATGGAATTCAATAAATGTGAGAAATTAAAATAAACCCTAAAGATAAGGGAGAGGTTGCTCTTTATTATATCGTGTAAAATGAATAAAGAAGATAAGAAAGAACACTAGATGAGGGAGATTGCAGAGGAAAGTCTGCCCATTTCCACATAACAGGTCTAGCCTAGTTTTCCTTAGTGAGCACTCAGTGTATACATTCCATATTATTGGGACTTGGAATAAAACTCTTGAAAGGTAATGATTGTTTGGGTTAGGGTTTCTAGAGGGTTATGATAAGTATGCTATGAGTCTTCTTAAAAAAAATTATTATGGATATGGAATAGGAGTTTATTCTATGCTGCTAATACCCCATTGTTCTTTTAATTATAAAATAAGAGTTTAAATTTTATGCGGTAACGCTTCACTGTTCTTTTTATATAAAAAAGGATTAAGTCTAATATTGTTAATAATATTTCAAGTTGTTATTCCTGAAATTATTTTATTAAGTGTTTTCTTTATAAATAAAATTTATTATGGATATGGAATAGGAGTTTATTCTATGCTGCTAATACCCCATTGTTATTTTAATTATAAAATAAGAGTTTAAATTTTATGCGGTAACGCTTTACTGTTCTTTTTGTACGCAAAAAGGATTAGGTCTAATATAGTTAATAATATTTCAAGTTGTTATTCCTGAAATTATTTTATTAAGTGTTTTCTTTATAAATAAAATTTGCGAGACTCTTATTAAGTAATTCTATTCCAGCCGTGGGAACATTTTATCTAAAAATTATTGTTTACATACGTAATGTAGATTCTAATAATTATTTTGTTTTATATAATTTCTAATTGTTAGTATAGTAGTATTTTCTTTATGAATTTGTGTATATGTTAAACAGTACCGAAAACAAAATGTGAAACAATTCAAGGAGAAAGCTCTTGTTATGTAATTCCAACCACTACGGAGAAAGGGCTAGGCCTTTGGCACTGTCATTAATCCCGATACAGAAATATTTTGCAAGAAAAAATATTAAACTAAACTTTAAACAAATAAATTCCCAACGAAATTCGTTAGACCTGTATGCAGAGTGTTCACAACCAATGTTTACATATAGAGTAAATGAAACGAGTCACCCCAGGTTGAATCTCAGGGTTTCTTGTTAAATAACCATTACACTATGCCCACTCGAAAATAACTCGAAGGTCGCTTGCAATATACAAACACATAAATAATAAACTATAGCATGAAGCATGAATGAATTCAAAACAAATCCAGGGTTGATAAACCACATAAGAAAGGCGTTATTACTATTCTTTATAGTCTGAAGGAAAAATCGAATTACTGTCGAAATAATATGTAAACCTCATTGTAAAAGCACCAAAAAAAAACTGCGTATAGTAAACTCTTTCTACATAGTGTAAATACAAGTCTATGGCCGTAATGAAGGTTCTAAGAACCATTGTTAAACGCGATTAAACTACTTTACAAAACATTCATGCTATCACATAGAGTAATCACTGGCATTAAAAAACTCGAACCTGCAGGCAACGTGGTGTTAGCACTATGTTCTAAGTAAGCCACATACCTCGTGGCTCTCACCACTAGGAAGAATGTTATCCAAAACATTGTATGGTTAAACATTAACATATCCTACGAGAAATTAAAACAAGTATGATCATTTATATATATAGATATAACCCTTGTTAGATGCAATCGTGGAATTGCTAGCCACTAATAAATCTTTTTATTTGTATTTAAATGAGAATTGGTTAGCCTTCAAGCTAAAAGTTTTTAATAATTCATTAAAGGAGAATTATGGGATAAATAAGACCCATATGGTGTAATAGAAGTAGAGATTTTAAAGAGAGCAAGTCTCTAATACTCTTGGGGATTTATATAAATTTGGTTATGATAGGGGTTGGAGAGGATTAATCTCTTTTCACAATGATGATGGTTAGGTGAAATAAATAATCAAATTATGGATTGAATAACCCTAACATAAATGTCCATTTAAAAAAAATGCTTGTAAACTTTGAGTTAAAAATCGAGTTATTACAAATGGTATTAGAGCCTAGGTTGTAACACTGTGCGACTTATGGGCTTGTCCACTTGTGCTGCACATTGATTTCCTGTGTACATTAACTAATAAAAATTTTATTTTTCACATTAAGGTAGTCAATGACGCTATCAGAACCAACACAGCCAAATTTTCCAATTTAATTACGGATTCGGAATTCAATTTCTTGACATATTTATAATATGATCTTAAGGACATCTTGGGATAGAGCTGAGTTGGAAAGGGCTTGGGAAGCTATGGCAAGGCAAGAAGAACTAATAGATCAATTACATAATCAAAGACAGTTGGGTTAGAAAGACAAAATTAAAAAATTGTGAGTGTAGAGAGAAATCACATCTAGCAGGGTCATCTAGAACCAACCCAATAGGAAGGGGAAATTTGGGTTAGTTTAAATAGTGTTGGAAGGAAACAACCCTCTCACCCTTTTATTTTTTTTAATCAATAAAATTGGTGAGCAACATATATCTTTACAAATTCTTGATAATTTATAAAAGTGCCTTCAGAATATTTGATTCTGAACTTACTCTTAATCTTGAAATAACTATTTCATCTGCTAAAATAATTTTCCAGAAGATTATTACGAATTGATGAAGTCATCATTCAACATTCATTTAGCAGCTACTAAATCAATTTCTTATATAATCGGTTTTTCTTCCTTGAATTTAGATTATAACTTACTAATATCATTTTGCAGCTAAGTTGAGTCTTGCACATATAATCTTCAATTTTTTTTAGATAGTCTTCTCATCATTAAAATATTTTAATTTCATTAGAAATGTTTTAATTTAATTTATGATGTTTAGGCAAAATATCTATGAAAGATTTCATGTTTTATATATCAATTTTTCTATAAATTAAAAGATGAAATTATTTAAACTTATGCCTAATTAAAACATCATTTAGATCATACCCTAATTGATATAACAAATATGAAAACTAGACTATCTCTAAAATCATCTATGTAGATTGAGTGTGTTTAAACCTGATGGTTAAAACGATAATCAAATACATTTTCAAATTAAACCTTGATTATGCTAACAACTTTGCAAAATCGAAATTTGGTGTCGATCTTAAAATGGATTTGACACATTAATTGTTATTATACATTTGTAATTATAGTACATGATCATGTCATTTCATTCTGTCGATATGATTTCGAAATCAATGTGATTTATGGTTCATGTACATGGTTATGATTGCGTTGTTTGTTTCATTATGATCCTTTCTCTCCACGCCATTACTCATTTAACAAAGCCCTAGGTATGAAGTTATTCGTATGGAGTTTAGGGTTTTCTCAGTAGGAGAGAGGGATAGACGGATGCAGAGCCTCCATTAACACGAACCCTTGTTATTTGCGCGGTATAGTCACGATGGAACCCTATGCAGGTTTGAACCAGAAGGTACTGAGTTGCTTGACATTGAACCAAAAGCTGCTCGGCTTATTGATAAGGTTGCATGGGGGGATTTTTTCAGGATTTTCGATGGTCACAATGTTGAGGTGACTCTTAGATTTGCTCTTTCCCTTAAAGAACGTTGCACAAGTTGGGGATTTGCAGTTAGTTCTATCCGAAGACTTTGTAGCCAAAGCAACAAACATGTCACATACTGGTGAGAAATGGTTCAAGAGAGGGGAGATAAAAAAAGCCAAGTGGAAGCCCTTTTGATTACCTCTTCCTAAAGATTTCGATGACAAATTCCGCTTCCCTGTAAAATTATGAAACCCCAATGGAGGCCGTTGTTTTAGTTGATAATCAGGTACATAACTTGCGATGGCCGCTTCTCCTATGTACATCTTTATCATCTAAAGTTGTTAATGGCATTTAGGGAGTCTAAATTGAATTTACTATGCTTTCTGCTCAAAGTTTAGACAAAATGGCACATGCAGTTCAGGGTAGCATTGAAAATCAGGGTCATAGTCTTTTTCATCACAAATTGATTAAAATCTTGGCTCAATATCAATTATCATTGATTGGACAAAATTGGGATCAATTCTTGGTTAATAATGGCTTCGGTCAAAATGAAATATGGCCTCCTATTAGATCTAAGTCTCGGCAGAAGAGGAAGAAATATTCTATTCCTGAAACCCCTACATTAAATTCAGATGCAAAACAAGAAGAATTAGGGGTTTATAGTCATGTTCCAATGCAGGATTCAGGAGATAAGCTAGTAAGAGGTGAACTTGTTCCTGAAATTCTTATCTCTTAGTCTGTGCAAGACCACGATCTACCCATGCAAAAGTTAGAAGAATTAGCGGTTGTGTGTTGCAGCGAAGCTAAAAATGAACCCAAGAAGTCAACCTCAATAGCCACCTGGCGATTTACCTGTAGCATGGCCACCGTTTCTATGCCTGTTACAATGCAGCAACATCAAGAATCTCCTTTGATAGAAATAGACAGCGATAATGATGTAGTTTCCCCAATTCACGAAGTATTTCATAATGGTGATGAACAGAGCATGGCGATGAATGATCCTCTGACGTCTTCTGCTAAAGAGTTCACTGGTAATTATTTTCCTAACAAGTTTGAGCAGAAGCCTTCCTTGGCAGGTATTTCTTCACCTGTTTGTAATAGGGATAAAATTGAACCCTCATTCTTCGGTGATTCTTCCCCTGTCAAGAATGAAGAAAGCTCACAAAAAGCTCTTCATTGAATTCTTGAAGATAAAATCGCTCAATTGGAAGCTGAAGTGAAGGAATTTCAGGCCAATGCATCAGTTAAAGAAGAAAATTGTTAAATTGGGTGAATAGATGGTAAGAGTTAAAATTGAAAAAGGATAAGTATAAGGCCTCTAAGAAATCCTTGGTAGTAGCTAATGAATAATTAGTCAAACAAAGAAAACAACAAAAGGTTAAAATTGTGAAACTCAAGGCTAACCTATGTGAGGCAGAAAGGGTTATCAAAGTGAAAATTTCAACTTAAAATCTGTTTTGTTATGATTAATAATGCTTTCAATTTTGACAAGTAATTAGTAATGTAATTAGCATGCCCATAGAATTATAGATTCTGTCTTTGCTGGAGGAAGTTTTGATCATGATGTTGTTACTTCAACCAAGTTTTGTTACCAGATAAAGGAACTGATGCCACATGTTTATCATGACCAAGTTTTTGCATAGACCTATTTTAGTTTCGTGGATGATAATTATGAAGTATGTTGACAACTTTTAAGAAGTATGAAGTATGTTGACACATTACCATATTCTCGATGCTAGGCTGATTGTATTTGAGTTCAAACAAAATGATTATGATTATCGTTTAATTTGATTTCTCAACTGTTGTTAAGCGCTGATGTCTATTTTTAGGCATTAGTTACACAAAAACTGGAAGTAGTTAGATAATTTTATTATATAAACTACAAGGAATCACTGGAAATGGGGATTCAAGGACATACAATAAGACTTTGCTTTTGGATAATAGATCATCAACCGTGCTTAAGTTGTGATAACTTTTGTTATTATGGATTTGGTTCAACACTAATTCTCAAACTACTATCATATGTTTGGTTCAGTTTTGTGAATTGATATATATATTTTTTATAAATAATCTTCTTTATTTAAATTCATTTACAGTTGTTCTTTTTGATGATTGTATGAATTATATTAAGTAACTCAAATCAAAAGTGCATTTTATGTTAGACTTAAATGTTATTTATGTCATTTTATTAAGTTTGATTAATAATTTGGTTAAGTGATATTATATAGACATTAAGTGATTGGATGAAATACTTGTATTTCTACAAGTATTATGATGATTAGTTAGATCTCTTTAATTCTAATATGAAAATGTTATATGTTAATTGTTTACTTCACAGTTATGATTTAAGTTACTAATAATTTTTTATTAGTAGTTCTTTTGTCATAAAATATTTTTTACAATAGAAAGTAATTATTTTGTAACTTTTATATAAGTGTTTTGTCATAGTCATTTTTAAATTTTCTATTGTTTATATAGGTAGTAAACTGTTGCATAATTAGTTACTTTTCATTTAGTAGCTGCTAAATAGACTTCTAATTGTCAAATAAATAACTTTAGCTGTGAGATAGGAATTTTATAGTAAATAGCTTAATATAGATTGCGAGTATATAGTTAATTTTAGCTTAGTTAGTTTAATTAAAATTTAGTATTTATTACTTAGTTTAGAATCTACTTTCTCTAAGTTAAAGTGGTTTGACTCTTCCGAATAGAGTGAAAACTTAGATGGTAGTAGGACCACAACCTGGGACGATCAACTAATCCAAACACACCGGAAGCTACAGTAAGCGATTTGTGTGGCTTGATCCTCCTTAGTTGGCCTCATTCAGAAAATACGACCAACAAATGGCGCTAGAAGGAGGGCTTGAAAATGATTAATGGATGAAAACATAAACGATAATCCTTCAATGAGTCAATACCCTCCACTACAAATGGATTCCTAGAACACCACTACTTCTGGTTTGGTGATTACTTCACAGACTAAAGGTAGTAGTTCTCCGTTTAGCGATACCGTAAGGAGTATTTTAGAAAGAGACCATAATATGTCTCCTTACACCCTTGAACATAATATTCAGGCCATGGAAAAATCACGAAATATACTCACTAGGGCTTATGCTCATCAAATTGGCTTACCACCTTTAGATTATGGATTACCTCGGCGACATCGACATAATACTCAGTTAACCACAATAGATCAAGAATTATCAGAAGCTGACATTTAACAGTTAGGAACTCCAAGTCACCAAATTAGAAGTCATCTCAGGGGAACCACTCGAACAAATACCTCACACATATTCATTACCTTAGGCGGTTTTGGTGAACCACCATCACCTCTAGAATCCCTACCTAATAGTCCAAGGCCTTCGAATCACAGTAGTTCTTTGGATTCTGAAGAAGATAATATGGCTGGAGCTATAGCTGGTGGAGGAGGTAATCCACCTAACCCTCCACCAAACCCACTGCTCCCATGGCTTAAAACAAGTGTTGTAGCAGTTCTTGGTGCATAACATCCATTTCCTAAACATTCGGATAATATTCTTCTGAAGTTTAATCCAGATAATAAGGAACTAGCCGAGGTTCATCTAGACAAGTTTATATTGGTTGTCCAAACTATGAACGTACAACATGAAGACGTGGTTTGTCAAATTTTTCCTTTAACATTTGAAGGAAGAGCGCCAACCTGGTATTTTTCCTTGGTTCAAGGTTTGATAACAAAATGGGATGATTTTAACAAGGCCTTCATCGACAAGTTCGGAGAGGATAAAACAACCGTTGCATTGGCTCTTGAATTATATCGTATCAAGATGGAGAATAAAGAGCAGATTAAATATTTTAATCAGAGATTTCTGACTTTGAAAAATAAAATACCTATTGCTTCCCAACCACCAGAATACATCATCATAGAAAATTATGCTTCGACATTACCAAAGTATCTAGGTATGTTTGTTAAATAAGCCAATAAGGTTACACTTGTTGAAACCTTTGAAGAAGCTATCAAAGTCAAGAAAAATTCTATGACATATGAACCTGAAAGAAGCGGGAAAGTTGATACTTTTCCTCGGAAAAGAATAGAAAAATCAAGTCCAGAAAAAGATAAAGCATTTGATGTTGAACAACTTCAAAATTATATCAGGGCATTAACAAATGAGGTGGTACGATTAAAGAAGACTAGTTCAGAAGGCCCTTCTTCTAAAGGGTACTTTAGAAACCAATTTAGGAAAAATCCTACTGTCAATAATAAACCAAATTCACCTCGTGATGTAGTAGTCAATGGGGAAATATTTAACAATATTCGTGTGGTATTATCCATGCTTGAATCCTCTTTGAATCAAGAAGTTGTTGATCAGGAAGAAGAAGAAATTTCTTAAAATCTAGATGAATCTCAAGAACCACAACAATTGATTGGTCGCTTTTGGGACAGTTTGATTAAGGATGTTGAAAGTAACATTCCTCCCTTAGGTCAACATGCCTATAACACTCGAGGCAAAGCATCAATAATTACTCCTCGAGCATCAAGTTCAAACCCAACCAATGGAAATAATACTCCTTAGCCTATTAAACATACTCATCCTATTCAAAATTCTCCAAAGTTAGATCTCCAATATGATATAATTTAAGATTTGAAGAAATTACGTGCCAATATCAGTATGTATGATCTACTTTAGATCTATCCAAAGCCCAATGGTCCTATTATTACTCCTGTGATACGTCCAATAACTCAAAACACTCAGAATAATGCATCTTATAACAATAATTTGAATAGTGATTTGGTTCCCAATGATAAAGGAGAAATAGTAACTGATAAAACCTCATTAATAGGTAAAAATTCAAAATCCACAACTCCTCCTTTCCTTCTCACATTTGAAATTTTTAATAGAAACTTCCATAACTGTATGGTTGATTCTCGAGCATCATCGAATGTCATGCATTTATCAATATGCATAAGGTTGAATGCAAAATACACCCCATGTGAAACACACATTTCACAGTTAGATCGCTCTAATGTGAAGGTTTTAGGACTGATAAAGAATGTATTAATTAGGCTTTCTAGTAACCCATCAATTTATCAAATTATAGATATTGTGGTCACTGACATTCCTGATGCATATGGGTTGTTTTTAAGCAGAGATTGGTCTCAGAATCTGAATGGCTACTTTACAGACAGATTGGTCAACCTTATGGCTACCCAAAAATGGTAAATCCAATCAGATTAAGATAGGGAGAGAGATATATTTAAAGCATATAGTGACAGAACTACATGATCCCAATGAACCAGTTCTTTTTTACGATTCAATCGTGGGAAATTATATGTATGAAATTGACTTTGGAAATTTCAAGGCTGAAGATTCACCTTTTTCAGGTAAAAAACAACAATAAAATTTTTTAAATGTAACTCATATTCAACATGATTATTTTTCCAAGGATGTTGTTAATAATGTAGATAATCATGATCATGTACATATTATAGAAAGTAAAGTAATTGTAGATAATTCGACTTGGACTTTGTATTTCGATGGGTCAAAATCTAAAGAGGGAGTTGGGCCTAGTTGTCTTTTAATTGATCCAAAAGGAAATAAAATATGTATAGCATGTAGATTAGAATTTGATTGTACAAATAACATAGTAGAATATGAGGCTTTAATCCAAGGTTTGAAGAAGGCAGTAGATTTAGACATCAAAGTGTTGGTGGTCTACGGTGATTCCGAAATTATCGTTCGACAAGTACGTAACTCAATTCATTGCATTCCAGAACATCTTCATAATTATCAAAGAGGGGTATGGAACCTTATTTCATATTTTGAAGCATATAATATAAATTCCATTCCGAGATTCCAAAATGAAGAAGCTGATCTATTAGCGAATGTAGCTTCTAAATTAATTCCACCTGAAAATTTTCCACCTAACTTTTTTTCAGTTGAGTTAAGTTTTAGGCCATTTATTACTAACAATATTATTAACTGACATATTTTTTATGAGGATGTACAGATATTGAATTTCCTAACAAATGAAGACACCTTCAAGGACTCGGCTATTGATGAAATTACTCACAAAAAAGACTTGCGAAGTTTTTCGGTAATTCATCATCATTATTCAGTAGAGAAAGTTCTTGGTGAGGTAAAATCTATTCCTAACTTTGTTTTGAGATTAGAAATTATTATGATCTCCAAGAAAAATTCAAGGCTGTCCCAAATTGTAAAATGAATAGTTCATGTTTGAAGTATGACACTATAAATTTAGGGACAGATTCCAATCCTCAGACTGTCAACTTAGGAAAAGAATGCACTCCTTTAGAAAAATCAGCTTTTATTAAATTATTTAGGGAATACAAATAAGCTAGTAAGAGGTGTACTTGTTCCTGAAATTCTTATCTCTCAGTCTGTGCAAGACCACTATCTACCCATGCAAAAGTTAGAAGAATTAGCGGTTGTGTGTTGCAGCGAATCTAAAAATGAACCCAAGAAGTCAACCTCAATAGCCACCTGGCGATTTAGCTGTAGCATGGCCACCGTTTCTATGTCGTTTACAATGCAGCAACATCAAGAATCTCCTTTGATAGAGATAGACAGCGATAATGATGTAGTTTCCCCAATTCGTGAAGTATTTCATAATGGTGATGAACAGAGCATGGCAATGAATGATCCTCTGACGTCTTCTGCTAAAGAGTTCACTGGTAATTATTTTCCTAACAAGTTTGAGCAGAAGCCTTCCCTGGCAGGTATTTCTTCACCTGTTTATAATAGGGATAAAATTGAACCCTCATTCTTCGGTGATTCTTCCCCTGTTAAGAATGAAGAAAGCTCACAACAAGCTCTTCATCGAATTCTTGAAGATAAAATCGCTCAATTGGAAGCTGAAGTGAAGGAATTTCAGGCCAATGCATCAGTTAAAGAAGAAAATTGTTAAATTGGGTGAATAGATGGTAAGAGTTAAAATTGAAAAAGGATAAGTATAAGGCCTCTAAGAAATCCTTGGTAGTAGCTAATGAATAGTTAGTCAAACAAAGAAAACAACAAAAGGTTAAAATTGTGAAACTCAAGGCTAACCTATGTGAGGCAGAAAGGGTTATCAAAGTGAAAATTTCAACTTAAAATCTGTTTTGTTATGATTAATAATGCTTTCAATTTTGACAAGTAATTAGTAATGTAATTAGCATGCCCATAGAATTATAGATTTTGTCTTTGCTGGAGGAAGTTTTGATCATGATGTTGTTACTTCAACCAAGTTTTGTTACCAGATAAAGGAACTGATGCCACATGTTTATCATGACCAAGTTTTTGCATAGACCTATTTTAGTTTCGTGGTTGATAATTATGAAGTATGTTGACAACTGTTAAGATAATTACACATTACCATATTCTCGATGCTAGGCTGATTGTATTTGAGTTCAAACAAAATGATTATGATTATCGTTTAATTTGATTTCTCAACTGTTGTTAAGCGCTGATGTCTATTTTTAGGCATTAGTTACACAAAAACTGGAAGTAGTTAGATAATTTTATTATATAAACTACAAGGAATCATTGGAAATGGGGATTCAAGGACATACAATAAGACTTTGCTTTTGGATAATAGATCATCAACAGTGCTTCAAGTTGTAATAACTTTTGTTATTATGGATTTGGTTCAACACTAATTCTCAGACTAGTATCATATGTTTGGTTCAGTTTTGTGAATTGATATATATATTTTTTATAAGTAATCTTTTTTATTTAAATTCATTTATAGTTGTTCTTTGTGATGATTGTATGAATTATATTAAGTAACTCAAATCAAAAGTGCATTTTATGTTAGACTTAAATGTTATTTATGTCATTTTATTAAGTTTGATTAATAATTTGGTTAAGTAATATTATATATGCATTAAGTGATTGGATGAAATACTTGTATTTCTACAAGTATTATGATGATTAGTTAGATCTCTTTAATTCTAATATGAAAATGTTATATGTTAATTGTTTACTTCACAGTTATGATTTAAGTTACTAATATTTTATCATAAAATATTTTTTACAATAGAAAGTAATTATTTTGTAACTGTTATATAAGTGTTTTGTCATAGTCATTCTTAAATTTTGTGTTGTTTATATAGTTAGTAAACTGTTGGCATAATTTATAATTCGCTCTTGGCCAAGATAGGGTAAATAATTTAAATTAGATTTTCATTTTCTTAGTTTAATTTTCCTTTAACAACTATTAAATAGTCTTTGTATTTAATTAGTTATATTTTATCTTTAAATACTTTCTGGGAAAATATTACAAAAAAATCAAAACAAAGACTCTCTTTAAGAGAGTAAAATACTAATTAGTCATAATTAGTTACTTTTCATTTAGTAGCTGCTAAATAGACTTCTAACTGTTAAATAAATAACTTTAGCTGTGAGATAGGAATTTTATAGTAAATAGCTTAATATAGATTGCGAGTATATAGTTAATTTTAGCTTAGTTAGTTTAATTAGAATTTAGTATTTATTACTTAGTTTAGAATCTACTTTCTCTAAGTTAAAGTGGTTTGACTCTTCCGAATAGAGTGAAAACTTAGATGGTAGTAGGACCACAACCTACGACGATCAACTAATCCAAACACACCTGAAGCTACAGTAAGTGATTTGTGTAGGTTGATCCTCCTTAGTTGGCCTCATTTAGAAAATCTGGCCAACAAATGGCACTAGAAGGAGGGTTTGAAAATGAATAATGGATGAAAACATAAACGATAATCCGTCAACGAGTCAATACCCTCCATTAAAAATGGATTCCCAGAACACCACTACTTCTCGTTTGGTGATTACTTCACAGAATGAAGGTAGTAGTTCTCCGTTTAGCGATACCATAAGGAGTATTTTAGAAAGAGACCATAATATGTCTCCTTACACCCTTGAACATAATATTCAGTCCTTGGAAGAATCACAATGTATACTCACAAGGGATTATGCTCATCAAATTGGTCTGCCACCTTTAGATTATGGATTACCTCGACGACATCGACATAATACTTAGTTAACCACAATAGATCAAGAATTATCAGAAGTTGACATTTAACAGTCAGGAACTCCAAGTCACCAAATTAGAAGTCATCTCAGGGGAACCACTCGAACAAATACCTCATGCATATTGATTATCTTAGGCGGTTTTGGTGAACCACCATCACCTCCAGAATCCCTACCTAATAGTCCAAGGCCTTCAAATCACAGTAGTTCTTCGGATTCTGAAGAAGATAATATGGATGGAGCTACAGCTGTTGGAGGAGGTAATCCACCTAACCCTCCACCAAACCCACTGCTCCCATGGCTTAAAACAAGTGTTGTAGCAGTTCTCAGTGCACAACATCCATTTCCTAAACATTCGGATAATATTCTTCTGAAGTTTAATCCGGATAATAAGGAACTAGCCGAGGTTCATCTGGACAAGTTTATATTGGTTGTCCAAAATATGAACGTACAACATGAAGACGTGGTTTGTCAAATTTTTCCTTTAACATTTGAAGGAAGAGTGCCAGCCTGGTATTTTTCCTTGGTTCAAGGTTCGATAACAAACTGGGATGACTTTAACAAGGCCTTCATCGACAAGTTCAGAGAGGATAAAACAACCGCTGCATTGGCTCTTGAATTATATCGTATCAAGATGGAGAATAAAGAGCAGATTAAATATTTTAATCAGAGATTTCTGACTTTGAAAAATAAAATACCTATTGCTTCCCAACCACCAGAATACATCATCATACAAAATTATGCTTCGGCATTACCAAAGTATCTAGGTATGTTTGTTAAATAAGCCAATAAGGTTACACTTGTTGAAACCTTTGAAGATGCTATCAAAGTCAAGAAAAATTCTATGACATATAAACCTGAAAGAAGCGGGAAAGTTAATACTTTTCACGGGAAAAGAATAGAAAAATCAAGTCCAGAAAAATATAAAGCATTTAATGTTGAACAACTTAAGAATTATATCAGGGCATTAACAAATGAGGTGGTACGATTAAAAAAGACTAGTTCAGAAGGCCCTTCTTCTAGAGGGTACTTTAGAAACCAATTTAGGAAAAATCCTACTGTCAATAATAAACCAAATTCACCCCGTGATGTAGTAGTCAATGGGGAAATATTTAATAATATTCGTACGGTATTATCCATGCTTGAATCCTCTTCGAATCAAGAAGTTGTTGATCAGGAAGAAGAAGAAATTTCTGAAAATCCAAATGAATCTCAAGAACCACAACAATTGATTGGTCTCTTTTGGGATAGTTTGATTAAGGATGTTGAAAGTAAAATTCCTCCCTTAGGTCAACATGCCTATAACACTCAAAGAAAAGCATCAATGATTACTCGTGGAGCATCAAGTTCAAACCCAACCAATGGAAATAATACTTTTTAGCCTATTAAACATACTCAACCTATTCAAAATTCTCCAAAGTTAGATCTCCAATATGATATAATTTAAGATTTGAAGAAATTACATGCCAATATCAGTATGTATGATCTACTTCAGATCTATCCAATGCCCAACTATCCTATTATTACTCTTGCAATAAGTCCAATAACTCAAAACACTCAGAAAAATGCATCTTATAACAATAATTTGAATAGTGATTTGGTTCCCAATGATAAAGGAAAAATAGTAACGGATAAAACCTCATTAATAGGTAAAAATTCAAAATCCAAAACTCCTTCTTTCCTTCTCACATTTGAAATTTTTAACAGAAACTTCCATAGCTGTATGGTTGATTCTGGAGCATCATCGAATGTCATGCATTTATCAATATGCATAAGGTTGAATGCAAAATACACCCCATGTGAAACACACATTTCACAGTTAGATCGCTCTAATGTGAAGGTTTTAGGAGTGATAAAGAATGTATTAATTAGGCTTGCGAGTAACCCATCAATTTATCAAATTATAGATATTGTGGTCGCTAACATTCCTGATGCATATGGGTTGTTTTTAAGCAGAGATTGGTCTCAGAATCTGAATGGCTACTTTACAAACAGATTGGTCAACCTTATGGCTACCCAAAAATGGTAAATCCCATCAGATTAAGATAGGGAGAGAGATATATTTAAAGCATATAGTGACAGAACTACATGATCCCAATGAACCAGTTCTTTTTTACGATTCAATCATGGGAAATTATATGTATGAACTTGACTTTGGAAATTTTAAGGCTGAAGATTCACCTTTTTCAGGTAAAAAACAACAATAAAATTTTTTAAATGTAACTCATATTCAACATGATTATTTTTCCAAGGACGTTGTTAATAATGTAGATAATCATGATCATGTACATATTATAGAAAGTAAAGTAATTGTAGATAATTCGACTTGGACTTTGTATTTTGATGGGTCAAAATCCAAAGAGGGAGTTGGGGCTGGTTGTCTTTTAATTGATCCAAAAGGAAATAAAATATGTATAGCATGTAGATTAGAATTTGATTGTACAAATAACATAGTATAATATGAGGCTTTAATCCAAGGTTTGAAGAAGGCAGTAGATTTAGACATCAAAGTGTTGGTGGTCTACGGTGATTCCGAAATTATCGTTCGACACGTACGTAACTCAATTCATTGCATTCCAGAACATCTTCATAATTATCAAAGAGAGGTATGGAACCGTATTTCATATTTTGAAGCATTTAATATAAATTCCATTCCTAGATTCCAAAATCAAGAAGCTGATCTATTAGCGAATGTAGCTTCTAAATTAATTCCACCTGAAAATTTTCCACCTAACTTTTTTTCAGTTGAGTTAAGTTTTAGGCCCTTTATTACTCACAATATTATTAACTGACGCATTTTTTATGAGGATGTACAGATATTGAATTTCCTAACAAATGAAGACACCTTCAAGGACTCGGCTATTGATGAAATTACTCACGACAAAGACTTGCGAAGTTTTTCGGTAATTCATAATCATTGTTCAGTAGAGAAAGTTCTTGGTGAGGTAAATTCTATTCCTAAATTTGTTTTGAGATTAGAAACTTCTTATGATCTCCAAGAAAAATTCAAGGCTGTCCCAAATTGTAAAATGAATAGTTCATGTTTGAAGTATGACACTATAAATTTAGGGATAGATTCCAATCCTCAAACTGTCAACCTAGGAAAAGAATGCACTCCTTTAGAAAATCAGCTTTTATTAAATTGTTTAAGGAATACAAATGCAAGTTTGCATGGATGTATGATGAACTCAAAACTTTTAATCCACAAAGACATGCAACACATAATCCCAATGAAGCAGACCTCAAAACCTTTTCAACAAAAAATTAGGAAAATGTATCCAACTCTCGAACCAACGGTTAAAAAAGAATTAAATAAGCTTTTAGCTGCCAAGATCATCTTTCCCGTTAGACATACTCAATGGGTAGAAAACTTGGTTCCAGTTCGGAAGAAAAATGGTGATATTCGACTTTGTGTCGATTTCTGAAATATTAATACACTAGTACAAAATGAGAGATAAGTGACTAGGTGACTCAAAAAGTTAGTCACCATAGCTTTTTCAAGGGATAAATGACTAAAATTGAGCAATTTTAAGTGATCCAACTAAAAACGACTAAGAAAAATGACTAATTTAGTCACATGATAAAATATACGACTAGATAACAAGTGATTGAAATAAAAATGACTAACGTAAATGACTAATTAGTCACAGGAATACAAATATGACTATATAACAATGACTAAGAACATGAATTAGTCATTTATGTTAGTCATTTTTAGTTGTGTCACCCTGGCAATGGAAAATTATAATTTTGACAATGAATTTGTACAATTTACTAAATTTTAACATCGCATATGTTAATGGGGTCTTTGAATCCATCTATAGTGTTAAAATTTACTAAATTGTAACTTTTTATATGGATTTAGAGACCCGAGTGATGTTAATGGTGTCACTCAGCAATGGAAAATCACAGTTTTGACAATGAATTGTTATGATTTACGAAATTTTAACAATATAGATGGATTCAATGGTCTCTAGATCTGCTTGAACCATGCTAGTGTTAATTCTCAACATCGATGATTTTGAAGTGTCGACAAATAGTGACTCCAACACTGCACCTATCAAATTTTGTCATCCAACCATTCTGATCTCACCATCATGTCAACTAGTTTGAAGCACTTTTCATGTGCATATCTCATTTCATCATTTTCACAGCTTCCATTGGACCCCTTCGATAGATTTACAGCCAGTTTGCGTCTCATGTACTGTGGTTGTGTTGTGGTTAGGTCATGTTTTGGTTTTGGTAGTTTCTTGTCAATCATTATATTGTCATAATTGATCATGAGTATCTGCATAATTGTATTGAGCTAGTCACACTGGTCATGTCCATTTTTCGTTTGATGAAAATCATCATCGTTTGATCCTCTCGACACTCAATTGAAATTTCGGCATTTCATGTCATGACAATTAAATTTTGTCATTTTCGCATCCTTCATTAATTCATAGGATGCGTTTGTGTGTCATAGTTCTCTTACGTCTATGCTTGGAAAGTTGAAAAATATTCCACCGCTAAGTCTTACATAAAAAAAAACCAATATCCCATATTTTATAATAAAAATATTAGTGCTTCCCCCTTTTAATTATTTCCCCTATAATAAAAATATTAGGCCTACCTTTCTGTCTAGACATGGAATCCAGTAGCCAGGGGCCTCTACCAGGAGCATAGTGAAATGTCGGAGGTGATTTGTAGGAGACTGCAACAATTCGGCCAAGAGTAGTCAATTCGAACAAATGGAGGATACAGAGAAAAACCCTATCATGCTACTTAAACCTGAGCCCGCAGGAAGCCATTGACGTCGCACGATTGAGCTTCATGGTGCTGGTGCGAGGAAACTTGTAGCTAGCTGGCTGATAAAACATGGAATTACTGACTGGAGCGAGCCAGGGTGAGGTTCCCACGGTTCATTAAACTACCGTCACCTCCTCCGCCACTGGTCAGTCTGGTAGGTTGGCAAGTGGTGAGCTCGCCACGTGTCGTAGGCCCCAAGACACCCGCATCCAGGTATGTAATATAGTTATTTTAAAATATATAAATATATCTATAGCATATGTAATATTAATATAATATAATTATATCATATTAATATTAACATTTAACAACAAAATATAATATAGTTATTTCACCTTATATTTCCATTTATAAATTTGTAAATACTAATATAGTTTATATATATAAACTAAACCAATAAATATATATATATATATATATATATATATATATATATATATAACATACACATAAACCAAACAATCAAAATAAAAAACAAATTTAACTATTTAGTATGTTTTTTAGAAGCCATTAATCATGGTATACAACTAGTTAGATAAAGGGATTTATGCCACAAATTTTAGCACTATTTGGAAAATAATTTTTTTACAATGAAAAAGTGTTTTGGCACCATGAATATGGTTTTGATCCTACTTTCAACAAATGCATATGGAACATAAACATACATTCCTTTGATCGAATAATCGAACTAGGGCAGAGATCAAATATCCACTCCACATCCCAACTGTGCATATCAAATCAAACAAAATTGATCCGGCACCCAACATCCCAGTGGTAGATGCTCTGCAATCGGGGTCATATTTTGGAATTTCGGGCATCTCAACTACAATTTCTATGGCCACGCTCTGCAATCGGGGTCATATTTTGGAATTTCAGGCATCTCAACTACAATTTCTATGGCCAGCGAGGTAAGTAATGGATCCTCCTCCACTTACAGCGTCTTCTTGATTATATGACTGGCCATTTCGTTAATGAAGAGGTGTGCCAATTTTCCCTTTTTTCAGAGGTCATGGTGCATATCTAGTAGCTAAAGAATACTCTCCCTTTTGTATATCAATTGAGAACTTTCCTAAACTAGAGGAGGTCCCAAATTTTATGGCAATATTCTCTATATCTCTAATCTCTGTCATTCCATTTGCATCAGCACATAAAATCTTAAAAAGGTTGTAGCCTAGGTGGACAATGAGTTTATGATGGTATAGGTAGGGTTTTCCCTCTCCCCAAGGAATGCAGAGGTAAAATAATGTGTTTCAACCATTTGTCTTCCTGAAAGAATAGATGATTTTCAGTCAAAAGAATACATGATTTGCAGCACCCCTACTGATACTAAAACAATGCCCTTGTTACACACACAATTGGTGTGGACCTCCCAAACCAAGGAGAGAACATAAGCACCTTACAATTGTAGAATTATGTTTGATACCTAAACCTGACCAGCACAGAAAAGGGTCATGTCCTAATTAAATAGTGTTTTCCCATACACTTTTCAGTTACATGCGAAGATTCTGATTTTCTGAAAAGTGCTGAGAGTATCTCATATTTATGTAATTTTTGAAATGCTTTTCAATGTAGTAGTTGTATTAGAGTCCGGTGTTGATGTATATGTAACTTCGGAATGTATTTCATATTTATATTTATTGTACCCTTATAAGAGATGTGTTATTCCTCTATAAGGAAGTGTCTTCATTTGTATTGACAAGTGTCGCAAGTAGATTAACTTGCCGATGGGTTATTAGACTGCCTGATGTGGGTGTCGGCCCGATATATATGTAACTGGGGTTATTAGTCTGAGTTAGACAAGTCGGCGCCATAAGTAATTAGGCAGGTTAGGACAAGTATAAATAGAGAGTCGGGATTCTCTATTTTGATCATCTCAGAACTCACTCTTCTCTCACTCAGAAAGTGGTGCACATTGGAGGAGGAGGATCAGATGCATAGTAGGATACTATCTATTGTATTTGGTTGTACTTTGGTTGAGCCATTTCTCTATCTATCTCTGAGGAAGTTGTGGGGTTTTTCACCTTAGGGTTTTCCCCATGGAAAAATATGTGTGTCCATTGTCTCATACTTTTGATTCTTGTGATGCTTTGCATGCTTGATATGAATGTTATGCATTGATATACTGTACATGTTATTCTCTCAGTAAAGATCCTATAGCATATTGAATTAATGCTCAAAATCTAACATGGTATCAGAGCTAACCTGAGAAGAAGACACTGTGCAGTTGCGGAAGCTAGGGATTCTTGTTTTTGGGTTTCTCTCCACAGCTTTTGGAAACATAATATGATGGATTGACTCTCCTCAGCAAGGTGAATCTATCTGTCCAATCAGAATTCAATTCTGAGCACTTTCAGTTTTGGCCCTAAAAGTTAGGGTTTCCTCAAAAATAGAAATTTTTGAAATCTAAAGTCACAGCTAGAAGCTCCTTGGAAAATCAGAAGTTTGGAGCTTTGGTTCAAAATTTTTGGTTGTGTAGATATCCGGGAAAGTCAAACCCTAATCCGACACCAGATCCAGTTTTCAACAATCAAGTGGTAAGACCTAAATCTTTTCTATTTCCATTTGAAGTACTCTTTAAGATGTCTCACCACACCAAGCTTGAGGATAAGCTTGAGGGAGCTAATAACTTCCAAGCATGGAAGTACAGGATTGGGTTAATCCTTGAAGAGAATGAGTTGGATACTTATATAAGTGAAGAGGTCCCTATCCCAGAGGGAGAAGAGACTAAGGCTCTTCACAAGAGGAATTTGGTTAAGGAAAAGAGTATCATTGCTGATTCTATCAAAGATCATCTCATCCCCCATGTGTCATCCCTAAAGACACCAAAGGAGATGTTTGATTCCTTGACCAAACTATTTGAAGGAAAGAACATAAATCGGAAGATGACCCTGAGGAATCAATTGAAGAATATCAAGATCAAGAATGCAGAGACTATGCAGTCATATTTCTCAAGGGTCTCCCAGATAAAAGAACAACTTGAAGCTATGGGTGAAGATATAGAAAATGGAGAAGTGGTGATGACCACTCTTAATGGCCTCCCTAGGTCATGGGATTCCTTCATCTAAGGAATTTGTGCTAGAAACAAACTTATCTCTTTTGCTAGACTGTGGTGAGAATGCTCACAGGAAGAAGCTCGAATTGTAGCCAGAGAAGAGAAGATGGGGAGTGAAGACCAAGCACTCATAGCTCACTCCAAAAGACATGGTGACAAGAAAGCTCACCATCATGGCAAGAAAGGAAAATATCAGAATCAAAGAGGTAGTCCCAGACATCGAAGGGACATGACCCATGTCCGTTGCTATACATGTGATGATAAGGGACACTATGCCAGAGATTTCCCTAAGAATAAGAAAGAGGGTACTCACAAGAAGAAGAACTTCAAAAGAAGACATCATGCGCATGCTGCAGAGGATGATGAACCTCCCAGGAAGAGGGCTAGAGAAGATAGTGAAGATTCTTCAAGTGATAAAGAATAGGTTTTGACTTCTGCTCTCACCGGAACCATTACGCATGGAAGTAATGATTGGATCATAGACAGTGGGGCTTCCAAACATATGACAAGATTCAAAGAATCCTTTGTGAATCTATTTGAACATGATTCACTCCACACGGTGAAGCTTCCAGATGACTACCAATATCCCATAAAAGGGAGTGGTGAAGCCTCCTATACACTAGACTTTGGAAAGACTATGAAGATGAAAGATGTACTCTATGTTCCAGGTCTCAAGAAGAATCTACTCTCAATCTCTGCATTGGATGCAAAAGGCATGAGGGTTGCATTTATAGATGGCCAAGTCCTAATGTGGCCTAAGGGTAAGACTATAGATGATGCAGTTGTGATTGGAGAGCAAGAAGGAGGATTATACAAGTTGAAGGTCCATCCAGAACAAGCCATGGTCCATGATTCTATAGAGCCAAGTGAACTTTGGCACAAAAGACTTTCACACATGCATTACAAAGAATTACCAATTGCAAGCAAAGTGGTAGAAGGTCTTCCTGAAATCCAGACAAAGCATGAAGGCATTTGCAAAGGTTTTGCAAAGGGAAAGAATACAAAGAAGACATTTCCAAGCAGTGAAAGGAAGGCAAAAGGAATCTTGGAGATTATCCACTCTGATGTATGTGGTCCCATGTCATCCAGTTCTCTGAGTGGGTATGTATACTATGTCTCTTTTATTGATGACTTCCCTAGGAAAACTTGGATCTACTTCTTGAAGAACAAAGATGAAGTGTTTAAAAATTTCAAGGAATTCATAGCTTTGATAGAAAACCAAACTGACTTGAAGATCAAGATCTTTAGATCTGACAATGGCAGAGAATTTACTTCAAGAGACTTCAAGAAGTTATGCAGTGATTCAGGGATTAAGAGGGAGTTGACTACTCCTTACAATCCACAGCAGAATGGGGTTGCCGAGACAAAGAATAGAACAATCATGGAAGCAGCAAGGGAAATGCTTCATGACCAAGACTTACCTATGCACCTATGGGCTGAAGCAGCAAGGACAAATGTATATGTGCAGAACATAACACCCCATAAGATACTTGACAACAAAACACCAGAAGAAGTGTTTACTGGTAAGAAACTAGAAGTGAGCCATCTCATAATATTTGGCTGTCCAGTATACACTCACATCCCAAAAGAGAAAACGTCAAATTTGGATCCTTCAAGAAAGAACGGTATATTTGTGGGTTATAGTGAAAGCTCAAAAGCTTACAGAATCTACTTCCCTGGATTCAAGAAGATTGACATCAGTAGAGATGTAATTTTTTATGAAAGTTCAGCTTACCACAAATCGAGAAAGACACCTGTTGAAGACAATGAAGAACCCATAATATCCAGAACACAAGACACCACAATGACTGAAGCAGTTCATGAAGAAGATCGAGAAATGGAAGATCCACAAGAACCTGTGGATCCACCTCGTGAGAAGAATCCTCACAAGAGGAAACCTACATGGGCTAGAGAGCTCATTCAAGATGCAGAGAAATTTGGCATTCCAGAAGAAGAACACAGAGAAAGGAAAAGGACAAGGTCACATACTAGTTATGTTGCTTTACTCTGTGACATCATGGATAAAGAACCTTCCAGTTATGAAGAAGCTGTAGAAAAGAAAGAATGGAATGATGCTATGATCGAAGAATACCAATCTATTATGAAAAATGATGTTTGGGATGTGGTCCTAAGACCAGATGGGAAGTCTATGGTAACTTCGAAGTGGATCTATAAGGTCAAGCATGTTGCAGATGGTAGCATCGATAAATACAAAGCTAGGTTTGTAGCTCGTGGCTTCTCCCAGAAAGAAGGAATTGATTATGAAGAGACTTTTGCTCCTGTGGCCAGATACACTTCCATTAGATCAGTACTTGCTCTGGCTGCAATAATGAGATGGAAGGTACACCACATGGATGTCAAGACAACCTTCTTGAATGGTTTAGTTGAAGAGGAAGTGTATGTGGAGTAGCCACTCAGATTTGAGACACATGATAGAGGAACACATGTGTGCAAATTGAAGAAAGCCCTGTACGGTTTGAAACAGGCACCCAGGACTTGGTATGGTAGGATAGATGGCTTCCTATCCAGTTTGGGCTTTACCAAGAGTAAAGCGGATTCCAACCTTTACTACAAGGTTGAGGAGAGCAATCCAGTGATTCTACTATTGTATGTGGATGACCTGTTTTTGACAGGTGAGGATAGACTGATTGCCGATACAAAGAGGAGGCTGGCTGCCAAGTTCGAGATGAAGGACTTGGGTATGATGCACTACTTTCTTGGTATGGAGGTGTGGCAGAGTGCGGATGGGATCTTCCTTGGACAAGGGAAGTATGCAGTAAAGATCCTAAAGAGTTTTGGGATGATGGACTACTAGGCCATGGCCACACCTATGGCATCGAACCTGAAGCTTCTGTGTGATGCTTCCTCTGAGCTGGTTGATGCTACAATGTATCGTCAGATGATTGGGTCCTTGATGTACCTGACGAATATGAGGCCAGACATTTGCTTTGCGGTGAACACCTTGAGCCAGTATCTGACAGATCCGAGACATGTTCACCTGATAGCTGCAAAGCAAGTTTTGAGGTACCTAAAGGGTACTGTGGATTACGAGCTCATGTATGAGGCGAATCAAAAGTTTAACCTGGAGGGTTATGTTGATTCGAATTGGGCAGGCAGTGCCATTGATCAGAAGAGCACTTCGGGGTGCTGCTTCAGTCTGGGATTAGGTGTGATCTCTTGGTTTAGCAGGAAGCAGTCCTGTGTGGCACTGAGTACAGCTGAAGCAGACTATGTCATAGCTTGTTCAGCTAGTTGTGAGGCAGTATGGCTTAGGAAGCTACTGTCTGATTTGTTTGATCTCCAGTTGAGTACTATCTGTATATATTGCGACAACCAGATCTGTGTGAAGTTGTCAGAGAACCCAATGTTCCATGACAGGTCGAAGGACATTGAGATCAAGTTCCACTATATCAGGGATATGGTGCAGAGGGGAGCTGTGAAGCTCATGTGTGTTGTGATAGACGAGCAGATAGCCAATGTGTTGACCAAGCCACTTGCCAGAGTGAAGTTTGAATACTTTAGAGGGAGACTTGGTGTACTTCAGATCAAGATGCCTTCCAGAGGGAAGTGATGAAGTCCGAAGACACAGATGAACACTGGGCCATTATTGCATGGTGGTAGGTTGGTCCTCCCATGGAAGGATGTAAGGGTCGGGCCATTCTTGCATGGTGGTAGGTTGGTCCTCCCATGGCAGGATGTAAGGGCCGAGCCATTCTTGCATGGTGTTAGGTTAGTCCTCCCATGGCAGGATGTAAGGGCTGAGCCATTCTTGCATGGTGGCAAGTTAGTCCTCCCATGGCAGGATGTAAGGGCTGAGCCATTCTTACATGGTGGTAGGTTGGTCCTCCCATGGTAAGATGTAAGTGCTGGTCCATTCTCACATGGTGGCAGGTTAGTCCTCCCATGGTGAGATGTAAGTGCTGGGCCATTCTGACATAGTGGTAGGTTGGTCCTCCTATGGTGAGATATAAGTGCTGGAGCCTTTCCGACATGATATTAGGTTGGTCCTCTCATGGTCGTTGATGTAAGTGATGGGCCTTTTCGACATGGTGATAGGTTGGTCCTCCCATGGTCCTTGATGTAAGTGTTGTTCCATTCCGACATGGTGGTAGGTTGGTCCTCCCATGGTCGTTGATGTAAGTGTTGTTAGCCTTTCCCAGATGGTAGTAGGTAGGTCCTCCCATGCTGGTGAGTTTAAGTGCTGTGTGTGTGCATCTGGGTTGTGCTCCGTGGACTACCTGGTGATCTGAAGACATTGATGTGACAATTTGGTACATAGGTTTTGTAGAGGCATATAATCAGTCCTAAAATGCTCTTGCAGGTTTTGCCAAGACAGTGTAATCAGTCCTGAGAGATCTTGCAGGTTTTGCAGAGATAGTGTAATCAGTCCCAAGGTGTACCTACCTGATGGATTGCTCCCAGATGATGATGATGATCAGGTTGATCATGTGATGATATACATCAGTTGGATGTATGGTGAAGTATCAGTTTGATACTCTGTGCTCATGGACAAGTTGTGCAGTGGCATGTAAAAGATCCTTGAGATTCGAGAGGTTGAGCTGTGTGCTTGTAAAAGGCCTGGGATGCTCTTGCGAGGTTTTGTAGACGCACGTGATGAGTCCTGAGGATTCCACAGTATGACTAGTGATGATGAAGACCTACAGGTGGTGGGCCTACATCCAGTATGAAAAAGGATTGGCTATGTAGAACTTCCTATGACGAGTAGATTCAGAGATTGGACGAGATAGCAGCAGCTGTGACGATGATGAAGATTCGATGATGATGATCCAGAGAAGAAGACTTGTGCCTGATGATATGTGTCCAGAAATACCTTCCTAGTTAAGAGGTAGTGTTGATGTATATGTAAATTTGGAATGTATTTCATATATATATTTATTGTACCCTTATAAGAGATGTGTTATTCCTCTATAAGGAAGTGTCGTCATTTGTATTGACAAGTGTCACAAGTAGATTAACTTGTCAATGGGTTATTAGACTACCTGATGTGGGTGTCGGCCTGATATATATGTAACTGGGGTTATTAGGTTGAGTTAGACAAGTTGGCCCCATAATTAATTAGGCAGGTCAGGACAAGTATAAATAGAGAGTCGGGATTCTCTATTTTGATCATCTTAGAACTCACTCTTCTCTCACTCAGAAAGTGGCACACATTGGAGGAGGAGGATCAGCTGCATAGTAGGAGACTATCTATTGTATTTGGTTGTACTTTGGTTGAGCCATTGCTCTATATATCTCTAAGGAAGTTGTGGGGTTTTTCACCTTAGGGTTTTCCCCACGGAAAAATCTGTGTGTCCATTGTCTCATGCTTTTGATTCTTGTGATGCTTGGCATGCTTGATATGATTGTTATGCATTGATATACTGTACATGTTATTCTATCAGTAAAGATCCTATAGCATATTGAATTGATGCTCAAAATCTAATATCCGGGTGTCTTCAGCAAAACCCTAGCTATGCCTTCGAGTATGAGGACTAGCCAAGTAAGCAATTCCAAATTTTCTTAAATTCAAGTGCATTTTGAATTCCTGGCCAAACTAACGAACTAATTTCTTGAACTTTTTATATTTGTATTTGACTGTCATGATTTATCGCAACGAATTAGTGGGAATCATTTGGTAACCTAAAGTCCTCAATTGCAAAATTTTTCTATTAGCATCTTGAGGCAAACTTGAAGTGCTAGTGTGAGAGAAATTGCCTTGTCTTTGAGCACATTCATACAAAGAAGAGAAAGTGTTTGGAACAACAATGATTGAGTGATTTTCTTTGTGTAGTACAACCTTCCACTGAGGCACAAATAGTGGCTAAACAAAATCCCTAAAAGATCCCATTGTCTTGGATGATATCGATCCCTCCTGGGAATGGGTAGTGGAAACTCAACAGGAAGAATTTGACAATGATGACTTGGGGTGGATGGGAAAAACTGATGGTCCACTTGTAGCAGTAAGCACTAGTAGCCATGTTCCTGTAGGACTTGAGCCAGAGGGTGATCTTGAATCTGATCATGATGATGTAAGTTGAGGATCCCAATTGCAGTACTAGGGATAAGTTTGATGATCTATCATTATGAAATATAGTTAGTCGTTATAGCCTATAGCGTGATGCCTTGATGTTTTTTGGACTCTAAAGGCCATTTAGAGCCTCAATGTTCATGTATTTTGTTTCACTGTTCAAACTTCAGATATGTATCACACTTGATGGCATTTGGTCATTCGTTGGACATTAATAAAATTATCTTATCTTATCTTACATGCTTTACACATGAGCAAACATTGCTTATTTGGTGTCTAATTGTTTGGTTTTTTACATTGAAATTTGATATACATGTTTTTAATTAAAATTTTCATATGCTATGCTTTCTTTAGTATACCGGCTCATCATCTAGTTCTTGTTAGTCCCAATTTGACTCTCGCCAGTTCTGATCCCGCTTCCAGATTTTAAAACTTTGAATCATAACTGCATGTTGTCTAGCACATTTCACCTTTTGATAGGCGGTGGTTGATCAACACTTAAGTTCATAGAAAGCATCTTGCCAATTCCACATTAATTTGAAGTGCTTCTCAAACCATTTTGCAGTTATATCTGATTCTTAGTGTCATGTCTGGTTTTTGCATTTCCTTAGAAGTATTATTTTCTCAAGGGGAAAGCTAGAGAGAGATCAAAGAAAGCATATGGGCCAGTGTTACAATAATAGATAGAAAAATGGCAAGGAAGTAATTCCCAATGTTCCGTATATTTGAGTGTCCTATCTCCTATTTTTCAATACTTGTCAAATTTTAGACCCCGGTTTGAAATACTTAAAGATTGAACCTCCATTTTCTGACACTTATTAAGATCAAGAAACTTTTCAACCAATATTGGAAAGTGTAGTTGAAAACTGTTAATTTATATGAAAAAAATTCAAAATATGAATACCATAGTTGTCATAAAACACTATATATGAAACAAGTTGGGTTTTATATATTAATTAGCTCTTTTCAAGTTGCAGGTTGGCAAAAATGGGATTCAATACTTCTGAGGCTTATAAATACTTTGTACTCCGTGCCTAGAAAATTGCCTTGTCCCATGGTTATGAACCCATTAATTGGTGAGAAATACAATCTGCAAGTATTTCTTGAAATATAGTAATAGATGTCATGAATATTATTTTCCCACAATAACATGCTGAATGCAGGGAGGAGACATTTAATAACTTTGGAGGAGATTTGAGTCCTAAGACAATTGTCCACAACTGGTAAATCATAATTTTCTCACTTACACTGCAAATAGTATTGTTCATAGATTTCCCAAAAACCTTTATTTCAAAGAACATGATAAAATTTATGCTGTACTTGTTGAATGCCTTAGTTTGAATTGAACAAATACTGGGTTAATGCATAGTCAATTCAAATTGGGAAAATATAGATTCATTTTATCATTATGATATAGGATCTCACAGAACTCCAAATGAAATCAATTTATCTTGATATGTTGATATTGTTAAGCTATTCTAATTGGGGATGGAGAATATCTTAAAAAGAAATGTGAGAATAAAATAAATAAATGAACGCCATGTTTGCAAATCAATTTCAAACCATGTTCCTATGATGATACCAACGAGTTCACTAAATTTTGACATATATTCCTCTTTTATGAAACACTTGCTTAGTGCAGAATGTAATGAGCATCAATGCCTATCCTATTTTCTCCATTGAAAATAAAATGTTGATTTTTTAACTTGAAGAAAATCACAACTTATGTAATAAATGAGTATTACAGACATTTTTCAAAACTGCCAGTGGATGATTTATCTTCCCTTTATTCAATGTTTAGGTCCTCTATTTTGATGATATTTTAGTGTTTCTTTTATGCATTTAGGATTGGTCTTGGAGTTGCGCCAAAGGTTGTTGAAAGAGGATTAGGGTGCATTGTAAGTAACCAATATAGTTGGTACTTGGATCACCTACAAACAACATGGGAGGAGTTCTACTTAAATGAACCATTAGTAAATATCACTAACCCTGAACAGCAAAAACTGTTGATTGGTGGAGAGGTTTGTATGTGGGGAGAGACAGTAGATGCCTCTGATATTGAACAAACTATTTGGCCTCGTGCTGCTGTAGCTGCAGGTATCTTAATATTCCATACAATATTAATTTATTTAGCATGATCAGTTCATCTATTTGTTTCTTCTGTGACATAATTGCTTACATTTTGTATTTTTCCATTTGATCAATTTACTTATAAAAGGAAAGTGATGCATAAATAATGATTTGGAACTTTGAAATTTTCATTTTGTCTGAATGACCTAGCACTGACCGAGTATTTCATCTTTTGCCTAAAAAATTGGAAGAGCACCTCTGGACTCCCTATGATAAAATTGCAAAAGATCCAAGTGTTGTTGTTTACAGATTGGAAAGCTTTAGATGTCTACTCAATTAGAGAGGAGTTTCTGCAGCGCCATTGTTTCAGGATGGTAGGGGATCCCCTATAGATCCTGGATCATGTTATTCCTAATAGTTCTATGTCCACCAGATGGAGGCAGCACAAGTATTACTGAATAAAGAATCTCTTGGAGTTTCAAGGGAAAAGCATGCATTGTGTTAAGGTAAGGTACCTTGGTTCAATAAATGGAACAAATGAAACTAATGGCTACATTGTAGCAAGGGATTCTAATTAGTTTCAAATCATCCCAATGAACCATCTGACTGTAAAAGAGAGGATCACTTGCCTTTTATGTGGTTCAGTATATAAGGTCAGAAAAATAAATGTACGAGGGGATGAGTAATTTTTTTTAGATGAAATGTCAATTCCTTTTTGTAACCGAGTGCTTTTATTGTTTCAAATATACCATTTAAGATTCTATCTAGAGACCACTATCTCCAAGTTTGCAATACAATTTATACTAGTCCATCATATTATTGTGGTTAAACCTCACCAGTCATCAAACAATCCAATTAGTCTCGAGATACCAAACTAGAAGTTGAACCAGGCACTTAATGAGAGGATAATAACTATATTCTAGAACTCAATTACTAAATACTAAATAGTATAAGATGGTCTTGAAGTAATTTTGGTATGACCATGTTATATTTTCTGCATGGAAAAACTTCAAACCCCTTGCAAGAGAGATACCACGGACCAGGTAGTGTCTTTTTGTGAGCACCTTGGAATCAGAATATATGCAATGTATCCAATATCAAGAATGATAAAAACCAACTCATTGAGATTTCATACAATTTTTAGCATTGCAATTTAGGATTAAAATCTGGGCCTACCCATTTTTTTGTTTTTCTAGCAATAGGAACATAAATTTACATGGAATAAATTTCCTAGATATTATCAACAAGCAAAAAGACAGTAGTTGAATTTAAGAATTTGTGTTGTCCTCCACTCCAAGGTAGGTTATCCCTTCCTTGAGCATTATGGAAAGATGTCAGGTTATCCCTATCTTTGCTATGCTCATGTAGATGACGACTTTACTTGAATTATGTGATGGTAGGCAAGGAGTGGTACTTAAGCATAGAAAACGAGGGATAATCTGGCTTCAGCTTTACAAAGGTAAGAATAGACTTAATCATAGCTCAAGTGAGGTCCCCTGTCTACCTTTGCGTCACTCAGGTAAGGTCCATAAGGAATTTAAAAAATGGCATGGTGCAAGACTCCTCTTGCATGTTATGTTATTCTCTATTTGAATTAAAAAAACAATGTTATCTTGTGGTGCATACTTAGATAAAAATAACTGTGTAGGATTTATGAAGAAGGGAAGTGGATATTTATGAATATGTCAAATGAAAATTCAATGGTATAAATTTTTCCTATTGTGGTTTTGATCCAACTAGTCCTTTGGATTATTTTGATATCACTACACTAAAGTTGATCAGCCAAGGTTCCAATAGTTATATGATAGTGCAATAGAATACTGTTTAGGTCTCTAAGAAATTAGGCATAAAAAACAACAAACAATGTAACCTGAGAAGACTATATTTATACACCTTAGGATGTTTGTAGGTTTTGAGTTTCCATTGACCTACGATAAATTTGTTGTAGATGTGTTGCTGTACAGGGTTAGGATTTTATAGCAGCTTCACTAATTAGGTCTTCTCATCCTCAAGAAAGGTAGAAAGATACGAAATCCTTTTTCTAAGAACAACCCAACAGAGGCAACTGATCACTTGCTAGTAACATTTGTAAAATCTCTACAAAAAGTCAACGACCTGGGAATAAGAGTTCCCTTGAGGTTTACTGTCGGATTATGTAAAAGATGGGATTTATTGATAATCTTAAAAGATGTTTATTTCCTCACCCTAGGACAAATAGCGGCTAATTGTTCAATATTTACTAAAAAAAAAAAAAAAGTAAAGAATTTTTAATGGCAAAAGCTTTGAGACAGTCCCTTCTTCAAGTTCTTGATAGGATCCAAACTTGGTGAACTACAAAGTATAGTGCTTAGGTTTAGTCATCTTCAGAATTTCTTTTTTCTAAGAACTACGTAAAGGAGCCAAGTAATCAAGTAATTCTTGTAACATCTTTACAAGAAGTGAACTATTTTGGTGAATGGCACTCCACTCTTTTGGATTAGGCTAGGGGTGTCTCATCTATATATTGGTGTTTTTTAATTTGCAAACACACGCTATAGTCTTATTTATGTTTGGACTTTGGAGATGTTTGGTTTAGATAGGGGTAGCAAAATAATATTAGAAATAAAGGCTAGCAACAAATTGTTCAAAAATAATACTATCTTACTGGTAAAGTTGATTTGGAGGGAGCAAAAATGTTATAAAGTAGGCCCTTAAATATTTCTGCAGTTTTTTTTTTTCCTTAGAAAAAACTTAGCATTCTATTAATTGAAATAAAACACCATGTACAGAGGCTTTAAAAGCCATCTATTTTCCTTATATACCTCAGTGGGGCATATAAAAAGTTACAGTATGTCTGTAATCAGTCAACATATTAATAGCACTAAGTTGAGCTTCAAAAAATAAGATGGCAGATTGTAAACAATCTCTAGTCATCAGGAGAGATCTGAATTCTATCTCCAAAAGGGTGATCTAACCATTGATAAATATATTAAATAAACTAGAGATCATCAAAAAACTAAAATGTTCTCAAATATTTCTGCAGTCTATGGGGACTTCCTTCAATAAATCTGAAGTCTAGTTTGTCTCATGTCGATCCTCAATTAGCAAACCACATTGCTAATTGAGAATTCTAACCATTAGTGAGGATGGAGGCGTTGGGGGGATTGGGGAAGATTCTACTGAAAACCCTAGATAGAGCCTAGAGGATGATGGATTACTCGCAGTAGACTTGGAGTCCAGCTGATCGCTTCGATTGGCCTAGTACCAACCAAGAGAAAAAAGTGAGAATTTTTTAATTTTTTCTACTGCAGTAATTTTATTGTCTCTAAGATTTTAGGTTTTTTTCAGTTTTAAATTTCTTGATCCATTTTGGGGAAGATTGGATTTTTACTCCATAAATTTTTTACACTATTGTGTTTCTGGGGTTTTACTATTTTGGCGATACATTGATGTATCCAACATATAATTTGGCCCGTGGGGGGCAGCTCAAGTGGTAAAGATGTGAAGTTGTAAATGGAAGGTCACGTGTTCAAATCCCCCTAATATTACCCTTGCTCATGGTTTGGGTGTTGTGATTGCACATAGGGGTATAGTGGTAGCGAGATTGGATAGCTGGACCCTGTGTCACGCGAGTACCGGCCCAAGTCCAGTTGCTGATTCCCCTAGTTACAAATATATATCTATATATATATATATAATTTTATTTTTTTGTGATGTGACGTGCTATATGCGGGTGTCAAGGTTGCTCTGGTGGGGGTGATGGGTGGCGTTTGTCTTCCACTGGGTTTCACCTAATGGAGCCGGTTTCCAAATTTAAACAAAAGGCTCCCGAAAACCCTAAATCACTTTATTTGTTCGATATTTTCCGTAGAGAGGAAGTGTTGGGTCTGGAGCACGGGAGGGTTTCAAACCCTGAACTTTTCATGGTGAGATCAATGGTGATTTTCACTATGAGGATAAGAAAAAATCAAATAGAAAGTTAACGAGGGAGTGTGCAAGGTTTTGACGTTGTCTGAAGACCTATAAGGTCCGTGAGGGTTTGGACATATATGTTCTTGGCATAGATGTTAACATGAATAGGGTTGAAGTTTTGTCAAGAAGAGCCTTGGTAGGCCGAATTGAATTTGCAAGGGTCAATAGACTGGAATTGATTGAATGGGTAAAAAAGCAATGGTTACCAGTTTTTGGTTATGCTCGGAGGGTTAATATGTTAATCAATGGCTGGATATGCTTTATCGTTCCGAGTGAGGACCATATTGGGCTACAAAATTTACTCTTTCAACCCTAACCACTATGATTTGCATGCCAAATGTTGAATTTGAAGCTGGAAATTGTCATCATAATATTAGGCTAGCGAGTGGACGGATGAGGAAGAAATGTAAACTCTTGTTGTATAATACACCAGGAAATGGTTGTTTTACTTCTTACACACTAGAAGTTTGGTACCAAACCACTGGAACTCAATAGTATTCAAACAATGCTAAGTTTAAATTTCAAATTTAATGGCAAGTCATGACTTACATAGTTAATAGATCCTTTTAATAAATCCACAAGCTGAGAAAACAAAAATAAAAAATGACGTTGACTGACAATCAAATAAATGTCTAAATCTTGTAGCATAGTGTCAATTGCATTTGATTTCATAACAGAATTTTGTTGCAGCCAATGAAAATACTTTTTGTCTCTTGCATGAATCTTTTGGTGTAGTACACACAGCAAGATCCTTTGCACAGGAAGGACTCAAAAACATACGTTATGCAGAAAAAGTAGATGAGACTTTGAAGCTTGGCCTTAAACAAGCTGTAAGTTTCCAAATATTCTAGGAAAATAATGGGTTTGTGTATGTTCTTTTACCAAGAATGGAAATAATTTTGTAGAACATGTTGTGAAATATTAGTTAAGTCCTAATAGTGCAGGCTGGTTTATTTTTAACCTTTCTATGAGTAGAAGGTTGTTGTGCTATTTTATGGAGGCATGAATGGAGCATCCACATTGTCTGTAGTTATTGTGGTTATCTATGGTGCTTTCTTGACCATTTATGGGTCCATGACGACTGGAAATATCACTTCTTTGATTATTTATAGCCTCATAGGTCCATTGTATATAACCTCCCACATTTTTATTCTCCATTTGTAAATACTAAATATAGATCTATAAATATATGATGTGTTTTTCAAAACAAAATAAATGGTGCATGGTAGTTACTAGTATAGATCTAAAGAAAAATTTATATTTTCAGGCTTATTTTGTCTAAACGATTTGTTCTTCCTTGCAAGTGGTAAAAAGCTAGGTATGACATATAGTTCAGTTCAAATTAATAGATTTGTTAACATTTATCTTATGCTTTATTTAGTCAGTTCATCTGTATATTCCCTATGAGGATTGTATACAACAACCATGAAGACTGCTAGAGCAAGTCTACGATTTTTCCAGATTCTAGATCATACTTCAACCATGCCAAAATCAAGAGATAAACGTCCTTACAGTAAGCGTCAGAAATAGAGATATTTTTGCACTCTGATGTTCTTCATGCACTGGGAGCGATATTATTGTTTAAAGTTTTTGTCGACAATAAGAGTAGATACAAATTCAGAGTAACTAATCACACTTGCTATAAGTTAGAAACTATGGATGGAGTAGCAAAATACACATAACTAGGCAGATCTGCTAGGTTCTTAAGTAATTATAACAAGATAATATGGATATTCGCTGTGATAGACCAAGATGATGGAGAGGTTGAACGGGATGATGTGTGTCTTGCTTATCCTTCACGGCCCAATAATATGGTTCTGCAGGTACTAAAAAGATTCGTTATGTATGGATGTGTATTATTTGCTTGCATTGACATTTCATGTTTCTAATTTAATAAAATTGATTATGAAAGATCAATTATGAAACACAATTGCTATTGGTTTTCCATATTTAGTTTTGTACAAAATTAGATGTCACATAGTGAGAAATATAGTTAACTACATGATAAGTATCCAACCTAGTTGATGTAATTTATGCCAAGCCACCAACTGTCCATTCATTGACTCATTAGTTGGATTAGAGTCAATGTTGGCTGACATTTTTTAGTTAAACTACCATAGAGGTAGATGTTGATTTGTACTCCAACATGTGAATCTGATCAACATCTAGATTAAAATGAATGTCAATTATCATATTCCAAGCCTTTGGGGCTTGCCTTAACTCATAAAGAGTCATATAAACAAGATTTTTTTCACCTGCAACCTAGAAACCTTGTGGTTGATGCACACAAATGACACTCTTTATGTACATCTTGCAAATCCTCTAGAGATCATATTCCCTTGGATGGAACCAACTTGAATGTCTTTTACTTTGTTGTAGGAATGAAATTTTTTTCATTCTTCATGAATGCATTCTTCCTCTTTTTTTTCCTTCTTGTCGAACCATAATTCAAAATAACTTTGAAAAACATACAACACAACATAATAAACCTGTTGTACACACTACTTACTTATCTTTTTTGGCCTTCCACTTGGTCCTTCATCCTAGGGCGATGGAAGCTAATTCATGTCCTCATCATAAGTGGAATGATACAATTTAGGTGTTCTTTTCAATGTTCTATACTTTGAGCCCTATATGCGTGGAAGATTCACCCCACCTTGCGCTCCCACTCCCAAAGCTCACTTCCAAGGAGTGCATAATCCCCAATCTATTCCCCACTCTCCTAAAACTATTCCCTACATTCCCAGAATGATTCCTGTAGCTACTACATGACAAGAGAAGAAATTACAAATTGCTCATGGCAAGAGCCTTAAGAAAGCTTAGTAGATAGTATAATTATTTGCTTTTTCAGTTTAGAATCTAGCTTCCAAAACTTAGAATTATTTGTCTTTTGTAAACATTAAATGATAATTGAATTTTGAACTATTGATTGCTTATTACAACCCTTTGATCATGATGCCCTATTTCATTTCATAGTTGATGCTATCTCTTACAGTTTTATGATGACAAATGTTATCTGTTGAAAGTTGAAACATGGAGGTTGATGTTATGGTTTATCATTTGATGACAATATTATAAGTTATAAATACTAGCTCTTTGATGGTATTTGTGTAGTAAATGGTTGATGAGACTTTAATGATTATCATTAATCTACTACAGATGTCCACATTTTAATATTTTCTGCAACTAATTCACTATTTTTCATTCTTCTTTTAATATATATGGGTCAAATATATAAAAATATATATTATATAAAAAATGCTCCTAGAATTTTTAGGAAATTAACACTTCCTGTTTTGTTTTTTGAAATTATGGAAGGATCTCGTAATAAATTTTGATGAAATTGTGTAGCATTTAGATTGAAATATAGTCAGAACTTGACTCAAAGCAGATAAAACGTCGGTTTCATATTACAAGCATAAAAAAATGCAACAAATGGAGCATGTCTCAGGCCTTCAAAAAATTGCTCTCGAAGGCCCCACCTTAAGTAGAAATTTAGTTTTGACATTCATGTACTGGATTCAAAATCAACTATGGAAGGATTTCCCCATCTTACCTGCCTAAATTGCTGAATACAAATGTAAGTAGAAATTATTTTTTCTATTTAATTAGATTTCTAGGTGGTTGTCTTTAAATCTACAGGAAGATGTAGAGGTCAGCAAAGTCGAATATCCTAGGAATCCATGAATGTAGAACTTCTGAGATTGGTAATGTTATTTATTTAATGTGTCCATACAATGTTATTTGGGATTTTTCCAATAATATAGTTATATTTTTTTGGACAAAGAGAGGATATCCAAGATGGAAGCTATATGTAAGTGTTTCACCTGGCTGTGAATTATCAGTAAGCGGCTCTATAACTGGTTAAATTTATCCTAACCAATTCGACTGAATCTGAATTCATCATGACCCAAGTTGTAATGGACTCAGAATATGGATGATTGTTGCAGACATAAAAAATTTATGTTATTTTGATTTTCAATGTCATGATCAACCTTCTTGATTTGCTTGACTTGCCCTTTGCAACACATTTGGTCATTGGGCCTGTTTGTAAAAGAATATAGTAAGATGCTAAATTTTAAAAAGCATGCCATGTTGTCTTATTAACTTTGACAAATTTCCAACGATGACTGGATCTTGCAGATACAAGCAATAGTTTGATATCATGGACCTATTTGTTATTAGATTTCACTGTGACCTAGATCTCATTTCTGTAGCGAGGGTGTTTACTTGGCCCACATTGGAGGAAGATGAGTTTGGAACACCATTTGCTCATCCTTTACTTCTATATAAACTGAAATTATCCTTTCCATGGCATCATGCACCATTATCTTCAAGCTACTTATGAATTTTCAGTCAACTTCAGATATCTTGGCATGACTCTAGATGACTCGGTAGGTAGTTTAATAATATATGCATGCTTGTCATTCCAATAAATTTATGGGATTTTTTCATTTTGCATCATTCAAGCATACAAAATAATGATTACCAAGTCACTATAGATCCATAATGGATTACCTTGTACTAGTCCTTCAAGTTCTTCAACTGCTTTTATTAAGTGCAAAAATATATTTGCACTTAATAAATGTAGTTGAAAGACTTCAAGGACTAGTACAAGGTAAGCCATTATGGATCTATAGTAACTTGGTAATCATTATTTTGTATGCTTGAATGATGCGAAATTTGTTTGAATATCATCATTGCCAAGCAATAACAACTTCTTAAAGGGTGCTAGCTCAATGGTAGAGAACCTGCCTAATTATAGGCAGGAGATTGGTGGTTTGATTCCTCCATACTCTATCATAAATTAGTGACTAAGAAAACAACTAAATTCACATATATACGACTATTAGTAGCTAATTTCTAGTATCTTATAACGCGGCTAACGTTTAGTCGTATTTAGCTTAGTCATTAATATGTTATCATCTAGTAGTTAATTTAGTTGTATATTTGGTCGTTAATTGTTATAATCAATGACCAAATCAATGACTAAATCAGTGAGTATCAATAACTAAATCAATGACTAAATCAGTGAGTATCAATGACTAAATCAATGACTTAATCAGTGACTATCAATGACTAATAAGTCAGCCAATTAATGACTAGTGAAATACGACTAGAGATAAGATAGTGGAAATCGGATACTATTATTAGTCACCAACTCAAAAATAGTCGTTTATAGTTGAATTTTAGTCATTTTTTAGTCATTAATTTCTCATTTTGTACTAGTGATAAATCATCAGAAAAAGATAACTACCCAGTTCTTCCCATGGAACAAATCCTTCAAAAGGTCTCTGGCTCTGAGATGCTATCACTTCTTGATGGTTTCTCAGGATATAATCAGATTATGGTTTCTCCTGATGACCAACTTAAAACAACATTTAGAACTGCATGGGGAACTTATGCTTATCGGAAAATTCCCTTTGGTTTGATTAATGTCAGGTCTACCTTCCAAAGAGCGATGGATATTTATTTTAGAGGACTGATTAATAATTCCATAGTCATTAATCTTGATGATGTGATAGTATTTTACAAACATCGACCTGATCATATTTTTCATCTCAAAAAAGTATTTGAGCGTTGTAGAAGATATGGGGTTTCTCTTAATCCTAAGAAAACAATATTTGTTGTAACTCAAGCAATTTTATTAGGTTGTGTGGTTTTGAAAGATGGAATCATGATTGATCCTGAGCGAACTCAGGCCATATCCAAAATCACTTTTCCTTCCAGTAAAAAGGCTATGCAGTCTTTCCTTGGTAAAATAAATATTGTTAGAAGGTTTGCCCCTAGTTTTTTAGAAATCGTGCGCCCTTTACAGAACATGATTAAAAAAGATGCAATTTTCAATTGGGGAAACAATGAAAAAGAACCATTTAAAAGAATTTTAGAAGCTATTTATGAAGCTTCTAGTCTTTTAAGCCTGGATTTCAGTAAGGTTTTTATATTGTACACATTTGCTTCAGACATATCTTATGTCATTGTCTTGACTCAGTGTAATCAGCAAAATTATGAAGTTCCAATATCCTTTATGAGTTTGAATTTTAAAGGAGATGAATTAAATTACCATGAGGTTGATAAGAAAGCATTTGATGTCTTTAAAGCTATTAAACATTTTCATCCTTATCTTTTAAAATCCATAACCAAAGTGATTATTCCGTTCCCTACGGTAAGGAACTTATTAGTACAAAAGGATTTAGGTGAAAAAAGAGCCCTATGGATGACAACCCTTCAGGAATACAATCTGGAAATTAAACCTTCCATGGTAATAAAAGGACAAGGTCTTTGTAAACTTGCTACTTAAGCTTCTCATTCATCAAATCATAATTCTGAAATTGATATCGATGAATCCTTACTTAAAAAGGAAATATACTTCTATCCTCCTCCTCAAGATTCTTGGTATTCTGGCTTAAGGACTTTTCTTGAAACCAGAACTACTCTGGATCATTTAGATCCTCAAAAGAGAAGAGATATTAGCTTAAAATTATCTTCTTATTAGCTGATAGATAACATTCTTTTTAGGAAGAATTCAGATGGTGTGTTACTACGCTGCCTTGATAAACATGAAACTGAAACAATTTTGAAAGCGTTACATTCTGGTTCTGCAGGTGGCCATTTTGGAGGAGAAATTACTGCTCATAAGATCCTTAGAGGAGGTTACTATTGGCCCATACTATTTCGAGATTCCTATGCATTCATTAGAAAGTGTCAGTATTTCCAAACTACCGCAGGAAGGGTTAAGAAGCTTGCTTTTCCATTGCGACCCGTTTTGGAAGAAAGACCATTTCAACAATGGGGTCTTGACATATTAGGACTGATTAACCCTCCTTCCTCCTTGCAACATAAATTTATTATCACTGCAACTGACTACTTCAGTTGATGGGAAGAGGCTGCACCTTTGCGGGTAGTAAACACTAGTCAAGTTGTCTTTTTCTTAGAATCTTTTATTATTACTTGATTTGGTGTACCTGACTCACTTGTCTTTGATAATTCCTCCTATTTTTCTTTAATTGAATTAACTCGGTTTGCTTTAGAAAGAGGTATTAGAGTCAAGTATTTTGCAAGCTATTACCCTCAAGGAAATGTTTTAGCAGAATCAACCATAAGAACTTGTTAAATATTATTGAGAAAACCATTTCTATGCATCATCGCAATTGGCATACAACATTGTATAATGCTCTTTGGGAAGATAGAGTGACCCTGAAATCCTTAATAGGGAATTCACCTTTCTTTCTTGTTTATGGTACATAAGCCATTTTACTACCCAATTTGCTTTTACCTTCTCTACAATTAGCTCAATCTGTTCAAAATGAAAATTGTTCAGCTATGGATAGGAGAATCAATACTCTGATAAAAATGGAAGAAGATAGAGAAAGGTCTAAACAACACTTTATAAAACATCAACAAATTATAAAGTCCTGGTTTGATAAGTCCTCAGTTTCTAACAGATATTTATAAGTGGGTGATTTGGTGTTAAAATGGGATAAATCCCATGAAGAGAAAGGTGAACATAGAAAATTTCAGTGTCTTTGGTTAGGTCCTTTTGTCATTTCTGAGAAGTTGGATCCAATCACTTTTAGACTACAAAATTTGGAAGGTTAGTCCGAAAATTTTCCGGTAAATGGGCTGATTCTAAAAAACTATTTTCACTAATTTCATCATACTCTTTAATCTGTATATAATTTGTTTATTTTGTAAATAATCATACAATATTTTCTTTCATTTTTATTGCTGAATGATTTTGAAACATCTTTTTATGTACAGTCTTATCTTTTTTCTGATTTTTGTTTTAAATTCATCTATCTGTAAATATTTACAAATAATTCAGAGTTGATTTTCTTTAAAGATTGATTTCAATTATCAAAAAATCATCACAATATTTAAATTTTTAATGTACATATTTCTATAAGAGGGGGCATTTGTAAATAAGTAAAACCCCGTGGTTGAATTTCACTTTGTTCATTTGTTTTAATTTGTTGTGATGAAGTCGATTCTTTCAAAATTTGCTTAGATAATCAGATCTTCTTAAATCTGCTAGGAACCTATCATAACATGATAATATTTGTAAATAAGATTGGGTTATTCCTCAATGATCTGTTTCTTTTTAGTTAAGATAACTGTTTAATTTCCTTTTCAAAACCTTGCACTTAGAAATATTTTTATTAATCTCCATTATCAGTCATCTTTAGGGATTATTTACAATCTGGAAAGTTTCTAGGTCTGTTCCATTCATAAATTCTAAAATTGGGAACAAAGGTATCAGTAATGAGCTGATCCAATCATGATCATAAATATCATTGGTATGACATTATCAGGAAATCTGGTAATGGCTCTTAATCATAAGATTAAGAGATAGGGGGTGTCAATAATGAGCCAGCTGATTCATTTTCTGGTGGTATTTGTGAGTGACACTGTCATTTGGTTACCAAGCTGGGAAGTGATTCATTATTTTATAAAACATAAATTTTCAGAATGAATAAAACAAAACACAACTTTGATTGAAGAATAGGAGGTCTCATCACGAGTCAACCTAATCATTATCATCAACCCTGTTAGGGATAACATCATTTCTGATCACCAGAGTGATGGCTCTTGATCATATGATTAAGGGACAAGATGTCTCATCACATACCGTCTTGTTTATCTCTAACAGTTCTCGTGAATGATGATATCAATATTTGGTTATCACACCTGAATAGTACTCTTCAATAAAAATATATATATTTGCTTTAAAAAAAATATGAATATGAAAATGATGAAAAAATGATAAATAAATACAAAATTTCAATAACTGAAACAAATTTTTGAAATTTTCCAGAGAAGTAAATTGTTGCATCTCTATACTGATGATTGGGATTATCTTTATTATGAGTACTTTGTTTTGACAGGGTGATTTCTTAGCTTATCTATAACAAAGTCTTTACTGACAGAGATAAGGATAGTTCTGAAACATACTTGCAGATATAAATTGGATATTGTTTTTTATCAGATTGAGAATTTCTGATTGTTTTAAGCAAATCTTAAGATTATATTTTACACAGTTTTTTGAGATTATATGGACGGAGATAACTGGTTCGCCCAGGTACGTCGCCATTTGTTGGAAGGAAACAACCCTCTCACCCTTATATTTTTTTAATCAATGAAATTGGTTAGCAACATATATCTTTACAAATTCTTGAGAAATTTATAAAGAGTGCCTTCAGAATCTTTGGTTCTGAAGGTACTCTTAATATTGAAATAACTATTTCATCTGCGCAAATCATTTGCTAGAAGATTATTACGAATTGATGAAGTCATCATTCAACATTCATTTAGTAGCTGCTAAATCAATTTCTTATATAATTGATTTTTCTTCATTGAATTTCGATTATAACTTACTAATATCATTTTGTAGCTAAGTTGAGTCTTGCACATATAATCTTCAAAAAAAAATTCAGATAGTCTTCTCATCATTAAAATCTTTTAATTTCATTGGGAATGTGTTGATTTGATTTATGATGTCTAGGCAAAATATCTATGAAAGATTTCATGTTTTACATATCAATTTTTCTATAAATTACAAGATGAAATTATTTAAACTTATGCCTAATTAAACATCATTTGGATCATACCCTAATTGATATAAAAAATATGCAAACTAGACTATGTTTGAAAACAACTATGTAGATTGAGTGTGTTTAAACTTGATGCTTAAAACGATAATCAAATACATTTTCAAATCAAACCTTGATTACGCTAACAACTTTGCCTAGACATGTTAATTGTTATTACACATTTGTAATTATAGTACATGATCGTGTCATTTCATTCTGTCGATATGATTTCAAAATCAATGTCATTTATGGTTCATGTATAGGGTTATGATTTCGTTGTTTGTTTCATTATGATCCTTTCTCTCCATGCCATTACTCGTTTAACAAATCCCTAGGTATGAAATTATTCATATGTAGTTTAGGGTTTTCTTAGCAGGAGAGAGGGATAGACGGATGCAGATCCTCCATTAACGCGAACCCTTGTTATCTGCTTGGTATAGTCACGATGGCACCCTTATGCAGGTTTGAACCAAAAGGTACTGATTTGCTTGAAATTAAACAAAAAGCTGCTCGACTTATTGATAAGGTTGGATGGGGGGATTTTTTCAGGAGTTTCGGTGGTCACAATGTTGAGGTGACTCATAGATTTTCTCTTTCCCTTAAAGAAGACATTGCACAAGTTGGGTATTTGCAGTAAGTTCTCTCTGAAGACTTCGTAGCCAAAGAAACAATCCTGCCACAGACTGGTGAGAAATGGTTCAAGGGAGGGGAGATAAACAAAGCCAAGTGGAAGCCCTTTTTATTACCTATTCATGAATATTTTGATGACAAATTTGGCTTCCCTGTAAAATTCCTGAAACCCCAATGGAGGCTGTTGTTTTAGTTGATAATCAAGTACATAACTTGCAATGGACACTTCTACTCTGTACATATTTATCATCTAAGGTTGTTAATGGCATTTAGGGGGTCTAAATTGAATTCACCATGCTTTCTACTCAATAGTTTAGAAAAAATGGCACAAGCAGTTCAGGGTACCATTGAAAATCAGGGCCATAGTCTTTTTCATCATGGTTTGATTAAAATCTTGGTTCAATATCAATTATCATTAATTGGCCAAAATTGGGATCAATTATTGGCTAAGAATGGCTTCGGTCAAAATGAAATATGCCCTCCTATTAGATATAAGTCTCAGTGGAAGAGGAAGAAATCTTCTATTCCTGAAACCCCTGCATTAAATTCAGATGCAAAACAAGAAGAAGTAGGGGTTAGTAGTCTTGTTCCAATGCAGGATTCAGGAGATAAGCTAGTAAGAGGTGAACTTGTTCTTAAAATTCTTGTCTCTTAGTTCGTGCAAGACCACGATCTACCCATGAAAAATTTAGAAGAATTAGCGGTTGTATGTTGCATCAAAGCTAAAAATGAACCCAAGAAGTCAACCTCAGTAGCCACCTGGCGATTTACCGGTAGCATGGCCACCGTTTCTATGCAGCTACAATGCAGCAGTATCATGAATCTCCTTTGATAGAGATGGACAGCGACAATGATGTATTTTCCCCAATTCGTGAAGTCTTTCATAATGGTGATGAATAGAGCATGGCGATGAATGATACTTTGGCATCTTCTGCTAAAGAATTCACGGGTAATTATTTTCCTAACAAGTCTGAGCGAAAGCCTTCATTTCCAGGTATTTCTTCACCTGTTTGTAATAGGGATAAACCTTAACCCTCACTCTTCAGTGATTCTTCCCCTGTTAAGAATGAAGAAATATCACAACAAGCTCTTCACGGAATTCTTGAAGATAAAATCGCTTAATTAGAAGCTGAAGTGAAGGAATTTTGGGCCAACGCATCAGTTAAAGAAGAAGAAATCAAAGCGCTCAAGACATAATTGTTAAATTGGGTGAATAGATGGCAAGAGCTAAAATTGAAAAAGGATAAGTATAAGGCCACTAAGAAATCCTCGCTAGTAGCTAATGAACAGTTACTCAAACAAAGAAAACAACAAAAGGTTAAAATCGTGAAACTCAAGGCTAAGCTATCTGAGGCACGAAGGGCTATCAAAGTGAAAATTTCAAGTTAAAATCTGTTTTGTTACGATTAATAATGCTTTTGATTTTGACAGGTAATGAGTAATGTAATTAGCATGCCCACAGAATCATAGATTCTGCGAGCATTGCTTAAAATTTCTTATTGTTGTTTTCTTATTGAATGCATTATTAATAAGAAATTTAACACACCATTAACTTATTTTGCAGGTGTCTTTGTTGGAGGAAGTTTTGATCATGATGTTGTTACTTCAACCAAGTTTTGTTACGAGATAAATGAACTGATGCCAGGTGTTTATCATGACCAAGTTTTTGCATGGACCTGTTTTAGTTTTGTGGATGATAATTATGAAGTATGTTGACAACCATTAAGATAATTACGCATTACCATATTCTAGATGCTAGGTTGAATGGATTCGAGGTCAAGCAAAATGATTATGATTATTGTTTGATTTGATTTCGCAACAATTGTTAAGCACTAATGTCTATTTTTAGGCATTAGTTACACAAAAACTGGAAGTAGTTAGATAATTTTATTATATAAACTACAAGGAATATCTGGAAAGGGGGATTCGAGGACATACAAGAAGAATTTGCTTTTGGATAATAGATCATCAACAGTGCTTCAAGTTGTGATAACTTTTGTTATTATGGATTTGGTTCAACACTGATTCTCAGACTAGTATCATATGTTTGGTTCAGTTTTGTGAATTGATATATATATATATATGTTTTTATAAGTAATCTTCTTTATTTAAATTCATTTATAGTTGTTCTTTGTGATGATTGTATGAATTATATTAAGTAACTCAAATCAAAAGAGAATTTTATGTTAGACTTAAATGTTATTTATGTCATTTTATTAAGTTTGATTAAAAATTTGATTAAGTAATATCATATATACATTAGCTGCTTGGATGAAATACTTGTATTTCTACAAGTATTATGCTAATTAGTTAGATATCTTTAATTCTAATATGAAAATGTTATATGTTAATTGTTTACATCATAGTTATGATTTAAGTTACTAATAATTTCTTATTATTAGTTCTTTTATCATAAAATATTTTTTACAATAAAAAGTAATTATTTTGTAACCGTGATAAGCATTTTGCATAGTCATTCTTAGAGTTTCTATTGTTTATGTAGTCAGTAAACTGTTGGCATAATTTATAATTTGCTCTTCGCCAAGATAGGGTAAATAATTTAGATTAGATTTTCATTTTCTTAGTTTAATTTTCCCTTAATAGCTATTAAATAGTCTTTGTATTTAATTAGTTATATTTTATCTTCGAATACTTCCTGAGAAAATATTACAAAAAAATTAGAACAAAGACTCTCCTTAAGAGAGCAAAATACTAATTAGTGATAACTAGTTACTTTTCATTTAGTAGCTGCTAAATAGACTTCTAACTGTTAAATAAATAACTTTATCTGTCAGATAGGAATTTTATAGTAAATAGCTTAATACAGATTGCAAGTATATAGTTAATTTTAGCTTAGTTAGTTTAATTAGAATTGAGTATTTATTATTTAGTTTAGAATCTACTTTCTCTAAGTTAAAGTGGTTGGACTCTTCCTAAAAGAGTGAAAAATTAGATTGTAGCAGGACCACAACCTACGAGGATCAACTAATCCAAACACACCGGAAGTTGTAGTAAGAAACTTGTGTGGGTTGATCCTCCTTAGTTGGCCTTGTTCAGAAAATCCGGCCAACAAATGGCGAACAAAAAATGGTTAGAGGTGAGCGCTCAAACATGCTCCCCAAATCCATTGCAACAGGCCTGTGCTAGTGGGGATAAAGTGAAGGCACTCATGCACCTAAGGAACCGCGCACGTGCCATTAGGTTTGGTACTGAACCGAGTCGTGTGAGTTTTTTTAGCGCGCACGTGCTCAAAAGCATGCACGTGCACCTGTTAAGCAAAATAAAATAAAAAATAGGGAAGAACACGTTCTATTTCCTTCCAATCGACTGAGCCCCACTCACCCAGCGCGTACGCGGAGCAAGATACCACTACACTCACCTATTGCACTCAAACAATCCCTCAATCCATCCACAAATTAATCATCAATTGCATTGGATAGGTAAGATCATTGTTTTTTTCCATTTTATTGATTTTTTTGTCATTTTATTGATTTTTTTGTTTATTAAATTTTTAATAATTTCCAAATTAGTAAAATAATAGAGAATTTTTAATTGTAGAGTCTAAAACTATACAATGAATGAAGAAAATGCTAACATGGAGTCCGATGGAAGACAAGAAAACACAAATCTTGGAACTAATGAAAACCCTCAACAAAATCAAAATGCCCAAGAAAATCAAAGCCCCAAACAAAATTTCGACCAAGACGACTTGAACCATTACATAAATGAAATGAGAGTGCACACTTGAGAACTAAGAAACACAGGGGAAACATCTAGAGTCTCCCTTGCCACCTCAATTGACTCCCTCATCCATGCACATCGCCAATTGACTGACATGACCGAATATAGAGCTAGGATGCAGGATTATTATTCCAGAGGAATTTCCAATGAGGAAATAAAAGCATTGAATATTACAAAGGCCCAATTATATAGTATGTTCACTGATCCAAGAACACAACAACCACCGGATAGTAGAAAGCCACGTGTTTGCATGCCAGTATTGGTGTCATTTCCAATCACGAAAGGACAATTGGATGCATAGGTGGTTCATGGTTTACGATAAACCTCCCTGCAATAATAGGGAGGTTCCATGATACTTCCTTCGGAAACTATGGGCTGAGTTTGCGCTTGGTTTATAGGTCAACTATTTTAACATAACTGATTTCTAGGGTGTTGGGCTTGGCTCTTCCCAAGATCGACATGCTTCTAGGATGAACCCACTTAGAAAGACACTAGCTCCTAGGCATGATCCCAACCCCTCTCCCCATCCACCTTAGTTACCCCCAAAAACTTGATCAGATCGAGGGGGTGATGAGCAGTGTTGCACGTGGAATCCTTAGATACATCGCCTTTGTAGCAGTGACTACAGTGGAGAGACAGTTTGAACCTGATAGAGACTCGGGTTCAGGGCCTTCATGATAGAGTCATGATAGACCTATGACTGGTGGTATCCATGCTAGGACTTGTATTTCGACAAGGACAATGCCACATCTTTGTACCCATTGCAGGCACACTTTCCCGGGCCCGATCAAGGGCTACTATATGGAGAAAGTTAGCACTTTTTTAATGTGTTTTCAATCATCACTTGATAATTTGTAAAGTAATTTTAAAGTATTTGTGTTTGAATTAAACTATTATTTCAATGTACAGTTATTTAGAGCCGAGACACCATCATGGGAGAACGTAGGATCTCCCAACCTGGACTTAGCAATGGCAACTGCAACGTAAATTATGACACCTCACATGAAGGCATTTTCAGTACCTCACACAATATTGTTATTACTTATGGCATTTCTATGATTTATGTATTTATATTTATGACATACACGATGATAGTTCGTACAATATTTTTGAATATTTTGATTTCCTAAATAATTACTTGTTTAATATGTTCATAACATGCATGCATTTTGGTGTCCACAAGTATGCCCAGACTACGATGGCCAACCATCTCTACCAGGGATCGACAGGTCACCACAAACACAGGTAAAATGTGTAGTTAAAAGCACGTTTTCAATTTGAATTGTTATGACTTACTATGGTTAATTTTATTTTTTTCTACTAAACTATGATATTACAAATGTATATACAGGGGCCACCAACAACTGCAGGTGACACTGTTCCATGTCCCCACTTTAGTCCCATGTTTCCACCCTCTCCCATGAGTCGCCCCCATCACTTCCATCCAGACCCCTCCCTTTGTCCACCCCCTCCCTTCCATCCAACCTCCCCTCTCCATCCATACTCCCCCCTCTTTGTATCCTCACCCCTCCATCCATCCTCCATCATTCGTCCATGCCCCCCATCTATACATCCTCCCCCATTTATCCATGCCCACCCGTTTATCAATCCTCAACCATTCGTCCATGCCCCCCCTTCCATCCAGCTTCCTCGCGTTGTCCACAACCTCCCTTGTATCCATCCTCCTCCCTCTATCCAGGACTTCCCTCCCATTCACAATCCCTCAACATCCCGCTGAGCCCTTTTGGGTCGATATGCCCTATCGTATAACTGGTAGGGGTTCATCATCCATGACGTCCTCCTCCAAACCATACCACCATGTCATCTTCCACCATATCTTCTTCAATTCCTGCCATTATTGTGGAAACTACTCTTCCAGTATCTGCCCACGTATCTACAGTGGTTGCACCCATAGTTGCTGCAACTACATCTGCGCCCCCCCCCCCCCCCCATGACTGCATCAGAGAAGGTTGTTCAACCAACTGATTCACCTACTAGCCTTGAATCCCAGTCATGCCCATTTTCAGAGGTGTTCACGGTGAGAATCAAGTTAATTTATGAAAATATTTTGATGCATTAACGAAAATTAATTTAAGAAATTATTATTTTTCAATGAAATGATTGTCGTAAATGCTGTAGGGTGGAATTGTTGAGAGGCTCAACAGATCCAGGACACCTTCCTCACATCTCCCACTCGCATCAACAGTTAGTTATTTAATATTTGAATTCTACATTCATTTTATAAATGTGGTAAATGTTACAAATGATTGAAAATGATGGTATCTTATATCATTTGTTTCAGATCCTGGAGAGATGGTGTACTCCTAGATGGAATAAAACCTAAGATACCAGTAGCTCCAAGAAGAGTAAGATCGATTTCATAGATCCACCTGGGAGTGACAGTGGTGGGCACAATGCTTGACACACCATGTTATGTACATTAGCCACGATGTGGCACTTTTGGGCACTAATTTCCATGTACTTGGTATATACGACACTAGTTTCCATGTATTTTGGATCTACGACATGAGTTGTTGGATTTTGTATAGGGCACAACTTGCCATCTCATGTACATTGGGAACCATGTTCCACTATTTTCCAGAAAATTTATATGTTTGGACGAGTTTTGTAGCCTTGATGTACATGGATTTTGAGTTATGTGATTTATATCCATGTTGTCTATATTTGTATCTTGTTGTCTCATGTTGTGTGTAGTTTACTAATAAACAGCATCATGCTTTTAAAACAAATGGTTGAGTTTGAATGGATTTTGATATGATTTCCTTGGTTTAGTTTTAAGTGTGACTTTAGATTTAGAATTGATATAATGAATATTATTTCAATTGGTTTATATTATTAAATGCATTTTGATTGTAACATGTCATTCTATTAAGATCCCACTAGTTTGTATACATCACAATGCAAGGATGAAATTTCGATGTTAAAATTCAACACATTGAGTAGTTATTGGAGAAATTTTATGGGGCCCTTGATACACTTTCGGGAAAAAAAATTTATTTACATCAATTTGTGGAATCTTTAAACTGACCCCTTGGAATGCTAAGTGATGAAAATAGTTAGCATGTTTCCCCAAAACAAATTCTAGATAGATTTACCTCAAGAAGCATATTGATATTTCTCTATTGTTATGATGTGGCACATTGAAATGCATTCATTCCATAAATTTGTTGTCTTCAATTTTCTATTTTACTAGGCATACAATAATTCAATATTTTTTAAAAGGATATAACTATGGGAGGTCTTGAATGTAAAAATAAATGGATTGAGAGAATGTACTATGGTTTTATCTCATGGATTTGTCAATATGGTAGAATGTACATGTTGGCCTAATCTTTACTATGTTATGATCATATTAGGTTTTCCATCCATTGAGAAGGTTGTCACAAGTGTACATATCCATCATATAAAAAATTTCATGCTACAATCAATTTCAAACCTTTGAGGGGATGAACATACACCATGCACCCTAAATCTCAAGAGGCACCCCAAACATGTTGTAAACACTTTCAGAATAACCAAAAAGTATACGCTCCCCTTTACAAGGAAATTTTTTACACCAACACTTATCAAATCTGTTTATAACTTGACCAAATCAATTATCTGCAATAAATACTAGTTATGGTCCTAGAATCAACCATGATCATTTGCAACAAAATTGTCAACCATGCCATAACAACATTTCAATCATCTAATAAATAATTAGGTTTCTAAATTAGGTTTCTAGTGCTAGGTACAATGTTTTTCTAGTTGTATGCACCCTTGCTATATAGATGAAAAACTATGCATATATGTGTATAATGATTTGGATTCAAATGTATGCACATGAATATATATGTACAATGAAAATGATTTAATTTTTATATGTATTATAATTTAGGCAAGGGATTAGGCAACATAATAGGGTTTCATTTTGATTAGAATAAAAACTAGGGTTTACGCTACCAACCAAGGTTTTTAGGCTAGGATCTCGTGTTTCTAGGCTAGGCTCTCGTGTTTCTAGGATAGGCTCTAAGCTCTAGGGTTACCAGCTTAATGTTGAACTCCACTATCATGACATCATTGTCACCAACACCATGCTCACTACCACAATCAATATCTAGCCTCGTCATCCTCTTACTCGTAGTGCCACCATCCTCGTCCCCATCAATCATCCGTCATCCACCATCAACCTAATTCACTTTGTCTCATTGTCACCATCACCATCCCTATCCTCATTCCCATTATCACCATCGTCATCATTGTGCTCATTGTCACCATTGTTGCCATCATGCTCATTGGAGTCTAGGCCATTTAGCCTCTTCGTTTATGTATTTTGGGTCATATATGGAATGCACTTGATTTGTTTTTAGTTGTATGCACCCTTGCTATATACATGTCAGAAAATTTGCATATAAGTGTATAATTATTTGGATTCAAAACTAGGGTTTTTAGGCTAGGCTCTGGGGTTTCTAGGCTAGGCTCTAGGCTCTAGGTTCATGGGATTAATTTTGAACTCCTTTATCACGACCATAACAAAAATGTAACCCTCACTTAAGCAAAACCACTTATTAGGCATGGGAATATTTTTATACCTTATTTTAACACTTGCATTAGGAATTTTCATCAAATCTGAGGTTATTGAGTAATGTCCTCAGAGGAACATCTTCGACATTAAAGGTAGAGGAAGGGACTAAATCCTAGAGGAGGGGGCACATGGTTCTATTTATCAATAGGATCCCAATATAGGAAAGGATTTTGATATGCAATTATTTGTTGGATCTTGAAATTTTCTAGACTCTATAGGACATTTAGGTCATTTTCACCATAATGCCATCCCCATGTTCATAGTCACCATCCCCATTCTCATTGCGCCATGACCATCATGATTCATCAACACCATGCCCATTTCCACCATCAATGTCACCACCATCCTCCTCATTCCCATGTTGTCACCATCAACACCATGCCCATTGCAACCATCAATATAACCTTCATCCTCATCATGCCCATGTTGTCACCATCGCCATTGAGAGGCATTGGAATTTTTGCACAAAGCAATGCAATTTCATAATCTTGTATATTATTGGAGAGATGGCTCTTGTGTGATGCTATGGATTGCACCATCCATATATGTTTTCTTTTGGATTTCAGAGATATACTATAGAGTAAAAAGGCTATACATATTTTTTGTTAAAGAGGAACTCATCTCCTTGCTAAGGAACTTCAGATCTATTATTGAGGCTTATAGAGGTTCAGAGCATGATATCTTGATCTTGGAGTTGGGATCAAATAACCAAAAACCCCCTCTCCTTTCAAATTTCAACCCCACTGACTGGAGTGCATGCACTACATAGAACAAATCTCCAACCATAGGGTTCCATATGATCATGAGCAAGAAGGTTATGCAATGGAACATTTCCAAAAGAAGCTAATCATAGGAAAAGGAGTCTCTAAGGAGTGGGCCTCAAATCAATTTGGAAACTCAAATAAAAATACAAGGGAGGTATAAGGTAAAATTGAATTTATACAGCAAACCGCAAAAGACTCAGGGTCTCTTCCAAATCACATCAAGGAGCTCCAGGACCTTTAAGTAAGTAGGAATGACCTCCTAGCTTGAAAAGAAGCTAGATGGAGAATGAAACGTCAGGCGATTTGGCTTGAGGCAGATTACAAAAATACAACCTTCTTCCAGAAGCAAGCTAAAGCTAGGAATGTCTTAAATCAGATTTGGAGAATCCAGGATGAGAGAGGGGTCCAATTTGAACCCTTTGAAGACATAAGTTTGGTAGCCACCTCATATTTTTTACAGACTTACACTTGAAAAAATAAAGAAACCATCAGGGGTGTTTTGTCAGTGGCAATGGTGTTTCCAAGCTGGATTGACCAAGAGGATAATGAGTATCTTTAAAAGTTAGCAAAAGTGTCCAAAATAGTAAGTAAAAGATCTTAAAAATGATAAGAGTCTTGGCCCTTATGGCTTTACAGTGGAGTTATTCAGAGGATTTTGGGATTTCATTGGCCCGAAAATCGAGGAGGTTATGGAAGAATAAATAAAAAAATGAAGAGTTATTCATGCTTTCAACTCAACTTTCATAGTGACTATCCCAAAGGTCAATAATCCCTCCCACGTTGGAGAGTTAAGGCCTGTATCTCTTTGCAACTACATATAAAGCTGATAGCAAAAACGATAGCCTCAAGAATAAAACCATTTATTTTAAAAGTTATATCCCAAGAGAAAATGGTACTTCTGGAGGGAAGGAGTATTAAGGATGCCATAGGAGCCACCCAATAAGTTATGCACTCTGTAACACAAAGTGATAAGAAAGCTTTCATTGCCAAATTTTATTAGGCTGAGGATTTTTACTGTGTAAGTTGGTTATATCTAAGGCTTATACTCATGCAAGTTGGTTTCTCACACCAAATGATCCAATGGATGGAAGCATGCTTCAACTTAGTTGTTTTTGCAGTCCTTCTAAATGGTTCGGCCTAAGACTTCACCCACCCCTAAAAAGGCTTGTTACAAAATTTCAATAGTTGAAGTCTATCTGACTAATGATTGGGTATGGGACTTCACTCGCAAACATAATTATTATGACCTAACTGCTGACTGATATGATGATAAACCCTTAAAATCTAGGGCTACCAAACTCTACCCAACCACTAGCTTTAAGCCATAATATGTATATGTCATCCAGTTGATTAACAAAATATATGGAACTAAAATAGCAAGTTAACTACGAGAAGCATGGGTGCATTTAATCCATACAATGATCTCAGATGGCATTATATTAAATTCGGGAGCTATTATATAATACACCCTAGGTGTAGTGCTCTGGTTTTTACACCAGAGCACTAAGTACAATTTTAGAGTAAATTTCCTACGTATTAAACTTTATCAAGTGTATGGAAGTAAATTTCTAACAATTACTATGTGCCTCAATAATATTTAGTGTACTGTCGTGTTTTCATCAACCTTACATTCGTAATTTAAAATAAACAAACATATCATTATTTTCTTTTCAACAATCATGTTCCAGCATAAGAATATGTTTCACAACTCAGTAACTCAGTAAATAGCAAGTTATGCATGTTTACAGTAAGATTTTAGCATAATAATCAAATAACGTAAATAACAAGGAAATTACCTGATGCTGATGCTAACCGTAGGTTGTAGTAGGTTGTATAACCTCTTAGACAGCCAAACTGAAGTGTCCACCCTACCGACCAGCTATTATCTTGCTGGCCCTTGGAAATCAAAGGATTTCCAAGCCCCCGAGCCCACAATCTGATAATCCCGAGAGCAATCCCAACTTTCTGTTCTCCAAAATTTCTGTTCTCCCAACTCTCTGTTCTCCCCCAAACTTTCTCTTCTTCCCCCCAAAAAAAACCTCCCCCTTTCTCCAAGCTCTCCCCCTCTATATAATTTCCCTTCCTTGAGAATATCTTGGGCTTACTCCACCGCACCAAAATCCCCCTCTCGAGCCCCTCAACATTTACTCCTATCACCAGTTCATTCATACACGGTTCTTTATAAAAATGTATAATTAATTACTGTCATGGAAAAATTAGTTGGTTTTGGATTGACGGTCGTAAGTATTTATTACGGTGGGAATTATCACCCAAAGGTTATCCATTCGGGACAAGCTTCATTAATTACAAGTCTATTCGCCATCCTTGGTTTTTAATGTTATTAATGTAATTAATAAAATATTATATAATTAGTTGACCCTTTTCAACTTGGACATGATGTGTCTTAATGGTCTATCTTATCCGTCGAGATCACCTATCTTGAGGTTTAAATTCCAAGATTAACATTGAATAATTAAATAACCATTTTCCATCACATCACGTTCATTCCAAAAATAGTTATCCTATTATGTCTAACTTAGAAATGTAAAATAATCACATTCTAATCATTCATTAATCAATATTTAAATTTCACCTATTTTGCAATTGTTACGACATGGGTAGTAGTATTATTAAAATAAATTTTAGGTAATAATATTAATTTAAATCCCCATAAGGTAATAATAATGGTGAATTTAATAAAGATGTCTTTTACATCACTTGTTTATCACATGAGTACCCTAACATCTACATAGTATCATCGTTCTTCCAAACAAAGCACCCTTAAGTGCTTAAACAACCTTACTAATTAACTAAACAGTACCCTTACCTTCTTTGCAACAATTCTCAGACGACAATGTTAACTGATGACACTTGTCTCAATTGTATATCACAATGTTTACCAACGGGTAATGCGTAGCTTAATTGACTTGTTTTACACATCTTAGATAACTTTATATTCATTATCTGAATTCGGTCAATGCATGATTAACCTAATTACTTATGACAACTTACACATTTATTCAATATGTTAAGTGTTTGTATCTCGATACTAGTGTACATGTGCAAGGTGTGCATGCGTGGCCAACGTATGCACACATCATAAATGTACTATAGACAAACCCCATCCGGCCTATGCATATCTGCTAACTAATAGTAGTATTTACCCCCATGTAGAAGAAAACATAATATATATAGTACAATTACTTCAACATTCTCAGTTATTTAATAGTTAATTCTTTACGATTTCACATCATTCTCTTTATCTTTACATTAGTTTAATCAATCATGTACAAGGAAGGGTGCCTACTTCCACTAACTCGGAATCAAGGAATACTAAACCCCCAACAGTGCTAACTAACACATCCTCCCATCATAACCTACGTCCAACATCCTCCCTATCCTTCCTCTGCTAGTACAACAGTGGATGTCGGACTCACCGATCTGAGCACCTAGAACTTGAGAGCGATAGCGTCGGCTGAACAACGAGCCTATCCTCCCCTAGCAAGCATCCGACCATCGTCATCACAACAACATGGGGAGCGTGTCTCAGCACGTCCCTCCCACGACCTCGGGTCTCATGGAAACATAGGGTGGGAAACACATCCATCCCTCTCAACATACTGGGCCTACGCCCTTATCAACTCATACTTGCTGCTATCGGGATTATCAGTTTGTGTTATCGTATCCTCATTTTGGCTGCTAAGGTTTGCTGTATGAACATGTTTTTCCTTTCCAATATATATCAGATCAAGTAACTGGCTATCCCATAGCCCTTGTGTCCTGTAGGTTAGTGTTTTGCAAAATACAATTTATAGAAAGCATTTTCCATTGATCGCCAATTGATCCATGTTATCATCTTATTTCATGTAACCTTTTAGCTCATCATAGATACATATAACATTTCAATAATTCATATAAGAAGATGGTATCCACGTACCGAATCATATATTTCACATTTCATTAATGAAAACATATAAACATATACTGCAATCGTAAAATAAGGAAATCATATGATAATCATGACATCATAATCGCATAACATAGTAACATCATAATCATGGTGAAATCATAAAACAGAGTAACATCATATAACGAGGTCCAATATAGTTTACTCAGTCGAGCTGAGTTCAACAGAATATATAAGAAATAAAGTATGGTGTATCTAACTAATAAATATGCCGAATCAAAATATGGGCGTTACATACACCCACCCTTCGGGAAACTTTGTCCCGAAGTTATGGTCAAAATAGTGAGGGAAAATCTCGACGCATGGTCTCTGCATCCTCCCAGGTAGCAGACCCTGGGCTATACTTGTCCCATTGGACCTTAACTTGGTCCACATGGCGACTACGGAGCTGTCGAACCCTACGATCAAGTATACGTAATGGTTCGACCCTGAAGTTTCCCTCGTCCGAGACCTGCAATTCCTTCCAATGAATTTTGTGAGTCTCATCAGCTATGTAATGTCGTAATACAGAAACATGAAATACATTATGAGTTTTATGCAAGTGGGGTGGCAGCGCGAGACGATAAGCAACTGGTCCAATTTTCTCAAGAATCTCAAATGGACCTATAAAGCGAGGTGACAACTTGGTACCCTTCCCAAACCGAATGGTACTTTTATTTGGTCTGATGCGAATAAATACACGATCCCCTACTCCATAAGTTCTATCTGATCTGTGTGCATCAGCGTAACTCTTTTGCCTATCCTGTGCTTCCTTCAGCCGCTGCCTAATCTGTATCACTTGCTCCTCCATTTCCTGAATCAATTCAGGCCCAATTAAAACTCGATCCTCTAACCTGTCCCAACTGAGTGGTGTCCTGCACGGCCTCCCATACAATGCCTGATATGGCGGCATACCGATGGAGCTGTGATGACTATTGTTGTATGCAAACTCCACTAAAGGAAGATATTTCTCCCACTGTGTCTGTTGATCCATAACATACATCCTAAGCATGTCCTCCATCACTTGATTCACCCTCTCTGTCTGTCCATCTGTCTCGGGGTGATAAGCTGAGCTTAAGTTCAATTGTGTCCCCAATGCTCACTGCATGCTTGTCCAAAATATGGAGGTGAACTTAGGGTCTCTGTCAGAGATTATCTTCTTAGGAACTCCATGAAGACGTACAATCTCATTTATGAATACCCTTGCCACATCTGTCACATCATAGGTGTCTCTGACTGGAATGAAGTGAGCACTTTTGGTCAGTTTGTCAACTACCACCAAAATAGCATTATGTCTCAGAGATTTGAGTGGTAGTACTACAACGAAGTACATGGAAATGACTTCCCATTTAGTCATAGGAATATCATGCGGTTGTAGGAGACCGGCTGGGTGATGATGATCTGCCTTAACTTGTCGACACTCAAGGCACTTTGACACGAAATCCACTACATCCATCTTCATACCTGGCCAGAAGAAGAGTTGCTTCATGTCAGTATACATCTTCTTCACCCCTGGGTGCGCACAGTAATGCGATCTATGGGCCTCTCTAAGGATTGTTTCCCTGATATCACCTTCCTTAGGAACATACATCCTTCCCTGATACCGCAACAATCCATCTTCCTCAAGATGGTACCCATCATACTTCAATTCCTGTTCCTTTCCATTCTGAATAGCTGAGGTTACTTTTAGATACCAACTATCACCTAATAGTTGTCCTAGTACCCTTTCCCTCAAGTCAACCTTCAAGGGAATTAAGGAGAAAAGTCTCGGCCTTCGGCTTAGAGCGTCTGCCACCACATTCTCCTTTCCTTTGATGTAAGAGATACCAAAGTCATACTCACTCATGAACTCACTCCATCGCCTTTGCCTAGCATTCAAATCCCTTTGGGTAAAGATGTATTGCAAGCTCTGATGGTCTGTTTTAAGGGTAAAGCTTCTACCAACTAGGTAGTGCCTCCATAATTTTAGTGCCAACATTACTGCTGCCAAATCTAGATCATGCGTGGCATACTGCTCTTCATGAGGTTTCAACTTTCGAGATGCATAAGCTATTACCCCACCTTCCTGCATCAATACCACTCCTAATCCTTGCTTCGAGGCATCGGTGCATACCATGAAATCTTTATCCATGTCTGGTACCCGCAAGATTGGTGCACTTGTCAACAATCTTTTTAACTCTGTAAAAGCGGCATCGCATTCATCGGTCCATTCATACCGGATTCCCTTGCGTTGCAAGGTGGTAATAGGTTTTGCAATTTTAGAAAATCCTTCCACAAACCTCCGGTAATAGCCTGCTAACCCCATGAAGCTGCGCACCTCATGAGCATTCCTTGGAATTGGCCAATCTTCAATGGCCTTTACCTTTTCCGGGTCTATAGCGATCCCTTCACCTGAGATGATGTGCCCCAAGTAGTGAATTTTTTTTGGAAGAAGGAACACTTTGATAATTTACCATAAAGTTTATGTTCGCTCAGGCATGTCAAGACTAACCGCAAGTGTTCCTCATGCTCCTTCTCATTTTTAGAATAGATAAGAATATCATCTAAGAAGACCTGAACAAAGTGGTCCAAGTATTTTCGGAAGACACCATTCATGAGGCTCATGAATATAGCTGGAGCATTGGTCAAACCAAATGGTACCACTACAAACTCGTAATGCCCAAATCGAGTTCGAAAGGCAGTCTTAGGAATGTCGCCTTCCTTGATCCTCAACTGGTGATACCCTGATCGTAAATCAATCTTTGAGAAGACTGACGCACCTTTCATTTGATCAAAGAGGTCATCAATTCTTGGTATGGGATAGCTGTTCTTCACGGTGGCCTTGTTCAAATCTCTGTAATCTATGCACAGTCGCAGAGATCCATCCTTCTTCTTAACGAAGATCACTGGTGCTCCCCACGGTGAGATACTAGGTCTAATCAGTCCCAAATCTAGCAATTCTTTTAACTGGATCTGTAACTCACGGAGCTCTGGAGTTGTCATTCTATAAGGAGTTTTTGAGATAGGTTCTGCACCAGGTTTTAATTCGATTGTGAAATCGAGCTCTCTTTCTGGAGGTAGTCCTGGCAATTCCTTCGGAAAGACATCCTTGAACTCGGAAAGTACTGGGTAAGAATTCAAGGAAGGTCCTTTACTATCGCTCACGGCCTCCACTACGAAAAACTGGCATCCTTGTCTTAGGCACCGCTTAGCTTTCACCATAGAGATGAAATGGAGGGATACCTTCCTCTTCAAGCCTTGGATTTGAATTGTCCTTCCCTCGTCATCGAGGCACAACACCATCTTCGCATAGCAGTCTAAGAAAGCTCTATGGCCTTCTAACCAATCCATGCCAATAATGAGGTCATAAGTCCCCAAATTGGTGACATAAGCATCCAACTTAGTGGTGCAAACTCCTAAGTCAACCTCACAACCTCTCACTTTAAGACCTACTAGTTGCTTTGCTCCTGAAGCCATTTCAACCAGTTTGAAATCATCGTGCTCGTAGGCTGCCAACCCACATTTATCTAATGCAAATGGTGAAATAAAACTATCAGTTGCTCCTGGATCAAACAAAATTTTAAGTTTGACATTGTTTACATTACCCGTGGATTCTACTATGGTAGACTGATGTTCTGCCTGGTGGTTATGCACCGCTGCATGAATCCGATGACTGTTACCCGAACTATCCATGGGTGCTTTTCCTTCCCTGTGCCTGCTGCTTGACTGACCCTTGGGACAGTCTCGCTGGAAATGAGGACCTCCGCATCCCCAACAAGAGAGATTGGGGGGGGCTTGCATGTTGCTCGAAGGAATCCTCTGAGATGAGTTCCTTCCCCTGGTTCCTCTAAAACCCCTTGCTCCTCTATAGGAACTTCCCTGTGTAAGTCCCTGGCTTTGGTGGGTTGCGGACGATGCCTGCGAGATTGAGTTAACTGAAGTATTACCCCTTGGTGTGAACCGGTTACCATAAGGAGGAGGTCTAGATTGTCCTCCCCTGAAGTAAGGACGTGACGCCTTCCCTGAAACATACTGATTGGTTCCTGTCAACTTACTGCCCCCTTTTCCATCTGACATATCAGCTGCATAACGAGCATACTCAACTGCCATGGCAACTGAAGTTGGCTTCCACATCCGCACCGCAGCTCTAATCTTGTAGTTAAGTCCATACACAAAACGCTCTACCTGACAATCATCTGCATCTAGGTAAGGAACATATTTTACCAGTTCCATAAACCGAGATTCATACTCCTCCACTGTCTTGTCTCCCTGTACTAAGGCATGGAGTGCACCTGCCTGTTCTTCCTTGTAATAATTTGGCAAATACTTCATGTGGAACCTCTCCTCGAACAGTTCCCAAGAAGTTGTAAGAGGAGTAAGGTGCAACTGCTTCTCGAGGTCTGACCATCAATTCAAAGCATCACCTTTAAGCTGAAAGACGACCATCCTAGCCTTGGAACTAGATGTGTACTCATTCAATGCGAAGCATCTCTTCATGCCTTCCAGTCATGCCTCCGCATGCTTACCGGGTCGTCCTCCTGAAAACTCTGGAACTTTTATCTTTTGTAACTCCCTCGATATGTCTTGAAGCGGTTCCAGTCTTGGGCCATGTGCCCTTTCAGAGTTCTCTCAACTCACTTGAGTGGTTTCCACCTCGGCGGCCCTTTCTGACTGCCTGTTCATCGTGGTCATAATAGCCTCCAATGACCTCATTATGATCTGCATTTCTGGTGTTGAGGTTGGTGGTGGCGGTGTTGGCGGTGGCGGAGGTGATGGTGACGGTGGTCGACCTTGACCCCGACCTCGAACTCTGCGTGTTGTCACCATGATAGTTCCTGAGTTATTTAAAATAAAATCATATCCTTAGTTGTTCAATCAAATATTCGCGAAACTAAAATGTAGGTATTTAATAACTTGCATCATGAGATAACAAATTGTCAAGATTAGCGCAGTAAAATCTATAGTCGTTTTTATTTAAACAATCCTGTCATGGTGTTCAGCTCGTCATGCTGGTCTTAATGGTGTCTTGTTTTTGAGATTTCGGGTCTCTTTCATCCCTTCGACTAGGAGTTGAAATCTCGGCAAAATTTTTAATATCTCTATTTTAGTTAACTTTAAATGTTACCCTTTAATCTAAACAACCTAATTAACATTAATTTATCTTAAAATTTTGAATCCTCTAATCAACTTTAGGTTTAATTAAAGTTAATCCTAAACATAGAGACTCTAATCATAATCTAACTTTTATTTATATGAATTTTTTTTAAATCGACCTAAAAACTATTATATATATATTGCATAAAATTTACAATTATATCTCACTGTACCATACTTTTAGCAATATATATATTATAAATATCAATTTTGAAAGAACTACAATTGAATTTTTAAATAATTAAATTTTCAAAATTAATTAAATTTTCAAAATTAATTAAATTTAAATTTTATAACAATTAAAATTTAAAATTTAAATAATTTTAAACATTTAAACAATTGATTTCAAGTTTTAAACCATTTATTATTTTTTTTTTTTTCATTTTTAAACATTATAACATCTGACTTCGACGCGCGTCCACCCTACCTACCTCCTCGTGTCTCCCACTCCACCGTCACCTTCTCCTATCCCTTTCCACAATCGGCACCTCCATCCACCTTTTCCAGCCTAGCCACACTTGCCCTTCCTCACGAGGCCTGAAGTTACTCCTCCAAGGCCATCCACCCACTACCGCCTGCTCCACCTATTAACTTCGACCGGGTTTCTACCTCTCGCCAGTCCAACCGGCTCAAAGATCCACGAGGAGGCCTGGGCTGCATGCCAGCCACTTGGGCTGCATGCACCCCCTCTCCCCATTAACCACAACGTGGTGCCTCCCCCTACTAAGCAGGGCTTCATCTCCCGCGCGCGAGCTTGGTCTCCCATTCAGCGCGTGGGTCAGGTGAGACCATTCAGTGCATGGGTCTGGTCGGTGAAGGTAGGGTGGTGGCCATGCATGGTGAAGGCGCTGGTTAAGGGTTGCAGAAGAACGACCATTGTTCAAATCCCAGCTTATGGGCTTCAGTCGGTTTGGTTATCCAGTCTGTTTGCTCATCTTCTACTGTCGATTTCCCGACTTGTTGCATTCTCGTTGCTCACAGGTATTTCTAGTCTCTGGAAACTAACGTTTGAACACTATTTCAACTTCTAATTATGCAGGATTGTCTGTACATGTTCGAAATTATTCGAGCTTCTATTTAACTCCAGATTGAGAACGTACCTGGCGTTTTTGGGTTGAGCGCACCTTGCAACTCGTGAGTTGGATCCTCGGCACTTGAAGTTTTCACATACAATACTACGGGCATATCTAACTAAGTGAAACCTGCCATGTGCTTGTGCTGAGGGCCGTGTTACCTTGGCTATTGTAGGATTTAAGGCTCAGCGAACTGATTTAAATGGGATTTGTTTTCCTGTTTACCGCTAAGTGGTATTCGTTTTCTATATATATATATATTTTTTTTGCATTTAAAATATTAGTGCAGCTCAGAGAGGGAGAAAGCAACAACCCCCTTTTCCCAGCAGGTTTTGCGCGTTATTGTGATTCGTTTTTCTCTCTTTCCCTATCGGCGAGTTCCAATCCTTATTTGAAATTCATTCGATGGTATAATAAAATTTTCAGTGATTATGCTTCACCTATACTTTCTATCGGTTAGTAAAAGAAAGAAAGGAATGCTGCAGGCACGCTGCCCGTAGAGATATCGCTTCACATCGACTCATTCATTAAGGAATTAGAGTATTTATATAAATAAAATAGGAGGTATTTTTACTTAAAGCCCAGGTTACTCATGTGGACACGGAACGTTTCTCGGAGCTTCCCTATTTGTTTTAGACCGTGCTCAGTTATTTTATTGGATCGTTCGTACCTTGCTCCTACTATTATGGATGGTACCGCGAGCGGAACGGATTCTTATTTCCCCATCCTACTGCAATTAGATAGCTCTGTTGTTGTGTGGAATCATCAGAACTGCTTCTATTTTTAGAACTACTCGCAAATAAATAGAGAAGGAAATATTTCCGGTATAATAAAATTTTCAAGAAACATCGGAGAAACTTCAGAGGAGCTGCTCGAAAAACCCTTAATAAAAATGATTTCAAATTTTGCTGTTCTCACACAGGTCAATGAGTCCTTGCCCGATCTGGCAATAGAGTCCTATAGAGAAGAGACTACCGCCTTACTTAGACTTATTGAGAAATAGTAGAATCAATAAAATAAAAGGGAATAGTATGTGAGCCCAATTATTTATTATTATATTCCATCTTAATCAGGAAAGTTATGTTTTATATCTCCTAAGAATGACATTTCACGATGTCTCACACAGATAGGCTATATGCCCAAAGCTACCAGGATTGCTGCAATTCTAGGGTCTACTCGAGAGATGCACTTTGCATAGCGCTGGGTTCCCTTGATGGTCGTGTGGCGTCGATCCAACAAACTCGAGTAGTATGGGTGTGGTATTTCCTGCTTCCTACCTCCAGGTGGAAATATTAGCTTACCCCCTTTTCATTTAGCAATTTGGAAGTTCTATTTCAGTTCTGTTTGTCTATTTTTATGCGGTCAGATTTGTGTTTATTTGTTTGTATTTACACATAACTTATATCTCTTTGTAAGAAGTTTTCGGTGGTAGCTACTCAATTTGTTTGTTTAGATCTCTGTCCAAGTTTTGCATATTTTTGTATACTGTAAATTTCAGTTTAAATTTGGGAGATTTCGCTCTACCATACATATGTAATGAGTTTACATAGTAAACATATTCTTTTGCTTCAAAAATTTTTTTATTTTTTTTTACTTTTGTTCTTTTTTATTTTTTATTTTTATTCTAAATTCATAACCTAATCTAAGTGTTAATTACCCTTCGTTTGTTTCCAAGAATATCTACTTCCTTATAGTTTGGAATATAAGTTTTCTATTTGTTTTTTTTTTTTTTGTAGGCAGTATAGATGCTAGTTCCATTTACCTATTCTAATATATTTTTCCTTTTACTAATGTGATTTGTGTTTGTGTATTTGGCAGGTAATCCATAGCTAATCCATAACTGAGTTTGGATTCTTCGTGTTCAAATTTTCCAGGCAAGGTTTTGTCCTAAGTTACTTGCGTACAGGCCTCTTAAGGTCCGAGTTTTTGAGCCGATGGCTCTGATACCATCTGTAGTGCTCTGGTTTTTACAGTAGAGCACTAAGTAAAATTTTAGAGTAAATTTCCTACGTATTAAACTTTATCAAGTGTATGGAAGTAAATTTCTAACAATTACTATGTGCCTAAATAATATTTAGTGTACTGTCGTGTTTTCATCAACCTTACATTCGTAATTTAAAATAAACAAACATATCATTATTTTCTTTTCAACAATCATGTTCCAGCATAAGAATATGTTTCACAACTCAGTAACTCAGTAAATAGCAAGTTATGCATGTTTACAGTAAGATTTTAGCATAATAATCAAATAACGTAAATAACAAGGAAATTACCTGATGCTGATGCTAACCGTAGGTTGTAGCAGGTTGTATAGCCTCTTAGACAGCCAAACTGAAGTGTCCACCCTACCGACCAGCTATTATCTTACTGGCCCTTGTAAATCAAAGGATTTCCAAGCCCCCGAGCCCACAATCTGATAATCCCGAGAGCAATCCCAACTTTCTGTTCTCCAAACTTTCTGTTCTCCCAACTCTCTGTTCTCCCCCAAACTTTCTCTTCTTCCCCAAAAAAAAAACCTCCCCCTTTCTCCAAGCTCTCCCCCTCTATATAATTTCCCTTCCTCGAGAATATCTTGGGCTTACACCACCGCCCCAAAATCCCCCTCTCGAGCCCCTCAACATTTACTCCTATCACCAGTTCATTCATACACGGTTCTTTATAAAAATGTATAATTAATTACTCTCATGGAAAAATTAGTTGGTTTTGGATTGACGGTCGTAAGTATTTATTACGGTGGGAATTATCACCCAAAGGTTATCCATTCGGGACAAGCTTCATTAATTACAAGTCTATTCGCCATCCTTGGTTTTTAATGTTATTAATGTAATTAATAAAATATTATATAATTAGTTGACCCTTTTCAACTTGGACATGATGTGTCTTAATGGTCTATCTTATCCGTCGAGATCACTTATCTTGAGGTTTAAATTCCAAGATTAACATTGAATAATTAAATAACCATTTTCCATCACATCACGTTCATTCCAAAAATAGTTATCCTATTATGTCTAACTTAGAAATGTAAAATAATCACATTCTAATCATTCATTAATCAATATTTAAATTTCACCTATTTTGCAATTGTTACGACATGAGTAGTAGTATTATTAAAATAAATTTTAGGTAATAATATTAATTTAAATCCCCATAAGGTAATAATAATGGTGAATTTAATAAAGATGTCTTTTACATCACTTGTTTATCACATGAGTACCCTAACATCTACATAGTATCATCGTTCTTCCAAACAAAGCACCCTTAAGTGCTTAAACAACCTTACTAATTAACTAAACAGTACCCTTACCTTCTTTACAACAATTCTCAGACGACAATGTTAATTGATGACACTTGTCTCAATTGTATATCACAATGTTTACCAACGGGTAATGCGTAGCTTAATTGACTTGTTTTACACATCTTAGATAACTTTATATTCATTATCTGAATTCGGTCAATGCATGATTAACCTAATTACTTATGACAACTTACACATTTATTCAATATGTTAAGTGTTTGTATCTCGATACTAGTGTACATGTGCAAGGTGTGCATGCGTGGCCAGCGTATGCACACATCATAAATGTACTATAGACAAACCCCATCCGGCCTATGCATATCTGCTAACTAATAGTAGTATTTACCCCCATGTAGAAGAAAACATAATATATATAGTACAATTACTTCAACATTCTCAGTTATTTAACAGTTAATTCTTTACGATTTCACATCATTCTCTTTATCTTTACATTAGTTTAATCAATCATGTACAAGGAAGGGTGCCTACTTCCACTAACTCAGAATCAAGGAATACAAAACCCCCAACAGTACTAACTAACACATCCTCCCATCATAACCTACGTCCAGTATCCTCCCTATCCTTCCTCTGCTAGTACAACAGTGGATGTCGGACTCACCGATCTGACCACCTAGAACTTGAGAGCGATAGCGTCGGCTGAACAGCGGGCCTATCCTCCCCTAGCAGGCATCCGACCATCGTCATCACAACAACATGGGGAGCGTGTCTCAGCACGGCCCTCCCACGACCTCGGGTCTCATGGAAACATAGGGTGGGAAACACATCCATCCCTCTCAACATACTGGGCCTACGCCCTTATCAACTCATACTTGCTGCTATCGGGATTATCAGTTTGTGTTATCGTATCCTCATTTTGGCTGCTAAGGTTTGTTGTATGAACATGTTTTTCCTTTCCAATATATATCAGATCAAGTAACTGGCTATCCCATAGCCCTTGTGTCCTGTAGGTTAGTGTTTTGCAAAATACAATTTATAGAAAGCATTTTCCATTGATCGCCAATTGATCCATGTTATCATCTTATTTCATGTAACCTTTTAGCTCATCATAGATACATATAACATTTCAATAATTCATATAAGAAGATGGTATCCACGTACCGAATCATATATTTCACATTTCATTAATGAAAACATATAAACATATACTGCAATCGTAAAATAAGGAAATCATATGATAATCATGACATCATAATCGCATAACATAGTAACATCATAATCATGGTGAAATCATAAAACAGAGTAACATCATATAACGAGGTCCAATATAGTTTACTCAGTCGAGCTGAGTTCAACAGAATATATAAGAAATAAAGTATGGTGTATCTAACTAATAAATATGCCGAATCAAAATATGGGCGTTACACTAGGAGAGGCAATCAGAAGATTAAAGTTGCATGAACTGTGCCAACACCTAGAGTTCTACATGAGCTCATATCTGATGGGCATTGTGTAGGCCTCAAACTCTTGCATAGGCATGGGGATGATCATGGAATCCAGACCAACCACCGGTTCATGTATACTGTCAGGCTCTATGGGAACACCGGTACTTGCACCAGTACGCCAAAATATGTGATCACTTCCTCGCTCACCTTTACAAGCTTCTATTTTTTACTCTATGTCTCGGGCTATAAGAAACTGTTGTTTAAGTGTTAAAGAATAAATGATACTGGTACTTGGATGAAAGATCAACTTACATTAGAATCTACGGCACAACCAAAGCACCTCATACTTTACCTGCGCATGTACCCAATAGATTATTAATAAGAGGGATTTCATATAAAACAACGCTGCATAGTTTAAACGCCTACTTGTCTCAGCAATAGAGGAAGCTATGTCCGCAGTACCCTATTTTCATTTACCAATATGAATTAGCCAATGTTGTTTAGGCCAGGAAGGAAGGGGATACAATGGATTCTTATTATTTTGGGCTTAAGAGGTTTCAAATGCATGATTCTCTAGGTATTGTGGATCGACATCGGGCTGACCATAATATAGCATTCACATATGTTCATTATAAAAAGGAGTTTGAGGAGCCCAAGATAAGGGCATTGACTTTTGGCAGTAAGGGGATGAAGCTGACGGGGCCGCTTTAGAAAAAAAGACTATGCCCCAGAATAATAATAAAAAAAAAGACCAAGGCATAAATGGCTAGGGTGATTGTCAACTTAGGAATGGTCGAGAAGGTAAATACAAGTTTTCAAAGTGCCAACCCAAGCATGTAAGATATTCTAAGTAAGGAGTTAATCAAACAGGGTTGGTTGTTTCTACGCATGATCCCGGGACTGGTGGTTATCCTGTGCCACTTAAAGTAATCCAGTATGCTTATAAATTTCATACAAATGTTAAAAGTGCCTAAGCCTAAGGCAAGTCCGCCTGTCAAATAGGGTCTGGTTGTAGTTCCTAAATAAAAGAAGGGAGTTCCTTCGACGATCTAACTAGTTGTCCAAAAACAATTCATAAAGTGGGAACATAAAGTTACTGGCAATACTGTTATAAGTGCGTACCCAAGCGCATACGATAACTAAGTTTCATAAGTGAGCTAGTAAGAAGGGTGGTTCAAAGTAAAGGTTGTTTATAGTAGTAGGTAACACTAACATTCATTGTGTAGGCATCTACAGGTAAAGATGACTTGTCTAAGTACCGACCCCCATTCAATCTCATAAGTTCAGGCTGTAGTTCCTAAATAAAAAAAGGCAGTTCCGAGGATCCCACAACATAGCTGTCCAACAGAAATTCATAAAGTAGGATTTAAAAGATAATATGAATGCTCTAAGTTCCCAACTCCTCTTCCTTCCAATATCCGGAGTCTGTTCTGGTTGTAGTTTCTAAATCCGAGAAGGCAGTTCCAACGATCCATCCAACTTATAGTCTAGCTGAATCATCAATGGGAAGTTTCTTTTCTTGTCCACGTACAATTAAAAAATATGGGTACCTATTCGAGAATAGTCCATCTAGCCCATCTTTCCTTTCTTTCCTAGGTGATCCCTCCATGCAATAAGGCACTACATGTGAGGGGTTCCAACCAAGTAATATTATCCAATGGAGCTACTTGATTGTCCACATCATAATTACATATACAATCTAGGAAGCATGTTGTCCACCATGTCTCTTAAGTTTATTAGGTTGTTGATAATTAATCCAGCAGTTCTAGGATAAAATCTAAAGGTAAACCACCCATCCTATGGGATGCTACTAAAACATCTGTTCCTCCACCTATCAATTCCAAGCTCGCTCATCCAATTCTTCCTTCCACCTATTACATCTAGCTATGTCTCTGTGTAATCAGTTCTAGCTGTGGCTAATCAATTCATCCCATCCGGCATTTATTCGACGATCTCTACTAAAGGTTAATAACTGTATTGGCTATGATCCTATCCTACAAAACCAAGGGTACTACAAGTCCTGGGCACTGGACAAACCATCCCATCCATCTAGTGTTTCTAAAAGAGGGTAAGTAAAAGTACAAATTAACTAAGCGCTTAATTTAGTAAGTGTAATCTACTGTGTAAAGCCCATGCAACTTTCTCTGTTGATCCCATTCCATTTTCTCTAATAAGTTCAGGCTTGAGTGAATCTGGTTGGCAGTTCCACAATCTAAGCTAAAGATGACCCCTCTAGGCTAATAAAGAACCATCCTGTCTGCCATGCAACTAAAAGTGCTCGGCTAATGAACCATCCCATGCATCATCCTCCATCGATTGCAATATCCCAAATTTTCCATTGGGTCACAATGTCCTGATCCCATTGTCCATATTCATGAGAGTTTATCAAATCGATGCTAAAGGTCAAATAATTGCCAAGGAGGAAAATTACTAGTTTCCTAGGTTTGGGGTGGAAGCTTTCGGATTTGGAATAAGGGGGATAATAAATGATGTTTGAACATTAGAATGGAATAAATATTTAATAAAGGATCTAAATAAATATATACAAGTGAAAATCAAAGTGGCATTTGATCATGAAGACACATGGAGGAAGTGGGACCCACATATGGCTAGATTTCCCCACTACACTTGGCATCATTTTCTCACCAATTCGAATTCAAGGTGAATGGTAACATACTTGTGGGAGTTCAAAAGGTATTATTCATGGCACGAATCATCCAAGGTCGAAATATAGAGGAAGAGTAACTGCCATGGAAGAGGAAGAGGCAATTTGGAGCTAGTGGGACACTTGGGCTAGATTCCCTAGCTCTATGACAACAATGATGAAGATGCTATGACACCTATGACACAAATCAGACCTGAAGGCTGAAATATGACATATATGACATGTCAGGGATAAACATAGCCTCTAAGAGGGCGCTCAAGGGGGTTAGGGAAGCTGTGATGCTTCCACATGTGATTTGGTGGAAGTGGGAGACTAGGAATTGTTGTAGAAGTGGCATTCTTTGGAATCTCTTCCCAACTTGAGTTGGCATGAGTCTCTTGGCAGGAATTCGACCCATGGAGGAAATTATAAATTTATAAAATTCATGAACAAAGAATAATATCATCTTTTGATCATTTGTATAATTTTCAATTGCATTTGTGAAGAGGGAGAGCTAGTGGATGACTAGTTTCTTGCCTTAGCCAATTTCGAGGGTGAAAGATTCCCATCTAAGTTTGTAATTGGAAAGGTTATTCGGACCTTTCATTTGGAGCTTTAATGGATTCTTAATTTGCAGGTGTAAGCTACAGGGAAGCTCATGGTTTCTTCTAGTGCAGCTCACTCCTTCAACCATTTCCAGTTCTCATGGCATATTCTTGATCCTTGAAGGAGGGCATTTTTGGTGAGCTATTGTACTCTTTAGGGGAGTTTATCATACCCCATTTATTTTTTAATATGACTTAAATACTCTTTTCTCCATCTCCATAAAGTTTCAGGTCGAAATTCCAAGTAGAAATGTATAAATCTCATTTTTAATGAAAGAACAGTGTCATTTCCCCACTACCTTGTTGTGAACCAATGTAATGTTGATGGATTCGAATGGATAAGTAAAATAATGATGGTTTATTAATGAATGTAATTTTATTTATGTATTATACAAGTTTCATGTTCATTACTTAAGCCTTTGAAGTCATTTTACTCAGTTTATTTACATTTGGAGAAGATTTGGTGCCATTTCCCCAAGGGTCGAATTAGTGAGTTTTGTTGCTATTTGGGAGAAGGTTATAAAATACTTAATAACTGATTAATGGTTCACATGAGATATAAATAATGTCCCTTAGAAATCCCCTACCTATTTTCATAATTTTTAGTGGGTTTGGAGGCATTTGGAGATCCATTTTTAGAACTTACCCTGGGGGAATTTGAACGTCAAATTGTTAGTTAAATTCCATCCTTTGTCCAGAATCTTAAACAAGTTTTCAGAAGTATTTTAATGGTCATAAATCATCCATGAACATCATAATTAATTAAAAATATCATTCATACACCTTCCTTGAATATTTGAAGGTATTTGGAGCCAATTGGAGACCTAGAGACCAATACTAGTCAAAGGAAAATTACTAGTAAAGTTCCCTACATTGGAAAGAATTGAAAGAGGACTTGCAGAAGTATTTTAAAGGTCCAAAAGCATCCCTAAAACACATATTTATTTTCTAACATCATCCATATACCTTCTCAAAATATTTGGGATCATTTGGGGAAAATTGGAGACCTAGGCATCAAGGCTAGTCAAAGGTTGAATTTGGGGAAAAAGAGAAAAATTGGTCATTTTAATAAAAAATTAAAAAGGGTCATTACAAGTGGTATAAGAGCATGGTCCTTGCACCTGTGAATTAATATCATACATTGAAGACTAAGTTTCAGCCATGTATCATGATTATGAGGAATCCTATGAGTACAATTCTTATGAGGAATATGCAGATGCTTATGAGCAATATGAAGCAGAATGTGAATGGTTTGAGGAAGAGGTGCCATCATTCAACACTTCTTACAATTTCAAAAGGAATGAAGATTATGATTATGACCCTATGTATGATAAATATGAGTATGTCACACCACCAAAGGATAATGCTATGTATGAGTTACAAATATGGAGAGCAACATATAAAACCTTGCCCCAACAATATAAAAAATATCAGGAATATCTTGATTTGTACAAGGAAGATAAACAAAATGCTATGTCTTTTGAGTACTATGCTGAACATATTTTTGCAAATAGGCCCAAAAATGAAGATGTGTAGTTAGTGAAGAAAGGTTTATGCCCTTCTTGTAAAATACCTTGGAGAGAAAATCATATATGTGTGAGCGAAAGGAGCAATGAAACATCTGAAGCTTCAGGGAATGCAGGTATTTCCATCTGGGCGAGACTTCTTGGGTACTCTTCAAAAAAATATTCCAAAGGTATTGATATTAAGGAAACCAAGGGGAAAAGTACATCAGATTGCTTGAAGGAAAAAGATGAAGCTACATCCCATGAACTTGGAAAATATCTTATTGAAAATATTGAATATCATTTCGAGACACATTCTACCCTAGACATGAATCAAGGAGAATCTACTGATGGATGCTTGAACTATGAAGGAGTACCTACTGATGGCTTCTCACACCTATATGTTGGTGACATAGAGATCACTTTTGACAGTATTAATGCAATACAAAATTCCCCTAAGCATGAAAATGAAGACCTTGTAGTAGTTGAAGAAGAAACAAAATCAACTTCCCCATCACCACTTGAGCTTCATGAAGTTGGTCCAAGCAAGAAGGAATAAGATGAGGAGATTCATTTGCAAGAGCCTCATTTTATTGAGGGGTCCTTAAAGATGAATGAAAAGAAGATCCAAGAGTCCCTCATCATTCTCCATGACACTCAAGTATTGGTGTCAAATTCTTGTTGGAGAGCTACTTCATTGGAGGAAACATTCTTCCTTGAAGACATGGAGAAGATTCAAAGAGCAATGTGCCACATCAAAGGTAATTTCATGTCTTTTATTTTTGATAGAAACTATTTATTTGAGCTTAATGAATTATTACATGATGCATACTTTAAGAATAATGAGGATAATCATAAGCTCACAATTCAAAATGAGCAACTTCTTGAAAAGTTGCAAGATACTTGTTTTTCCTCCTATGTTTCAGATTGTCAAATGGTAGATTGTTTGGAGGATTCTCATGACATGATGGATCATGAGAAATGTGTAAATTTGAATGTGATTAATGTGTTTGAAGATGAACTTGAAGAGATACAAACACTTGATGTAGTGGAAGAAAAACATGAATTGTCTCTTGATGAAGGTTATGCAATTTTTAAAGAAGAGCATGATTCCTTTACATTGGAACCAATCTATGACAAAGGTTTCACACTTTTGAAAGAGATGGATGATACTACCCATATGGATCCTTCCCATGATGAAACTTCTGCACTTTTTGATCATTTGGGTGAGTTAGTTCATTCTCCTACATCCTACAATTCCATGTTTTGCAGCATTAGTCTCAATGAAGTATGGGTGAAAGGGTTTTTTTTTATGGTGCCACATGAGGAGTATGGAACTCCTAGTTTACCTTTTACGATGACATGGTTGGAGCACATTGTTATTCACATTTGCAAAAGCATAGTTTGTCACTTTATGATGATGCACATCTACATGGATGCACCTATGATATGCATTTGAGTCACTTGAAGACTCATGGTTTTTCTTGCTCAACACTTGGTTCATTTGATGTTAGAGGAACTTCATCCAACACTTGGGTGAATAGATTTATGATGAGAGAACATTTTTTGTTGGCAGCCACATACTTTGTTACATATTTATGATTCTCACATTCATGGATGTATGGATGAGACTTATTTGAGTCCTTTGAAGTCTCCTTGTTTTTTCTGCTCATTATTTGGTTCATATTTTAGTGGAGATTCTTCATTCACTTCTTGGGTGAAGGAATACATGGCTGAATATTTTGATGCATATCACATCCTTTTGGAGCAGCATTATAGGAAATGGGATCCTCACCTATGTCATTGGAGCAAATTTGATGGGTCACTTGAAGATTGTATGCACTTGGAAAATGGTGATCTACTTCCTTGGAAGTATAAGCACTTTCATTACTTTTTGATGAAGCATCTCCTTGATGTACATTTTCATTATGTTGTTATGTACTTTGATGATATATATATTTTTACTCATGATGTTTGGAAGAATACATACAAGAAAATGGGATCTAGGAATCCTCTTATCTGATGGTATGGGTTGGAGAGCACTCTTAATTGTTGGGTGCAATACAAGCAATGGAACCCTGGGATCATTTTTGTCTCATCGATTTCAAATTTTTTGGGAAACAAGTAGTATGGGAGATGGATTCCCGACTTAATAAAGTGATTTTAATCAGATTAGTGCAGCAGCAAGCATGGTGGTTCCTCTCTAAAATCTTCATGGAATCTCAAAGACTCAAGGTTGGGAAATTCAATGGCAACTTCAAAGAATTATACAACAAGCATGTTCTTCAACACCCATGTTTGAAATCGCTTGAGGACAAGAAATATTGGGAAGGGAGGATTTTTCATGTCCCAAATTTTGCATTGGTCACAATGTCCTAATCCCATTGGTCATATTCATAAGAGTTTATCAAATTGATGCTAAAGGTCAAATAATTGCCAAGGAGGAAAATTACTAGTTTCCTAGGTTTGGGGTGGAAGCTTTGGGATTTGGAATAAGGGCGATAATAAATGATGTTTGAACATTAGAATGGAATAAATATTTAATAAAGGAGATAAATAAATATATACAAGTGAAAATCAAAGTGGAATTTGATCATGAAGACAAATGGAGGAAGTGGGACCCACCTATTGCTAGATTTCCCCACTACACTTGGCATCATTTTCTCACCAATTCAAATTCAAGGTGAATGGTAACATACTTGGGGGAGTTAAAAAGGTATTATTCATGGCATGAATCATCCAAGGTCGAAATATAGAGGAAGAGTAACTCCCATGGAAGAGGAAGAGGCAATTTGGAGCTAGTGGGACACTTGGGCTAGATTCCCTAGCTCTATGACAACAATGATGAAGATGCTATGACACCTATGACACAAATTAGACTTGAAGGCTGACATATGACATATATGACATGTCAGGGATAAAATTATCCTCCAATAGTGTGCTCAACAGAGTTAGGGCATCTAAGATGATTCCACATGTGATTTGGTGGAAGTGGGAGACTAGGAATTGTTGTGCAAGTGGAATTCTTTGGAATCTCTTCCCAACTTGAGTTGGAATGAGTCTCTTGGAATGAATTCAAACCATGGAGGACATTAGAGGTTTATAAAATTCATGAACAAATAATAATAGCAGCTTTTGATCATTTGTATAATTTTCAATTGCATTTGTGAAGAGGGAGAGCTAGTGGATGACTAGTTTCTTGCCTTAGGCAATTTTGAGGGTGAAAGATTCCCATCCAAGTTGGAAATCGGAAAGGCCATTCAGACCTCTCATTTGGAGATTTGATGGAGTATTAATTTTCAATTGTAATATATAGGGAATCTCATGGTTTCTTCTAGTGCAGCTCACTCCTTCAACCATTTCCAGTTCTCATGGCATATTCTTGATCCTTGAGGGAGGGAATTTTTGGTGAGCAATTGTACTCTTTGGGGGATATTATCATACCCCATTTATTTTTTAATATGAATCAAATACTCTTTTCTTCATCTCCAGAAAGTTTCAGGTCGAAATTCCAAGTAGAAATGTATAAATCTCATTTTTAATGAAAGAACAGTGTCATTTCCCCACTACATTGTTGTGAACCAATGTAATGTTGATGGATTCGAATGGATAAGTAAAATACTGATTTTTTATTGATGAATGGAATTTTATTTATGTGTTCTACAAGTTTCATGTTCAGTACTTAAGCCTTTGAAGTCATTTTACTCAGTTTATTTACATTTGGAGAAGATTTGGTGCCATTTCCCCAAGGGTCGAATTAGTGATTTTTGCTGTTGTTTGGGAGAAGGTTAGAACAGACTTAATAACTGATTAATGGTACACATGAGACCTAAATAATTTCCCTTATACATCCCCTACCTCTATTGATAATTTCGAGTGGGTTTGGAGGCATTTGGAGATCCATTTTCAGAACTTACCCTAGGGGAATTTGAACCTCAAATTGCTAGTTAAATTACATACTTTGTCCAGAATCTTAAACAAGTTTGAAGAAGTATTTTAATAGTAATAAATCATCAATTAAAATAATAATCAAGTACAAATATTATTCATACACCTTCCTTGAATATTTGAAGGCATTTGGAGCCAATTGGAGACCTAGAGACCAATACTAGTCAAAGGGAAATTACTAGTAAAGTTCCCTACATTGGCCAGAATTGAAAGAGGACTCGCAAAAGTATTTTAAAGGTCCAAAATCATATTTGAAACACATATTTATGTTCTAACATCATCCATATACCTTCTCAAAATATTTGGGATCATTTGAGGCAAATTGTAGACCTAGGCATCAAAACTAGTCAAAGGTCGAATTTGGGGAAAAAGAGAAAAATTGGTCATTTTAATAAAAATTTAAAAAAGGGTCATTACATCGATTCATCCACCCTGCAATGCAATCTAGGTCATTTAATCCAACAATATATAATGGATAGCTCGCAAATTGGAAATAGTAGGCTAAATAGTAGATTATAGATGTATGATAGAGAAAAAATAAGAATTTATTTCTTATAAAGTAAATGAGCTTCCATATATTAGAACAAGGAGCATAGTAATTTAGGATACCTCTTATGATGGATTCATACTGGGAGATTCTGGCTTTTGGTTTGGTCCCCCATTTTTTTTTGATGTGCATCCACTTGGGGGGAGAAGAGCTTCTTTTGTGCCAGCTTTTTAATAACTCATTTCATGGGCACCTGAACCTTTATGATAGAAGTGCTAGATACAACTAAGTTCATTCCTAATAAAGTTCCACTATTTTGTATGATCTTTGCATGTATCTGTAACCCTGCTAAGTGATTTTGTATAAACCCTATATCTGTCTGATTATTTACCAGGTAGTCTTATCCTACTATAACAACAATTGAAGGTACAAGTGAAAGAACCGTACTTAAAGTGGATTTTATTACTACTGAAGATTTACTTTTCATGAAGTTTACCTAGGAGAGATAGGCAGGATGCCATTTATTGCTTTTTCCGCTTGATGGCTAGTCAATGAACAAAGGAGAGCTGGATGGCTGGCGGGAGGATATGATTTAGCCCGCTGGCATGGATGTGTAGGCTGGGGGTGAGGTGGAAATCACTGAATGAACCCATACGGAGCCGCTAGACCTGAAAGGGATGTCCTACTTTTATTTATACTTCGATGCTTATATACGTTGCACCCAATCTATCTGCTTTTTATTTGAATGAATTTTTATGATTTTAATGTCGGTGATGAGGTGAATGGGCCGGGGAGACTGGTCGCTCGCCATATCTTTACGGATCAGGAGATAGCTCTTCACAACTCTACCCCTATTATTATTGTTTGTTCCCCCCTGCTATCAATTAAAGGCAAGCCAACTTCTGTGTTTTAGGCAAGGCTGATAAGGCGCTTACTAACCCCTGACTATCTTTCTTAGCTAACTCATTCTATATAATATTTCCCATCCTAAGCATCTAGTAATGATTTGTTACGTCTATCTATCACTAGTTAGTTATCCTCGCTCGCTCGTTGCCAATGAGCCTACACTAACTCACTGCTCTTTCTTTTCCTGCCTATTAAATAAACGATTCTTCATTAATGACAGTAGGGAAATTTTTCAAATATAGGAGATCGAGCTTTAATAATCTAACCCATGCGAAAGGTTGAAAGTGGGTCGAAAGCAAGCAAAAATGACCGTAGAAGACGTTTTCGAGCCATCAATGGGTGGGGGATTGGATCGGATATCGGATGGAGAGTTGGCTTGGGATATAAGGTTGGGATGGTCCTACCTTCCTTGTCTGGTAATATGGTCAATAAGATAAGGTAAAGTCGATGCGTGCGGTTGAATAAGCAACAGTAGACCCAGGAGCATCGATCCGCTTCGTGCCTGGCACACCCATAAGTATAGTCTCGTTGATCATTCAAGAGTCTAGATATTAGCATGTGATATGTAGAATATGCTTAGATATGTGCTCATATATGACAAAATGCAATAACCTATTTGAAGAAATAAACTTTTCCAATTCCCATTTTCTTCTCATTGACTTTTGCAATGTTCATTCTCTTTTTTATAATAAAACAGAGTTAGATCAAAGAACACTTCGTAGAAATCATTTTGAAAATTATTCCACTTACATGTGAAAATTGCAAGACCAAATATTGAATGTCACATTTAATTCCACAAATATCTATTTCAAGTAGTTTTTCACTTGGTGGCTCCAAAAGACATGTGTAAGAAGCAATTCAAAAGACGTGATGATAGTGGTGCATCATTTGGGTACAATTGAGCTCTATTGGCTCTATTGAGACCAACAGTAGTGGGTCATCAAGTAAGGTAATTAGAATTAGGGTCAGGGTGAGGCATATTCAAACTTATAAATGAAATTGTGCTAAAAGTGGATGTGAGGACAAAGGAAACCATAGAAATAGTTGCATACATGTTCTTCTTCTTGAAGGTAATCTATTTGCGTACATGTTCTCCTAATGAATTATGTATCAACACTTGGGAGCCAAAGAACACTAAGACATGTCCTATATGGTAGTTTTAAAGCTCCTTTATTTCCCTTGATTGCTAAGTTGTGCATTTAGGGAATATCCTAGGTCTCTAAATTACCTTAATTCTCAGTGGTTAACCTAATCCTCTTATATTCCCACATAGAGAAAAAATGCACCTAGTAGATTCCAACTATTATGGTCCAATACCTTGCGCATGGTCTCCAAGCCCTAGAAGCTCCAATAAAAAATTTCGAATGTTTTTTACAATTGTCTCTTCATGTTTTGTTGATTTCTTATTGTATTTGGTCCTTCTAATGATGGGTAATTGATGCAATCAAGTACAAAAGTTTGACCACGTCAATTTGTACAAAAACAACATGCACATATACAAAGATCTACACATACATACACACATAAGATCATGCACATACACATCAAATAAAACCTAGCTTGCAGAAGGCCATGCCAATCTTTCTCAACGGTGTCATTTATGATCTAAAGGCTCCGAGGTGAGCATGGCCATCCTAAACACATCCACAATGTACATATGCACGTGTGGGAGCTGACAGAACCCAACTCCGCTCATCGGTTTGGGTTTTGTGCCCCCGGAACAAATCCTCAAAGTGTCCCTGAATTCCCAAGGGGTGCCTGGAAAAATGGACCATAGCACCAAAAACATGACTCCAATCATGAATCCATAAATTCCAATGGATTCAGAACCCCATTTTTCAACTAGGGGACCCCCCACGCCATGCCTCCAACTCTCGGGAACAGTGCTATTGTGTTATCTCCGGAGCTAGGGTTTTGCTGAGTGAAGGCGATGCCAATCTTGCTCAAGGGGTTCATTTATGATCCGAATGCTCACAGGTGTGCATGGCCATCGTGAACACATCCAAAATGGCAATATGCACATGTGGGAGCTGAAAGAATCGAAGTCCTCTCGTCGGTTTGGGTTCCATGCCCCCGGAGCAAATCCTCAAAGTGTCCCTGAATGGCCACAAGGTGCCTGACCAAAATTCCCGTAGCACCAAAACCATGACTCCGATATTGAATCCGTCAATTCCGATGGATTCAGAATGTCGGGTTTCAGCTGCAAGATGTCAGGCAATTCAATCCTACTGCCCGGTTTGAATTCTATCCCTCGACATGGATTTTCCTTGTGTCCCTAAAATCTTCTGGGAGGCGAGTTTAGATGGGCCATAAAATAATCATCACGGCTTGGATTGATGAACCCTCAAATCCATTGGAATAGGGACATCAGATTACTTTTAGGAGTGCCTATCTCCTCTAAGCCTATTGCATGAATCTTGTCTTTTTTGACAATTTGAAAACTAGGGTTTCCCTTATTAAGAGACATTGATTTTTTTGCTCAAAGTAATTTCTTGCATATTTTTTGCAGATTGATGATGATGGTGGTGGTGTTGGTGTTGGTGTTGGCACTGGTGATGATGATGGAGGAAATTATGATGATGATGAAGACACCAGTGGCCACCATGGTAGTGACGATGATGGTAATGTAGACAACAATGGGCACCGTGGATATGACAAACAAACATTAATTTTTTTTTGCAAAGATATGAACATCATTATGATGTTTTGTACACAACATATGGGTCTTAAGCCCTTGATCATAGTTGATGAGGAGAACCAAAATATCAAGGCACGAATGATGTTGTCATGGCTCCTGGGACATGTGTAGAATATTAATTCATTACATAGGCCCTATAAAGGAAATATTTGACTCATGAATCTAATATGGGAAACATTATGAGTTTTCTCATACCAAGGACATGTGTCATTTCCAATACCATGTTTTGGTGATGAAAAGAAATTCCTCATGTCCCAAAACATTCTTTTAGGGTTTATTAGCCATGCACATGGTTTATAAAGGGAATATTTGGATTATCAATGTAATATTGACATCATTATGAGGATTTAGGCACCATATGTGGGTATTGGGGCCACCTATATTGGGTAAGGTGGAACACCAACATCTTAAGTCCCTAAAATTTTATTTTACGATTCATGAACCATGCATAGGGTCCCAAAACACCACACATACCCTATATACAGAATCTTTGTTCCATGGATGTAGTATTGGTGTCAATACAAGTTTTTCCCCATAATTTATGGGTCTTAAGGACCACTAGTGTCATGGGGTCTAAAGCATGCTTTTAGGCCTCGTGGGTCATGCCTTGCAAATAAAAATTTTGTTCTATGGGTGTAATATGAGTTCCAACAAGGTTTTACACATGACATTTTAGGGCACCATTACGAAATTTATCATCTAAGGGATGGGCATGTGTGTAATATGGGAACCATTACGAAATTTATCTTCTAAGGGATAGGCATGTGTGTAATATGGGAACCATTACAAAATTTATCATCTAAGGGATGGGTGTTGAGGTGTATTTAATCTCTTAAAGAATCACCAAAATATTTAATTATCGACCAGGGTTGGTAATCTTAGAGTTGTGGCATAGTATATGCTGAGGTAGAATGGGGCCTAAGTTTTGGCTCGACAGACCTTAGAAAATGTTTAATAAAGAAAAGATCGAAAGATCTTTCAAAATGAAAAAACGAGTCAAACTTCAGAAAAAAAAAAAAAAAAAAATGAAGAAACTAATTAAACCTAATTTAAACCAACAGATCGGAATAATATCAATCTATACTACTCTACTCTATGATTAAATAATGGGAAAAGAACAAATACTGATAAAAAAGCAAACTACTTTTTATGAAAATGGAAGCTACTTGACTAACGACAAAAACTACAAACTACTTAGTGAATTCAACAACTATTCATGTATTCAGTTAACACTTCAAGATTAAACTAAAGTATATAATTCCATTCCCCTTGATGTTGTACATCAAATGTGATAGGAACTGGGGTGAATGTATCGTAACGAATTTCGAATGTAACAACAAAACAAAATGGAAGTAAATCTAACCTAATTTCTACAAAGAGATGTAAACTACAAAGAGACCAATTACAATTAACTTTAAACATTATGATCTATCTTCTATCCATAAGCAAAATGATATGAAACTAATGAAATCTAGAAGCAAGTAGAAAACTCAATAAAGATATTTACTTGAACTGAATTTGATTTGGAATCAAGTAGAAAACTTGATAAAGATATTTATTATAGAGGCAAACTCTATTTCATGAACATCTTCATTAATTGTATGAATGGGAAAACTGATCCTATGCTTTGCAAAGAAACTATCAAAATTAAGATAACTTGGAGAATGAAATTATTAACTCTAATTCGAAATACACCTTTAGAACATATAATAAATTATACTAAGAATAAAACTGATAGATTATAGAAGAGTAACCTATTGGAAAATCAAACATGAAAGACATAACTTGAAAAGCAGTAAAAACAAAGTTACGGAGGATGAAATGGAAACTAAGAATGATGACAAAACTTAATTAAAACTCTATGTAATGGGAAACAAGATCTTAATTACAGTTAAGGATGCTAATTAAAGGCAAGAAACATTACAGTTGAAAATCCTAAGAAACTGAGTTCTGAATAAACATAAAACAATGCAAAAATGATGAAAGTTCGAATGATGATCCGGATGACTGCCCGAATGATAGTCCAGATGGAGGAAAACGATTTAAACTAGGGAAAGAAGCAGTTTGGATGATCTTAACTACCAACTGGTTGATGCATATGATCCTACAGTACAAAGAAGTCAGCGAGTGGACTGTTAAGAAGCTAAGATAGCAAGAGATAACCTATTCTAATAATTGTTTAAAGAAATAAACTATTTCTATGGCCTAATAAAATCAAACTGAGATATGAATAAGGCTAACCTACAGCTACAGGAAAAGAACTAATAGAACTAATTTTAATTATGAACTAAACCTGAAACAACAACTAACTACACTCTATCTAATTGTAGAAGACTGAAAGCAAACTATCTAATTGAAAAAGACTGAAAGCAAACTATACACGCTATGCTTGGTCGACCATTATCAATTATGAAAAAGTAATTAAGTTAGCAAGAAAATACAGATTGCAGAAAAAATAAGGAAATGACATATGTAGAAAAACAAAATTAATTACGTACATTGGAAAATGAACTATTTACTTGTAGAAAGGAAAATACAAACTATACATAAAAACCTCCGGTTGATGAGGGGCCCTTCCCAACAATCAGAGATGGAAACTAAATCAACTTAGTCACCAACAACAGAATATCAATAGTAAAATTCAGGAGCTTCCATTAACTGAGAAAATTATACAACATTTCTATGAATTACTTGAAAGCGTAAATGCCTATATCTACTGTGCTATATGTAGTCTATTTTCCGTCTGCGTTTCTCCAAAGAATACGTCTATTTATAAGTTTAAAATGGGAGAGAGGGTCAACATAGTCGACCTCTCTAAAAATAGAAGTCTTAATGTCTATACAACGGCTGCTTGGTGGTTGACAACAATGCAGAGGCATCTTCCTAAGTCAACGGCGTCGATCCCCTTTGACACGAATAGATGTGAGTCAGTTTACTTCCATCGTTGGCAGATAATGCGTTGGCAGGCTGAGCATGGGAGAGAAAGGATCTTCTGGAACGTCTACGTGAGCAGAGGTGCATGCTATCAGCTGAGCGAACAAGAAAGACGGAGCTTCTAGAGTGTTGACGTGAGCAGGAGGTGTGTTGTCGAGTTGGGCGAGCAGGGAAGGGAATATTCTAGAGTGTTGACTCACCAACCATAACCACCACATTGCTAACAGAACTCATATTTATGTTTTTTTATTTAATGGGCAGGAATATGCCAACCGACGATTCCGCGGGCTGAATGATGAGCTGGATTTGGTTGAACGTTTGCAACGACAACACGAGTCTGAACGGAGGTCCATTTGAAACATATAAACTGCAAGCCGAAATTTATTTTCCAAATGAGTCACAAAAAATTATGGTAATATTAATAAACCATGAAAATAATGATATTTAGCCAAGATTCATGTGATATGTAAATACGATCATACCTGGGCCTGATTGACGGTCTGAATGGCAAGAAGAGTTATTTATTATATCATAATAGTGAAAATAACGCCACTCAGAGTATACTTGGTGACAAAATATAGTGAGAAAATGGACACCAACATTCCCCCAAACCAGAGATATGCCAGGTCCCACTGAGCAAAAAGGAGAGGAATTCAGGAAGAAGGCTGAGCTGCGGTAGCAGTTGCCTTCGACTTGGAAGAGGAAGTGGTCTTAGCCTTAAGCTTCTTGAACTGATTCTTCAAGGCATCATACCTCATCCGGAGAGAAGTATGGTACGGTGTTTTGGCGTTGGCCAAGTATTCAATGCTTCTTACTTGTGTGCGCAGTACCTTGTTTTCTTTATAAAGCTCGAAGATTGTTTCCACGTAATTTTTATTTTGGTCTGTCAACCGTGCTATCCCTTGGGTCAACTTCTATACACTTCCTGCTGATTCAGAATGGTTTGTTCTATGCTATGTTCCAGGTCCTTTTGAGGACTCATCTCTTTTGAAAATGTTTCAAGCTCAACAGTATGTTCTTTCAGAACTCTGCCTTCATTGTGTGCAGGAGAACTTCTAGTAGTAGGGACTTCACACAATCGAGCAGATACATTGGCTAATGTGAGGAGGGGTGTTTCAAGGATATGGTCGTCTGACTGGTTGTTTAAACATGATGGATGAACATCAGTCTGGACGACCGAATGGTCGATGAACTGGACACAATTTGGTCTCTTGGATTTAGTGGGTACTGATGAAAAAAGTGGGGGTTCCGAAGTAGGGTCACCAAGGGAAAGCTCAGGAGAAGGTGATGGATGGACAAGGTGCGCCTCGCCTGAGGGATCCTCATCAATATGCACACGCTTAGTGTCTCGTTCTACTTACGTAGAGGCTTGGGTAGGCTCACTGATATCGGTTTGGAAACGATGGTGTTTTCGAGAAGTAGAGGGTTTGACAATAGGCTTCTCGATCAAATGAGGGTTTAGTATTTCAAAGACAAAACGATCCTAGGTTTTCCCTCTTTCTTCCAATAGGTGAATGATCAATATTTTAATGAGACAGTGATGGTACAAGCTACGAGAGGGATTAACAGTATTTTTCCTAACCTGGCTTGACACTTTCTCTAAACGTTTCAGGAAATAAAATGGGAAATTGAGGATCTGATTGTTAACAAAATGTGCTAGCAATCTAAAATGGCAGACTTTAAAAATGGTAAAGTTACCTTCACAAGTGATCAGATGGATGATGACAGTCAAGGGATCTAGATATTCCGACATGACCCACTCCCGGTGGAATCCTTTTATTCCAGCAACATGTTGATATTCGGCCTTCAAAGAAAATTTGTGAGCCTTCCGTGGAAGGAGGAGATGTTTGTGCCAATGGGAACCCTCCCTAGGAAGATTTGTGGCCAATGTGATAGATTCTTCTATCACAGGGAAAGTGATATGGCCATTTTTGGTCGTCTTACCATCGAATCCCTTAGCGAAAAGAATGAGATTCCGTGGTTGTGGCCTTGGAGAAGATGGAGAAATGGACCCCATCCGGCTCGAAGGAATACCTCACGACACTCTTTGAACTCGGGACGCGAAGTAAATCCTGGTAACTTCCAGGTTCATGACGGATCGGCATAATTTGGACAAGGGTCGAGGGATGTAGATAGTACAGGGAATACAAGAGATGCAGGAGACGTGGCTTAGACGAAAACATGGAAAGCAAACAAAATGGAGCGAAATTCATAGAGTCATCAGTTTCAATTGAAGTCCGTTTGAATGGTTGAAAGATGGACAAGGTGCATGCTTGAGAGATCATGCTTATCATTCCAAGATCTTAAATCAAGTTCCAACATAGAAATGCATGAGTTAGTGAATATGTGTGGTTATGATATATTCAACCGTGTAGAAAGTCGAACTTTGGACAGGTTGAATGTAATTCTCGAGATGAAATTATAGACATAGATTACACATGAGAGATCATGATGACTCAATTAATATCATGTAAGATTGTACAATAGGATAATTAAGCCCATATGGCGGTCATGTAAGAATTCTGAAGATCGAAATGGTGCATAATCCATTCGTTTAATGGAGGCGAGATGTATAAGGGAATGAGACCACGTGTGAAATTGACATTTGATTGATTCCTGACATAATTAGCCAATTAGATTTGTCAATAATATTCAAATTAGGATGCCCTGGCATATTTAATAAACCCATTATAAGCTATGGTTTCATTCGGAACTCCATTCGGATCATTGTCCATTTTCCTCATTCGGATTGACATTCGACCCGTCATTCAATCCTCATACAGACTTTTGTCTGTACAAGATCTGCTTGTTGATGTTGACTGAAGCTGATTTTGTAGGGAATTTCTTAGGGTGTTAGTGCACAAAATATGTTGTAAACTTTACTTTTCCGTATCTTTCAGTTGCATTCCTCTTTATTTGTCATTGAGCTTCTTTCTGCTTTTTGCATTATCCTGAAAACACCTATTGTTTTATCAGAGATAAATAAACTTTTCCATAAATATTCAGAAAGTAAAAACGGTTCTGATCCTCCCCCAAACCAAAAATATGGCGTGTCCTCAAGCCATCAAAGAAAATTTGATTAATATTCACATAAAAAATGTTGTGATAATTTTTGTAAGAAAATGAAATATTAACCATTAAATGTAGATGATTCAGATATGTACATTCATCAAAAAGAATACAACAGTGCTTAAGAAGACCATATGAAGAATGATAGTGTAATGGATGCCAAAAATGCCATAGGAAAACTAGTCATCCATGACTCATTGTAAATATCTCCTGTCATCCAAAGAATATAGATAAGGTTCACAGTAGAGTTTGTGAGATTTCTATAGTTATGGGTCGCATTTCTAGGATAGTCATATCCTAGGTATTGTGTGAATTAGACGACAAGGTCCAAGTCCAAATTACATCCATTCTTTAATGACAGTATAAATAATTTGTCTAAACATGTGTTTGTATACTCAGGTTTTTTATGAGCCATGTGCATAGCAATGCGTTAACCAAACCTCTTTTACCCGATATTGCCCCACTTCCAGCAGGTTTGTTCAGTACCCTGGAGGGTTTATCTTGGTACCATGCAAGCATAGCCCCACTGCCAGCGAGCCTGTTCAGTACCCCGACCGCTTTACTTGCATTTACCAAGCTTCCTTGTTTAAGATTTTACTTAGCATGGACCTACTTCCAGTGAGCCTATTCAGTACCTCGGCGGGTTTGCTTCGTATAATGATATTTTTAGTAAGGGAGCCGTTTGCCACTAGAGTGTGCTAAGCCTATTAAACACATGATTCAAATTTTTAGAGCGAACCTTATGAGTAACTTTATTTATAATGGCCTAAATTATAGATCATGTCAAAACATAATAACCTAAAGCTGTTCTTTGACCTCTCATTCTATCCTCTTCATAAAAGATCAGTAATGTTCCCTACAGAATAGAAATATCACTCACTTTTGGGCTACCTTTTAAAAGTGCTTAAGAGACAAGTTTTGATAATGATTCTAGGATGAGCTAGTAGTCCATAGGTGTAAGATAGAACTTTTGAAGATCATAGTAATTAAAGTGTGTCTTAAGCAATTGTTCTAATGATAAATAAAAAATGTAAATGTCTGAATCAAATACCATATGCAGAGTCATAAAAGAAAGTGGTTAAAAATTATATAAAGAATGCTTTAACCTTTCACTATAAATTTTCAATTTTTAACAATAATCGAAAGAGAAGGAGAACTATAAGTGTTTCTTTTTAGAGCACTTCCCTTTTCAGGTAATATTGCATGAGGTGATTATAAGGTTCTTGTAACCAAACTGCAAAACCACTTGTTAGATGATTCCAATTTATTCAAAACAAAAACATATGTTCAAAGACAGTTATGTAAAATTTTCAAAATTAAGGAAAAGAAAAGAGTATCCCTGTTTTAATTGACAAAATTTTATAAGCTGATCATAATAATGAATTTCCTGTAAAAAATGCAATCAGTTGTTAGAAATAACTCTTGTTATTGAAAAACAAAAACATATTTACATATATAAAATGAAAATAACAAAAATAATTCAAGGACCAGGAGAAGGAGGAATGACTTCCTCTTCTACCAACTCCATTTCCTTCTGTTGTAAGGCATTCTGCACAAAATCTTGTTTAGATATTGGTTGATGATAAATTCTAAGTCTATGTCCATTTACAACAAAAGAAATTTGTGAATCATCAATTGTCTTAATTTTAACAGATCCATTATCAAAAGTTGTAACAATTTCATATGGACCTATCCATCAAGTAGTTAATTTACCTTTAACATTTTTGTACCTTGAATCAAAAAGTAATGCCGAGCCACCAGTTTTAAATTGTTTTTGTTTAATGTATCTATCATGCCACTTTTTACGTTGGTTTTGAATTAAAATTATGCGTTGGATAACATCTTGCCTAATCTCGTCTAATTCATTTATTTACAGGATTCGTTGTCTCTGTGCTTCTTCTAGATCCATCCCTAATTGTGCAGCCATACGAAAGGTTTTAACTTGAAATTCAATAGGTAGAAGAACTTGTTTACCATAAACAAGTTCATAAGGTGTATGGCCAGTGGTGTTCCTCCAATTTATTCTATAAGCCCACAAGGCTTTTGGGAGCCTATCTTCCTAGTCTTTGTGGTGTAACTGGATAGTCTTGTAAAATTAGTCACAATAGATCTATTGAACAAGTAAATCAATCACAATGATGTAAAACAAATTGGAGTAAAAACTGTGCAAGAGAGATGCATCAGTGCTCTATAACTTAGAATAGTGAGAATACAATACAATACAATAACAATGACTGAGGAATTCAAATTAACCAAGGAGGTCATTTGAATATACTACATGGAATAGCTTGGCTCCAACTAGGAGTCCTCATCATCAAATCAGTGGAGTCATCAATGCACAAGTAATGGTCAACCAGGTGTCAAACTAAGTCTAGCTGAGTGTGGTAGGTGTAACTAGCACATGTAGGCACTAACTGAATGAAGGAGTCTCAGTGGAGGGCACATGAGGAGCTAACTGGAGTCAGAATAGGCAGTATAGTCTCACTGGAGGTCCAACGGAGTGATACAATTAGTTAGGAGTCAATCTAGCCTTAAATCAAGGAAAGACAACTAGCTAACTGAAGTGAACTGAGTGGTAGGTGAGAGAGGGCGCCTTTCACTAGTGGTAGGTGAATGTAGGGCGCACTAAGAACTAGGAGGGCTAAAACTAAGTGGAAAGAAGCTTCCGGGTGCTGGCAGACTAGGGACTAGGTGCTGGAGGCATCAAATTGGTGACTGGGATGCATGCAAAGTACATAACTGAATGGTGAGATATCCTAACACCCCCCATCAAGCTATACTATGTGATATAAAATAAAATTATAGGGCCCTCGTAACTGAGACCAAAGGTCACCCCAATACAATAATAATCCAAATAAAGAACAGTTCATGAACCGAGGAAATGGAGAAAACCTCATGGGAAAACTCTCCCCTCAAAATGGACTGTAACACAACAAAAGATTTAACTGCTCCAAACTCAAGTAGATATGTCTAGAGGTATCTTACTCTTTGGAATAAATGGATCATGCTCCCAAAACATGTGCTTGAATTATCCATCAATGGATGCAAGTGAATGTGGAGACGTTATGAACTTGCTCTTCATACCAAAAATGGTGAGAAGAAAATTGAAAATATGAGGATGATCCTGGAACCTACGATTCGAACTAAGTGAGGTAGGAATAGCTCCAATCAGATCAAATAGATCTTGAAACTTGAACTTCTTATCAGTGGAAGTTAAATCAGCTCCAAGATTTGACAAATGGTTTCTTGAGATCTCCTTTGAACCGACAGGGGTGAGATCAAAACCAAAATCAGCAAAAATTGCATGAGAATTGAACTCAACTGAATGGTAGTGCACTTCATCTTTAGTAAAACTCTGAGAAACTGTGAAATGATAGAAAAGAAGTATATAGGGGGCATGTAATAAAGCAGGACAAATGATTCACCTCCAAAATCAGATTTTACCTCTAAAACATCAAGTAGATCATTATTTTGCATACTGGCAAACTCATGTGAAAGAGAGGATTCAAGAACCTCTTCGGATTCTAGAGTATGAGCTGGTTTTTCTTGCTCAGAATTCGAAATAGAAGGTAGTGATAAAATGAGTGTTGAATCTACAGTTTCTTCTTCATCTTGAACAATGGTTGAGGCTGAGACATAATCAGAGAGAACACATAAGGAGGTCTCACTGGGCTTGTTCTCCAAATGGCTAGCATGATCCTCTTCTCCCTGCTTTCCAAACACTCTATTGAGTTGGGCCCATAGATCTCTTGTATTTTCAGCAGTAGTACTGAGGTAGCGCATATAAGGAAACATAGCAAGACATATTGTCCCAAAATATGTATCACAATCATTAAGCCAATCATTCTCCTCTTCATCGGAAACAAAATCTCTTGTAATACCAATAAAAACTGCTGCAATGTGAGCAAAAATTGCTCAATCTTCATGAATAATCCCTGTAGAAAAGAAGTCTTGTCCCTTCCATGGCTTTGATACCATGTAAAATTAGTCACATCTGATCTATTGAATAAGTAAATCAATCACAATGATGTAAAACAAATTGGAGTAAAAATTGTGAAGAGAGATGCATCATTGCTCTATAACTCAGAATAGTGAGAATACAATACAATACAATAACAATGACTGATCAATTTGAATTAACCAAGAAGGTTATTTCAATATACTACATGGAATAGCTTGGATCCAACTATGAGTCCTCATCATCAGATATGTGGAGTCATCAATGCACAAGTAACAGTCAACCAGGTGTCAAATTGAGTCTAACTGAGTGTAGTAGGTGTAACTAGCACATGTAGGCACTAACTGAATGAAGGAGGCTCAATGGAGGGTGCATGAGGAGCTAACTGGAGTCAGAATAGGCAGTCTAGTCTCACTGGAGGTCCAACGGAGTGATACAGTCAGTTAGGAGTCAATCTAGCCTTAAATCAAGGAAAGACAACTAGCTAACTGAAGTGAACTTAGTGGTAGGTGAGAGAGGGCGCCTTTCACTAGTGATAGGTGCATGCATGGAGCACTAAGCACTAGGAGGGATAAAACTGAGTGGAAAGAAGCTCCCAGGTGCTGGAAGATTAGGGACTAGGTGCTGGAGGCATCAAACTGGTGACTAGGATGCATGCGGATTCATGCATGCAAAATGCAAAATGCATGCAAAGTACATAACTGAATGATGAGATATCCTAACAATTCTTAGTCAAGATGGCTTCTAACACTTTGTTGGTGGACTCTACCTGACCACTAGCTTGTGAATGGATGGTATGGTGAAGATTTACAATTTCTAATACCATATTTTTCAGTAAGCTCTTTCATTAACTTGGAGGTAAACTGAGATCCTTTATCGGTTACAGTTTTCCTAGGTACACCGAATCGAGTAAATATTTCTTCATATATAAACTCCACTACAGATTTATCTGTGGCTCGGAATAAGGCTTTAGCTTCTACCCACTTGGTGACATAATCTATATAGACTAGAATGTACTTATTTTTATAGGACATAGGAGAAATTGGCCCAACAAAATCTAGAGCCTGTTTTTCAAAATGCTCAATCATAACTTGGGGTTGTAAAGGCATCTCATCAGATGGTGTAGGTCTACCCATTCTTTGGCAACTGTCACATCCTTTGACATGCTTCGAAACATCTTTGAAAATGGTTGGCCAATAATATCCAGAGTACAACACTTTGTATGATGTTCTCTTATCATAAAAATGCCCGCCACAAGGTCCACCATGACATGCATGAAGGATCTCTACCATCTGATCCTCTCGTACACATTGTCTAATAATGAGATTATGACTAGTATGAAAGAGATCATTATCCACCCAGGAATAATTGGAACTTTGAACTATGATCCTACGTTTCTCAGGTGGAGAGAGATGGTTTGGTAGCTTTCTAGTCGCTAAATAATTGGCTATGTCTACAAACCATGGGGTTCGAACAAACACAGCGAACAAATGTTCATCTAGGAAGCTATCATCGACAGGACTAGCATTATTGTCAATTTGAATTCAAGATAGAAAATTTGCTACCACATTCTCTCGATCGGGATGATCAACAATGGTGATGTTAAATTCTTGTAACAAAAGAAGCCACCAAGTCACTCTGCCATTGGTGATAGGTTTATTCATAAAACATCTGATGGCGGAGTGGTCGGTGTGTATAAAAATTTCATATCCTGTGATATAATGATGAAACTTGTTGATGGAATAGACTACTGCTAGAAACTCTATTTTAGTAATAGTGTATTTTGATTCTGCAGGAGTCAAATTTTTACTAGCAAAGAAAATGGAATGTGATGTTTGTCCCTCTTCTTGACCTAAGACTGCCCCTATAGCTATGTCGGAAGCATCAGTGGATATATGGAAGGGAAGGGACCAATTGGGGCCCCTAAGTATTGGTGCCACTGATAACTTTTCCTTCAATGTTTCGAAGGCATGTTGGCAAGGTTCAGTCCATTGGAATTCTATGTCTTTCATGAGCAGCTTGAACATAGGTGCAGCTATCTTAGTGAAATTTTCAATAAAACGTCTATAATAGCCTACATGGCCAAAAAAACTTCTTACTTCCTTCGGAGTTTTTGGAGGAGGAAGATTAACAATTATTTCTATCTTGGAAGGATCCACCTTGATACCTTGAACAGAGACATGATGTCCCAGAACTATGCCCTCAGTTAATAACATCTTATATTTTTCATGACTAAGGGCTAAGTTCGTTTCTTGGCACCGAATAAGAAATGTTGTGAGGTTATCAAGGGCTTCTTGGAAAGTATTGCCATAAACTGTAAAATCATCCATATAAACTTCTACACAATCCTGTATAAGGTCAGCAAAGATTCCTAGAACTGCAAGCTGGAAGGTAGAAGGTGCATTACATAGGCCAAATGGTAACACTCGATAGGCATATGTCCCCCAAGAACAAGTAAAGGTTGTCTTCTCTTGATCTTTAAGTGCTATTAGTATTTGATTGTATCCACTATACCCATCAAGGAATCAAAAATATTGTTTCCCTGATAAGGTGTCTAACACCTGATCGATGAAAGGAAAAGAGAAGTAGTCCTTAAGAGTGGCCTTGTTCAATTCTCGAAAGTTAACACATGTACGCCATTTCCCTGTGACTTTCTTTGGAACAAACACCAGAGGAGACACCCATTTACTGTTAGAATTGGGTAAATAAAACCGACGTTAAGGAGTTTTTGTAGTTCATCTTTTACTATATCCTTTAGGGATGGATTCATTCTTCTCTGGGGCTGCCTAACAGGAGGTATGTTTGAGTCTGTGTAAATGTGGTGGATATAGGTATTTGGGTGTATACCTTTCATATCGGTATATTCCCATGCAAATGCTCCAGTTTGACTCTTGAGAACTTTTAGTAATTTTTTTTGTTGACTCTCATCTAAACCTACATTTATATGTAGAAATTTTTTGGAACTAACCTCACAAGGTATAGTATAGGATCCTAGATGTTCTTTGATTGTGAAGACACAGGGTGTGCTCGTAAATGTTGACAGGCTCATGTTTTCTTGAAATTCATCTCCAAAGATCTAGTCAAGTTAGGAAAAAGACCGAGGAAATTCTATACATGTTGTGGAAGAGATAAATTGATTCAACACATTCTCGTTATTCTGTTCTTGAAGTGCCCAAGAGAAATCACTAAGAAGGGAAAGTTCTTCCAAGTTCTCATCCCCGAAAGGAAAATCTAACCAAAATAGGTTTTTAGTTACTATCTGAGATGGTGGGTATAAAGCTAGTTTTCTTGTAGATAACCCATCAGAGATAATCATCTCTCCATCCCTACATCCTATAAATGCATTGGCAGTAGCCAACCAAGGTCTTCCCAAAATAATGGGGTGACCTTTGGAAGGGTCTTTTGATTCTATGATCATGACTTCCACAGGATATTCCCATGAAGATACTGATACAATGATGTCATCTAAGATCCCAACAGGTTGCACCATCATGCGATCTGCTAGTTCTAGCATTGTTGGGGTAGGGTGGAGGAACTATCCTAAATTGAGAGTTCCTAAAACTACGGTAGTCATTAGATTAATAGCATCTCTTAGATCAATAAGTGTGTTCCCTATGGCAGTGTTATTTATGATAACAGTCACCACAGGGTTTCTTGTGTTGATGTATATGTAACTTCAGAATGTATTTCACCTGTGTATTTCATTTATGTATATTGTACTCCTATAGAGATGTGTTATTCCTCTATAAGGAAGTGTCGTCATTTGTATTGACAAGTGTCACAAGTGTCATAACTTGCCAATGGGTTATTAGACCACCATGTGTGGGGTCGGCCCTGATTAAGTTAACATTGGGTAATTATGCTAAGCTAGACAAGTTGGCCCCATAAGTTTATTGGGAAGTCAAGACAAGTATAAATAGAGATCGGGAGATCTCTATTTTGATCATCTCATTATCTCACTCTACATCACTTGGAAAGTGGCGCACATGTGAGGAGGAGGATCAGCTGCTAGGAGGAGACTATATCTGTGTACTTGGGTTGTACTTTGGTTGTATTATTGCTCTATTTATCTCTGAGGAAGTTGTGGGGTTTTTCACCTTAGGGTTTTCCCCACGGAAACTCTGTGTGTCTATTATCTCTTATGTTTGCATATTGTGATGATTGATATGCTTGCTATGATTGATATGCATTGATATACTATACATGTTATTCTCTCAGTAAAGATCCTATACTATATTGAATTAATGCTCAAATATTAACATGGAATCAGAGCTAACCTGAGAAGAAGACACTGTGCAGCTGCGGAAGCTAGGGCTTCTTGTTTTTGGGTTTCTCTCCACATATTTTGGAAAAGCAATATGATAAATTGACTCTCCTCAGCAAGGTGAATCCTTCTGTCCAATTAGAATTCAATTCTAAGCACTTTCAGTTTTGGCCCTATAAATTAGGGTTTCCCCAAAAATAGGAATTTCCAAAATATGAAGACATAGCTGGAAGCTCCTTGAAAAAATCGAAGTTTAGAGCATTGTATTGAGATTTTTGGCTGCGTAAATCTCCGAGAAACTCAAACCCTAATTCAGGGTCCTCCCTAGTGAATCCAAGATATTGAAAAGCATTTCTGAAGGGTGAATCGTTGCAGTTTTCAAATTCTGAATACACCAGGCTAGTCAGATCATTAAGGCACATCTTTCTATCCTTTTGTTAGGAACCTATGTCAACCCTTCTCTTTACTATGTTAGTCTATTGTTGTTGGACGCATGTGCTTTGTAAGTCGTCCCGTAGTATTTGTTGATCCATAGTTTATATTAGCCCATAGTATTGACCCATAGTATTGGACACATATGCTTTGTAAGTCATCCCGTAGTATTATATGTCCCATGGTTTTGACTCATAGTATTGGGCATAGACTTAGTATATAAGTGTGTGTTGAGGTCATTGAAGGCACCGTGAAGTTAATTGTATTGAGCTTGCTCAAAGGAGGTTGCCCCCTCGAAGTGGCCCGTGATCAATATAAAAGTGATTCTGTTCTATTATTTCTGATATCTCGTGTATTTGCATTAATTAATTATTGCAGGTTCATCACATCTAGTATCAGAGCACTTTCTTGGGCTCGTTGGGTGGAATTTCTGCCAAATTTTTTTTCCCATCTGTTGCAGCTCCGAATTTGGGAATAATCCCTATCCACTTAATTGTGGGAAGTACTTGGGCATAATCCCTAAAACTCGTTGTGAGGAGTACCACAGGAACTCCAAAGTAGCTGGCCCATTGAGAGGACCTGCCAGCGAAAAGGGCAACGAACCCTACCTGATTGACTAGTTCCCACCCGTGAGGTAAACCAAGAGTTGTCGTTTGTGGCAAAGCGATTATCAGTATTACCTGAGCCGTGGAGTGAGGGGTACTGCCCCAATACACAAGCCGTCAGACATCATTGTTGGCCAAGTGAAACACCTGAACTGTTAGGAAGCCATACATACCTGGGGTCCATATCTATTTTCAGTTGAACTGTTGTCAATCACTTCCACTCCAGATCTAGCCGTTCCAGATCCAGTCATCGTTTCAGATCCAACCGTTTTTTATCCCTTCCGTGCCATTGCGCCGCTATTGCCGATCCATTTCTGGAAAATAAAAATAAAAATAAAAAATAGTTTTTTCTCCATATCTCCCTTGTTTTCACTCTGTTTCCCTTGAAATTTTCGGGGAACCCTTGTCATTCCATTCTACATCTTTCATTCCTGAAGAACCTATCCCCAATTCCCCTTCCCAAATCCTGAAATCCCACATTTGTCTATTTTTAGGGTTTGCCATAACTTCCTCAGATTTCACCCAATCACCTTCAAATTTTACCACGGAGTTCCTTTCTGAATTCTGCTTCTTTGTCCCTCTTTGTCAAATTTTCTCATTCTCTCACCCCACTTCTGAAATCCCCCTTTTTGCTTTCTTGTCCTTTCGACAGTGTCCAAAATCTAGTCAAACCCCAATTACCCATCAGATTGTTTCCCCAATCCACATTTCCCTTTACTAAATTAGCTTCTGTTTGTGTTTTTCTACCCATTCCACCCAAAAAAAAAACCTGGTTATGGTTGTCACCCGTGCAGGAGCACACACCATGGAGGAAGCACTTGCAGCCATCCAAACCAAACTCCAAGATCTGGATGAAAAATTTCTCAGCCTCCATCTTCAGCATTCAGTCATGAACAATACCAGACAGCTAGAATCTTTTGCAGCCACCGGGTTCTCTTCTTCTATCAATTTTCGTGGGCCGAAGCTTGATTTTCCTCGCTTCAATGGTACTGATCCGACTGGATGGATATACCGAGCAGAACAATATTTTAGTTTGCATAATACTTTTGATGTTCAGAAAGTTCCACTTGCATCCTTTCATTTGGAACAGGAAGCCCTTCAATGGTACCGTTGGTACATCAAAGCTCATCCCGAGCCAAACTGGACATATTTTTGCCAACTCATTTTGCCACAATTTAGTCCTAGTGATTTTGACGACTTCACAAGAGCACTCACTAAACTTCACCAAACTGGCACAGTGAGAGAGTATCAGATGGAATTTGAGAAACTAGCCAATCACACAGAAGGATTGTTTGATGAGTTCTACAGGAGTTGTTTTATCAGTGGTCTCAAGGATGAAATCCGCTCAGAGGTCAAAATGTTTTGTCCCAACACATTGATGGAAGTCCTAGGGTTTGCTAAGCTGGCCGAGGACAAGATCGCAGCTCAACAACACTCCAAACCCACCTTTGTTCCCTTCAGAAATATGGGTTCCCAACGACCTCCCATCACGCCTGCTCCTCAACCAACTCCTATCAAGAATTTGTCTAAAATAGAAATGCAGGCACGCCGAGAAAAAGGGCTTTGCTATAATTGTGATGAGAAATTCACTCGGGGACATAGATGTGTTCAACAAAATCTCTATCTCTTGGATGTGGATTCTCCGCCTGCCTTAGAACTTGGTGAAGAAGCTACAAATACAGTAGATGATTAGGTCGACATTCAACACCTGCCTGTTGACACCCCATCTCAGGACGACCCACCCAAGATCTCTCTCCATGCTGTAACCGGCGTCACCACCCCACAAACAATGCGGGTCAGGGGATACTTCAAGAAGCTCCCTCTTACCATACTCATTGATTTTGGTAGTATTCATAACTTCATTGACCCTTGGATTGCCAAACAGGCTGATTGTTTTGTCCATCCTTGCTCCAACTTTGAAGTCATGGTTGCCAATGGGGGCACCTTACCTTGCAAGGGGAAGTGAAACAATGTGCGTATCTCTATGGAATATTATAACCTACGCTCTAACATGTTTTCCTTGTCCTTAGGCGGATGTGATGTGGTTTTGGGCGTTCAATGGTTACCCACACCTGGCCCCTTCTTATGTGATTTTGCTGAACTTTGGATGTAGTTTAAAGTCAATGGGGCACAACACAAATTTATGGGCTTACAACCAGGGTCTCTCTGCATCATCAGTTCACATCGCCTGGAAAAAATCCTTAAGAAGAATTCACATGGTGTCATCGCTCAGCTCAATTTCATTTAGATGCACCCATCAACAGTCTCCACTACTTCCTTGGATAGATATGCAGGTATTTTTGCTGAACCAATGTGCTTGCTGCCTTCAAGAGACCTTTCTGGTAAGAATGTAGCCACATATACCTCTCAGCAGGAAATGATGGCTATTTTGCATGCAGTACAGAAGTGGCAGCCATACCTATTAGGGAATTATTTCTGCATCAAGACTGATCTCCCAAGTTTGGAAAATTTTCTGGAACAATGGGTCTCCTCCCCAACACACCTGCAATGGGTTATCCAACTCATGGGTTATCCCTATGTGATCACTTACAAGAAGGGTAAGGACAATATGGTGGAAGATGCTCCTTCTCGCACAATTGATGACCCAGTTTCTCTTACAGCTCTTTCTCTGCTTGTTCCAAATTGGTTGCAATATGTTCAACAGGGCTATCTCTTCTATGAACTCCATGCTTCTTCATCAACAGGGCACTCTGGGTTCTGCAAAATGTATGACCGGGAACAATGTAACTTCTTTTGGCCGGGACTAAAAATGACAATTCAACAGATGGTGGCTAATGATGATACTTTCCAAGTCAACAAGGGGGAAATGACACTCCTTTCGGGATTGCTCAAACCCTTGCCCATCCCTACATAGCTTTGGCCAACTATTTCTATGGATTTCCTGGCAGCGCTCTGGTGGTACAATACCACATCTCAAAGGACATCATATGAAGCATTCTATGGAAAAACACCGCCAGTTATTCTTCCATACACCCTTAGCAGCTCCCCAGTTCAGGAAATTGACTCGGTTCTTCGCAACCGCGATCAGATTCTTCTCATTTTGCAGGACAATCTTCACATGGCCAGAATTAGCCTGAAACAACAAGCTGATCAGCACCGTTCTGAGCGCATTTTCCATGCAGCTGACAGGGTTCTTCTTTATCTACATCCTTCCAAGCAATCCTCCTTGACACTCCCAAGGCATCAGTGGCCCAAAATGAAAACCATGGATGCTACCAGGGAACCACTCCTTCAGATTCTACAGCAATTCCTCCAACCAAAGCTTTGAGGACAAAGCTTTTTCTAAGGGAGAGGGGATGTTAGGAACCTATGTCAACCCTTCTCTTTACTATGTTAGTATATTGTTGTTGGACACATATGCTTTGTAAGTCATCCCGTAGTATTTGTTGATCCGTAGTTTATATTAGCCCATAGTATTGACCCATAGTATTGGACGCATATGCTTTGTAAGTCGTCCCATAGTATTATATGTCCCATGGTTTTGACTCATAGTATTGGGCATTGAGTTAGTATATAAGTGTGTGTTGAGTTCATTGAAGGCACCGTGAAGTTAATTATATTGACCTTGCTCAAAGGAGGTTGCCCCCTCGAAGTGGCCCGTGATCAATATAAAAGTGATTATGTTCTATTATTTCTGATATCTCATGTATTTGCATTAATTAATTATTGCAGGTTCATCACACCTTTCAGAAAGTTGAAATTCACATTTTGAATTTTTAGGGTTTCTCTGTCAAATCCTAACTCAGCTCCAGATCTGGATTTCTGCAAATCAAGTGGTAAGACCTAAAACTCTTTCTATTTCCATTTGAAGTACTCTTTAAGATGTCTCACAACACCAAGCTTGAGGATAAGCTTGAAAGGGATGATAACTTTCGAGCCTGGAAGTATAGGATTGGGTTAATCCAGGAAGAAAATGAATTGGACACCTACATCAGCTCTAAGGTCCCTATCCCAGAGGATGAAGAGGCAAAGTCGTTGCATAAGAAGAACTTGGATAAGGCAAAGAGGATCATTGTTGATTCTATTAAAGACCATCTCATACCACATGTGTCATTTCTAAAGACACCCAAGGATATGTTTGACTCCCTAACCAAGCTATTTGATGACAAGAACATAAATCGGAAGATGACTCTGTGGAATCAATTGAAAGGGGTCAAAATGTTGAATGGAGAGACCATTCAATATTTTTTCTCCAAGGTCTCTCAGATCAAGGAACAACTCTATGCTGTGGATGAAGTAGTGGACAATGGTGAACTTGTTATGACCACTCTGAATGCCCTACCTAGGTCATGGGATTCCTTTATTCAAGGAATCTGTGCAAGAAAGAAATTGATCTCCTTCAGTAGACTGTGGGAGGAGTGTTCACAAGAAGAGTATAGGCTTGTAGCCCGAGAAGAAAAGATGGGAAATGAAGACCAAGCTCTTGCAGCTCACACCAAAAGAAGCAAGCCTAAGAGAGAGCCATCTCATAACAAAATATCTTCACACCACAATTACCATAAAGATAAGAAAGATCTCAGGTGCTTCACATGCAATGAGAAGGGACACTTTGCTACAAATTGTCCCAAGAAGAAGAAAGACAACAACTACAACTTCAACAACAACAAGAAGAACAACAAAAGAAGATATCATGCTCATGCTGCTGAGGATGATGAACCTCCCAAGAAGAAGACTAGAGCAGAAAGTGATGAGGATGACTCATCAAGTGAAGATGAATATGTTCTAATCTCTGCTCTCACAGGTACTATCTCTCATGGTTGTAATGATTGGCTTATTGACAGTGGGGCTTCCAAACACATGACTAGGTTTAAAGAATCTTTTGTAAATCTATATGAACATGAGTCACCCCATAAGGTGAAACTTGGGGATGACTATCAATATCCTATCAAAGGAAGTGGTGAAGCCTCCTACAACCTAGACTCTGGGAAGTCTTTGAAGATGAAAGAGGTTCTATATGTACCTGGGCTCAAGAAGAACCTACTCTCCATATCTGCATTGGATGCAAAAGGCATGAGGGTTGCATTTGTAGATGGCCAACTTCTAATGTGGCCAAAAGGTAAGACTATAGATGATGCAGTGGTGATTGGAGAGCAAGAGGGAGGATTGTATAAATTAAAGGGACAACCTGAACATGCCATGGTACATGAATCCATGGAGCCAAATGAACTTTGGCATAGAAGGCTTGCTCATGTGCACTATAGAGCACTACCAATTGCAAGCAAAGTTGTAGAGGGTCTTCCTGAAATCAAGACCAAACATGAAGGTGGTTGCAAAGGATGTGCAAAAGGAAAGAACATAAAGAAGGCATTTCCAAGCAGTGAAAGCAAGGCAAAAGGAATCTTGGAAATCATCCACTTTGATGTATGCGGTCTGATGTCATCCAGCTCTCTGAGTGGATATGTTTACTATGTCTCTTTCATTGATGACTTCTCCAGGAAGACTTGGGTTTACTTCTTGAAGAACAAGGATGAAGTATTTGATAAGTTCAAGGAATTCAAAACCTTGATGGAGAACCAAATTGATAAGAAGATCAAAACATTCAGATCCGACAATGGCAGAGAATTCACTTCAAGAGATTTCAAGAAGTTATGCAGTGATTCAGGGATTAAGAGGGAGTTGACTGCTCCTTACAATCCACAACAGAATGGAGTTGCAGAAAGGAAGAATCGAACAATCATGGAAGCAGCACAAGAAATGATGCATGACCAAGATCTACCTATGCATCTATGGGCAGAAGTAGCTAGGACAACTGTATATGTGAAGAACAGAACACCTCACAAGATATTGGACAACAAGACACCAGAAGAGGTCTTCTCTAGTAAAAGACCTGAAGTCAACCATCTCAAGATATTTGGTTGTCTAGTATATACACATGTTCCAAAGGAAAAGAGGACAAATCTAGATCCTTCAGGGAAGAAGGGTATCTTGGTGGGTTACAGTGAAAGCTCGAAGGCTTACAGAATATACTTTCCAGGGTTCAAGAAGATTGATGTGAGCAGGGATGTAACATTTGATGAAAACTCAGCATTCATCAAATCAAGGAAGACACCTGTTGAAGATCATGAAGAACTAAAGGAAACCAAATTTCAAGACACTACCATGACTAAAGCAATTCCAGATGCTGATTGTGAAATTGAAGATCCGCAAGAACCTGTAGATCCACCACATGAGAAGGACTCTCACAAGAGGAAACCTGCATGGGCTAGAGAGATCATTCAAGATGCAGAAAGGTATGGCATTCTAGAAGAAGAACATAGAGCAAAGAAGAGAACTAGATCACATACCAACTATGTTGCTTTACTCCATGATATTATGAACAAAGAACCTTCCAGTTATGAAGAGGCGGTGGAAAAGAAAGAATGGAAGGATGCCATGGTCGAGGAATATCAGTCGATCATGAAGAATGATGTTTGGGATGTAGTCCCAAGACCTGAAGGGAAGTCTGTTGTGACTTCTAAATGGATCTACAAGATCAAGCATGCTACAGATGGTAGCATAGAAAAATACAAAGCAAGATTTGTAGCTCGTGGCTTCTCACATAAAGAAGGAATTGACTATGAAGAAAATTTTTCTCCTGTAGTGAGATACACTTCCATTAGATCAGTACTTGCTCTGGCTACACTGATGAAATGGAAGATACACAAGATGGATATCAAGACTGCTTTCTTGAATGGTGTAGTCGAGGAGGAAGTGTATGTGGAGCAGCCACTTGGTTTTGAGACACATGACAGGAAGTCATATGTGTGCAAGTTGAAGAAATCCTTGTATGGCTTGAAGCAAGCTCCTAGGACTTGGTATGGTAGGATGGACAGTTTCCTATCTAGTTTGGGCTTTACCAAGAATAAAGCGGATTCCAACCTTTACTACAAGGTTGAGGAAGGCAATCCTGTGATACTACTCCTGTATTTGGATGACCTGTTAGTTACAGGTAATGATAGTTTGATTGCTGATACCAAGAGGAAACTTGTTTCCGAGTTCAAGATGAAGGACTTGGGGATGATGCACTATTTTCTAGGCATGGAGGTGTGGCAGAGTGCAGATGGGATCTTCCTTGGACAAGGGAAGTATGCAATAGATATCTTGGAGAGGTTCGGGATGATGGACTGCAAGGCCATGGCCACACCTATGGCATCGAACCTGAACCTTTTGTGTGATGCTTCATCTTATCCAGTTGATGTCACTGTGTATCGTCAGATGATTGGGTCCTTGATGTACTTGATGAACACGAGACTAGATATCTGCTTTGCGGTGAACACATTGAGCCAGTTCCTAATAGATCCCAAAGGTTTTCACCTGGTTGCTGTAAAGCATATTCTGAGGTACCTGAAGGGTACGGTTGACTATGGGCTCAAGTATGATGCGAATCAAAAGTTTAACCTATAGGGTTATGTTGATTCAGACTAGGCAGGCAGTGCTGCAGATAGGAAGAGCACTTCTGGGTGCTGCTTCAGTATGGGATCAGGCATGATCTCTTGGTTTAGCAGGAAGCAGTCCTGCATAGCACTGAGTACAGCTGAGGCAGAGTATATTGCAGCTTGTTCAACTAGTTGTGAGGCAGTATGGCTGAGGAAGCTACTATCTGAGTTATTTGATCTACCGTTGGAGGCTACTGGTATCTTTTGTGACAACCAGAGTTGTGTGAAACTGTCTGAGAACTCGGTGTTCCATGACAGGTTGAAACAAATTGAGATCAAATATCACTATATTAGGGATATGGTGTAGAGAGGAGAAGTGAAGCTCTTGTATGTTGCGACGGATGAGCAGATTGCAGATGTACTGATGAAACCACTAGCCAGAGTGAATTTTGAGTACTTCAGAGAGAGGCTTGGTGTTCTTCAGATTGATGACACTTCGAGGAAGAAGTGATGGACACATTCGCTGAAGCCATTTCAAGCATGGTGAGAGGAGGATCCTTCCATGACTATGGATGTAAGAGTTGGATGATGACCATTAGGACGATTCTTTAGTTACTGCTCTGTATATGCATCATGTTGGATGTTGGATATGATCAGTTGGATCATTTATCTGTATATGCATCATGTTGGATGCTGGATATGATCAGTTGGATCATTTATATGTATGTACGCATCATGTTGGATGCTGGATATGATCAGTTGGATCATTTATATGTATGCATCATGTTGGATGTTGGATATGATCAGTTGGATCATGTGTATGTATTTGTATATGTATAAGGTGGATACATTGTATAATCAGGTAGATCATGTATGATGATATGTATCAGGCAGATACTGTGTATAAATCAGGTGGATGCATTGTATGATCAGGATGATCATGGATGATGAGCTTCAGGATGTTGCTCCAGATGACATGTGTTAGGACGATGCAGTGATGATGATCAGGATGATCATGTGATGATGTACATTAGGATAATGTATGGTGAGTATTAGGTTGATACTCTATGGCCGTGGACAGGTTGTGCAGATAAGCATATAATAACGCCCTGGGAGATTTGCATATACTCTTTCAAGGTTTTTCCTATGGCATATAATAATGCAATGGGATATCTGGCAAATGCTCTTTTGAGGTTTTGCTTTGGGAGGACATATAATAGCGCCCTGGGAGGTTTGCAGATTCTCTTGCTAGGTTTTACCGCGGGCATATAATAGCTCCCTGGGAGATCTGGCAAATGCTCTTTCAAGGTTTTTTCCTATGGCATATAATAGCGCCTTGGGAGATCCAATAGGTTGGGATGTGTTCCCCTAATAATTCCTAGGATGCTCTTTCGAGGTTTTTCCATGACCACATGTAATATCGCCCTGGGAGATCCGATAGGTTGGGATGTGTTCCCGTAATAAGTCCTGCGATGCTCTTTCGAGGTTTTGTGGTGACCACATATAATAGCGCCCTAGGAGATCTGATAGGTTGAGCTATGTGCTTGTAATCAGTCCTGGGATTCTTTTTCGAGGTTTTGTGGTGGGGTCACATGTAATAGCTCCCTGGGAGATCCAATAAGTTAGGGTGTGTGCCCGTAATAAGTCTTGGGATGCTCTTGCGAGGTTTTGTGACGCACGTAATAAGTCCTAAGTATTCCACAGTATGGCCAGTGATGATGAAGACCTGTAGGTGGTGGGCCTACATCCAGTATGAAAAAGGACTAGCTCTATAGAACTTCCTATGACAAGTAGATTCAGAGATTGATTGAGATAGCAGCAGCAGTGATGATGACGATGATTCGAGGACGACGATTCACTGATGATGATCCAGAGAAGAAGACTTGTGCTAGCAGATCTATGTCGATAAATACCTTCCTATTTAAGAGGAAGTGTAGATGTATATGTAACTTTGGAATGTATTTCACCTATGTATTTCATTTATGTATATTCTACTCCTATAGAGATATGTTATTCCTCTATAAGGAAGTGTCGTCATTTGTATTGACAATTGTCGCAAGTGTCGTAACTTGCCGATGGGTTATTAGACCACCATGTGTGGGGTCGACCCTGATTAAGTTAACCTTGGGTTATTATGCTAAGCTAGTCAAGTCGGCCCCATAAGTTTATTGGGATGTCAGGACAAGTATAAATAGAGATCAGGAGATCTCTATTTTGATCATCTCATTATCTCACTCTACATAACTCATAAAGTGGCACACATGTGAGGAGGAGGATCAACTGCTAGGAGGAGACTATCTCTGTGTACTTGGGTTGTACTTTGGTTGTATTATTGCTCTATCTATCTCTGAGAAAGTTGTGGGGTTTTTCACCTTAGGGTTTTCCCCACGGAAATTTTGTTTGTCTATTGTCTCTTATGTTTGCATCTTGGGATGATTGATATGCTTTCTATGATTGATATGCATTGATATACTGTAAATGTTATTCTCTCAGCAAAGATCCTATAGTATATTGAATTAATGCTCAAATATTAACATCCTGGATTTGAATACTTTGCGATTCTAGGTTGATTTGCTCTGCAATCTGACATTTCTCCTATTACATGAATTGTTGGAGGGTATTTTTTGTTTTCTCCCTGGTGTTTTAATATAGAGTTCCTTTATTACTTTACTATATATTGGGATATCCTTAATGGCTTGTAACAAAGAGATCTTAATACAAATATTTTTCAATTCATTAATGATATCATACTCTAGATAAGTTATAGGTTTTTCTATTACGAGACGCTCTAGATATGGGGGTGATCTTTGTCCTGTAATTACTTCTTTATGTGGATGGTTGTGTGTTGAATATTTAGGAATAACCACATCTTCATGAATAACATCATTCAAAACTTCGTTAGGTATGTCTTCTTCTTCATTGTATTCTTGGATAACAATTGATGACTTGGGTTGATCTTGCAAAACTCTTCAAGACCGTAGTTGAATATCATGTATTGGTGGGGTCGAAATGGCATATGATGGAAGAGGTAACAACCCAATTTTTTTAAGACCTTGGGTTGGTTTGTTGCTAGGGTTCGGTATCGGTTGTCCAAGTAATATTGTGGGTCTTGGAGGGTTCATGTTCTGGAAATGGTGAGGTTGATTTGGGATAGGGGGTAGTGAAGGAGATGCAAATCCAGGCAAACATTGCTGGATATTAGGTGGGTAAGGATAGTTAGGCATAGGAGGAGGTGGTTGAGCATAAGCTTGTCCTATCCATCCGTGTGGCCATTGTTATTGTTGAGAATTTTGAGGAGGGTAGTGAGGTGGCTAGTTTCCCCAACCTGAAGTGTTCCATTGTTGAGGAGGTTGGTAAGGATAATAATAGGGTGGAATTTGTGATAGATCTTGGTATGATGATTGATCTCTAGGTTGCCAAGGCCTCCTAGATGATTCACCAAAGTTTCCACTCTTATACACAGCTTGGAATCCAGACAATGATGCACAATTATTAGTCGGATGTTCTTCTGTACAAAGGTGACAAACTGAAACATTGTTCAATGGACATTCTCGTTGGGGATGTTTAGTTCTACACCTAGGAAAGAAAACACTCATTGTTGCCCGCTCTTCATCTTGTCTCTTTTTAGCTTGTAGTGCATCTAGTTGAGAACCCATAGCTCCTAAGATATTTGTTTTGAAATTTTCTAATAGGTTTTCCAATTCTACCCTTGTAACTCCACCAGGACTGGATGTGTTTCCTTTTAGGTTCCTAGCATAAGATTCTCGAAAGTGTCTTCCACTTTTCCCTCTGCTCCTACAGTAATTCCTACATAGTTCACAAATCTTTGAAAAAGGATTATGAGATATGTCTCTTGCTTCCATGAGATTAAGGTTTTCTAAGAATTCTTCTGAGATTCCCTTGAGGAAGAGTGTTCTTACTGCATCTTCCCGAAGATCAGTATATTTAGATTTATGTAACACATAGTTAAATATTTCGAGATAGTCTTCTAGGCTCTCGTCTTCAAGTTGCTGTATTTTAAAAATATCATTGCGAGAGTCCCTAGGTTTACAGTAATCCTGATATTTCCGTAGAAATGCAGTCTTCATGTCTTCCCAAGTTCTAATACTAGATTCTCCTAACCCCATGAACCATCGAAGAGAAGAATCTTTTAATCTGGCGGGAAAGAGTTTTATTCTTTGGCCATCTTGTAGGTAATTATAGCTCCTACACAAAATGTCAAATTTGAATAAGAATGTATCCATATCCTCACTACTCTTCCCATATAAGGTTGGTAGTGAGGAGGGATGGATGTTTTTCATAGTTATATCTTGTGCAGTGTCTAGGATAGGGAATCCAAAAGTACCTTCAGTTCTAACATCTCCTTCTCCTTCGTCTTGTTGTACATGATATTCATTTTCATCCTCCATGAATATTCAATTGCCAAAGAGAGAATACTTAGGTTGATCATTTCTTGGTGAATATGGGATGTCCCAACGTTCTGTTTCAGGGAAAATGTTTCCCTTTTAAAGAGAGGAATTATCAGCTATGTGGGAGTCCAGTTTTTTAGGTCCTACAGTTGTTATATCAATCTGTGAGATGACTATGTTCACATGATTCTCAAAAAGAGAGTCTACTTGTGAAGGATTAAAAAAATCGACTAAGTTTGGACCCCCTACTATTGGAAAAGTAGTGTCTTTGGGTTTTTGGACTAATGGAGGGTTGGGAGATTCTGAAGTTTTATCCGTTTGAGTTTGCTCTTGTCTAAGTTCAGTCTCAATATGAGCTTGAGGTTCCTATGGAATTTATTTATGAACAGACTTTTCTGATGTCCCTATGGTTTCCCCTAATTGATTTCTAGAAAGGATTTCCTTTGCTTTCCAAGTAGGACTATCCCCTTTAGGTGTCTTTCGATACCTTTCTGTTGAGTTAGTAGTTGGGTTGGCACACCCCCCATATAGGTTAGTGGGAATTTTAGTAGGAAGGATAGCTTTAATAAATCTACCTTGTGAATCTCTAGACCTATTCATGAAAACAAAACTATAACTAAAATAAATTCTAACTGCATTACTACTACTACTGGCTTTTGGGGATTCCTGTTATAATAGATGCACAGGTTCTTACCTCTCGTCTTACCGCTCACCCGCCACCAGCCTATTTCTAAACTTCAAAGCGAAAAATTCAAATCTATAACTAATTTTCAAAGGAGAGTTCTACCTATCTACAGCTGAGTTCTACCTATCTACAACTGAATTCTACCTATCTACAACTCCTCGGCAACAATGCCAAAATGTTGAGTTGTATTTACTATCTTAAAGAATCACTAAAATATTTAATTATCGACCAGGGTTGGTAATCTTAGAGTTGTGGCATAGTATATGCTGAGGTATAATGGGGCCTAAGTTTCAGCTCGACAGACCTTACAAAATGTTTAATAAAGAAAAGATCGAAAGATATTTCAAAATGAAAAACCGAGTCAAACTTTAGAAAAACAACAAAGGAACTAATTAAACCTAATTTAAACCAACATATCAGAATAGTATCAAGCTATACTACTCTATTCTATGACTAAATAATGGGAAAAGAACAAATACTGATAAAAAAGCAAACTACTTTTTATGAAAATGGAAACTACTTGACTAATGACAAAAACTACAAACTACTTAGTGAATTCAACAACTATTCATGTATTCAGTTAACACTTCAAGATTACACTATAGTATCTAATTCCATTTTCCTTGATGTTGTATGTCAAATGTGATAGGAACTGGGGTGAATGTATCGTAATTAATTTCGAATGTAACAACAAAACAAAATGGAAGTAAATCTAACCTAATTTCTACAAAGAGATGTAAACTACAAAGAGACCAATTACAATTAACTTTAAACACTACGATCTATCTTATATCCATAAGCAAAATGATATGAAACTAATGAAATCTAGAAGCAAGTAGAAAACTAAATAAATATATTTACTTGAACTGAATTTGATTTGGAAGCAAGTAGAAAACTTGATAAAGATATTTATTATAGAGCCAAGTAGAAAACTTGATAAAGATATTTATTTCTAAAACAAACTCTATTTCATGAACATCTTCATTAATTGTATGAATGGGAAAACTGATCCTATGCTTTACAAAGAAACTATCAAACTTAAGATAACTTGGAGAATGAAATTATTAACTCTAATTCGAAATAAACCTTTAGAACATATAATAAATTATACTAAGAATAAAATTGATAGATTCTAGAATAGTAACCTATTGGCAAATCAAACATGAAAGACATAACTTGAAAAGCAATAAAAACAAAGTTAAGGAGGATGAAATGGAAACTAAGAATGATGACAAAACTTAATTAAAACTCTATGTAATAGGAAACAAGATCTTAATTACAGTTAAGAATGCTAATTAAAGGAAAGAAACATTACAATTGAAAAGCCTAAGAAACTGAGTTCTTAATAAACATAAAACATTGTAGAAAGGATGAAAGTCCGAATGACGATCCAAATTACTGTCTGAATGACAGTCCAGATGGAGGAAAACGATTTAAACTAGGGAAAGAAGCAGTTTGGATGATCTTAACTACCAACTGTCTAATGCATATGATCCTACAATGCAAAGAAGTCAGAGAGAAGACTATTGAGAAGCTAAGATAGCAAGAGATAACCTATTCTAATCATTGTTTAAAGAAATAAACTATTTCTATGGCCGAATGAAACAAAACTAAGATATGAATAAGGCTAACCTACAGCTGCAGGAAAAGAACTAACATAACTAATTTTAATTATGAACTAAACCTGAAACAACAACTAAATACACTCTATCTAATTGCAGAAGACTGAAAGCAAACTATCTAATTGCAAAAGACTGAAAGAAAACTATAAACGCTATGCTTGGTCGACCATTATCAATTCTGAAAAAGTAATTAAGCTAGCAACAAAATACAGATTACAGAAAAAATAAGGAAATGGCATATACAGGAAAACATAATTAATTACATACACTGGAGAATGAACTATTTACTTGTAGAAAGGAAAATAGAAACTATACATAAGAACCTTCGGTTGATGAGGGGCCCTTCCCAGCAATCAGAGATGGAAACTAAATCAATTTAGTCACCAACAATAGAATATCGACAGTAAAATTCAGGAGCTTCCATTAACTGAGAAAATTATACAACGTTTCTATGAATTACTTGATAGCGTAAATGCCTATATCTACTGTCTTATATGTCGTCTATTTTTCGTTTGCGTTTCTCCAAAGGAGACGTCTATTTATAAGTTTTCAATGGGAGAGAGGGTCGACATAGTCAACCTCTCTAAAACTAGAAGTCTTATCGTCTATACAACGACTGCTTAGTGGTTGATGACAGTGCAAAGGCATCTTCCTAATTCTACGGCGTCGATCCCCTTTGACACGAACAGCTGTGAGTCGGTTTCCTTCCATTGTGGGCAGATAATGTGTTGGCAGGCTGAGCATGGGAGAGCAAGTATATTTTGGAACGTCGACGTGAGTAGAGGTGCATGCTGTCAGCTAAGCGAATGGGAAAGACAGATCTTCTGGAGTGTTGACGTGAGCAGGATGTGTGTTGTCGAGCTCGGCGAGCAAGGAAGCGAATATTCTAGAGTGTTGACTCACCAACCATAACCACCACGTTTTTAATAGAACTCATATTTTTTATTTTTTCTTTAATGGGCAAGAATATGCCAACCGACGATTCAGCGGGCAGAATGAAGGGCTGAACGACGAGCTAGATGCGGCTGAGCGTTTGCAACGAGAACACGAGTCTGAACGGAGGTCCAATTGAAACTTATAACCTGCAAGCCGAAATATATTTTCCAAATGAGTCACAAAACATTAAAGTAATATTAATAAACCATGAAAATAATGATATTTAGCCAAGATTTACATGATATGTAAATACGATCAGACCTGGGTCTGATTGACGGTTTGAATGGTAAGAAGAGTGATTTAGTATATCAGAATAGTGAAAATAATGCCACTTAGAGTATACTTGGTGATAAAAATTAGTGACAACATGGACACCAACAATGGGCCCTACCTACAATATAATGATGAAAATGATTGTCTTAGCCTTTAGGGCCTAAAATAAGCGTTTAGGTTCATGAGGCACACATAAGATCCAAAACATCAATGCAAGCCCTGTATAAGATTTTTTTTTCATATGAGTATAATATCAACACCTTTATAATGTTTTTTGCACCACAAATGGGTTATAGGGACTTGAATGTGGTTTGAGGTTAACATTATCATTTAAAGGCCTAAAAGATGATTTTAGCACCCATGGACAATGCAAAGATTCCTAAAAAAACATAGATGCCCTATAAAGGGAGTATTTGTCGCACCAATGAATATGGATTCCATGACGAGGTTGTGTGTACCAAGTATGAGTCCAAGGCCCTAGCCATGTTCTAAATATGAAAATAAATGTCCTTTGGCCTAGAATATACTAGGGACCATGGGCGATGAGAATGGTATCAAACCACCATATATGCCCTATAAAGAACATACTTGGCCTATGAGTGTAATATGGGTGTCATTATAAAGTTTTATCACCATAGATTGTTCTTTGTGCCCTAATTATGGTTCAAGGATGAAACCAACATATTTGGGCTTAAAAGTTTTGTGCACCACAAATATAGATTGGGAGATTAACTATGCCTCAAGGAGAATAGTAGTGTCTTAGGATACCTGATATTGTATTTGGAGACATCCTCATAGTCATGCAAGAGACCCAAGATTGTATTTGGAGACACTGTGTATTTGGTTTACTAATTATGTTACGAGACTATCAATTATGTATTTGAACTTGCTTTCATTTGTGATTTTGATCATGGAATCATTTTTCATTTGACTACTTTATTTTTTGCATACAAATATTGATTGTGTTATGTTGTATATTATCATAGTTTATGAGATGATGTTATGAATTTTTGCATAGAATGTGGTTAAATCCTAGTATGAACAATATTTTATTTAATTATTAGAAATAAGATCCAATTATATATAGAGGACCAATCATCATCGAGATAATCATAGTCATCATAATCATAATCATAGTCCCTGAATGGACACAGGGGTGGCTGGAAAAAATGCCTATAGCACCAAAACCGTGAATCCAATCACGAATCCATCGATTCTGATGGATCCGCCACCCTGGGTTTCAGGTAGGAACCCCCCACGCCATGCCTCGAAGGCTCGAAAATGGTGTTATTGTGCCATCTCAGGAACTAGGGTTTTGCTCAATGAAGGCAATTCTAATCTTGCTCAAGGGGTTCATTTATGATCTGAAGGCTCCCAGGCATGTGTGGCCATCGTGAACAGGTCCACAATGGCCATATGCATGTGGGAGCTGAAATAATCCAAGTCCGCTCGTCGGTTTGGGTTTCCTTCCCCCGGAGCAAATCCTCAAAGTGTCCCTGAGTGGCCACAGGTTTCCTGAAAAAAATTACCATAGCACCAAAAACGTGACTCCGCTTTCGAATCCGTCGATTCCGATGGATTTGGGACCCCGTGTTTCAGCTAGGGTACACCCCACACCGTGCCTCCAATTCCCAGAAACGGTGCTATTGTGCCATCTCAGGAACTAGGGTTTTTCTCAGTGAAGGCCATGACAATCTTTCTCAAGGGGGTTATTTATGATTTGAATGCTCCTGGGAGTGGGTGGCCATCGTGAACACATACACAATGGCCATATGCACATGTGGGAGATAAAAGAATTGAAGTCCTCTTGCCGGTTTGGGTTCCATGCCCCCGGAGCAAATCCTTAGAGTGTCCCTAAATGGCCACGAGGTGCCTGACAAAAATTCCTGTAGTACTAAAAAAGTGACTCCGATCACAAATATGTCGATTTCGATGGATTCAGGATGCCGAATTTTAGCTAGGGGACCCCCCACACCGTGCCTCCAATTCCTGAAAACGGTGCTATTGTTCCATCTCTCGAACTAGGTTTTTGCTCAGTGAAGGCCATTCCAATCTTGCTCAAGGGCATCATTTATGATACAAAGGTTCCCGGGGGTGCATGGCCATCGTGAACACATCCACAATGGCCATTTACATGTGTGGGAGTTGACGGAACCCAAGTCCACTCGTTGGTTTGGGTTTCATGCCCCCGAAGCAAATCCTCAAAGTGTCCTTGCATGGCCACGGGGTGCCTCACCAAAATTCCCATAGCACCAAAATCATGACTCCGATCGCGAAGCCGTTGATTTTGGTGGATTCAGTATGCTAGGTTCTAGCTGGGGGATCCCCCACATCATGCCTCCAACTCCCATAAATGATGCTATTGTGCCATCTCTGGAACTGGTGTTTTTATCAGTGAAGGACATTTCAATTTTTCTCAAGGGGGTCAATTCTCATCTGAAGGATCCTAGGAATGCGTGGCCATCCTGAACATGTCTAAAATTTCCATGTGCATGTATGGGAGCTAACAGAACCTAACTCCACTCACCGGTTTGGGTTCCGTGCCCTCGGAGCAAATCCTCAAAGTGTCCCTGAATGGCCATGACGTGCATGACCAAAATGACCATAGCACAAAAATCGTGACTTCGATCACGATGCCATTGATTTTGGTGGATTTGGGATGCCAGGTTCTAACTGGGGGTCCCTCCATACCATGCCTCCAACACCCAGAAATGGTGCTATTGTGCCATCTCCAAAACTAGGGTTTTTCTCAGTGAAGGCCATGCCAATCTTGCAAAAGGGGGTCAATAAGCTAGATTAGGTTCTATAGGGATAGATTAGGTTTCCAGGGATAGGTTACGTCTCTAGGGATTGATAGGTATTCTATATTAGGTCTCCAGGGTTGTAGGTCCACATTAGGTTTTCCAGAGCTAGATTTGTTTTTGTCTGGTTTCTAGGGCTAGATTAGGGTCTATAAGATATATTAGGTTCTATAGGGATAGATCGGGTATATGGGGCTAGGTTACGTCTCTAGGTCTAGATAATTATTTTATATTAGTTCTCCAGGTTTGTAGTTACACATTAGGATTTCTAGGGCTACATTTTTTTTTGTCTGGTTTCTAGGGCTAGATTAGGGTCTTTAAGCTATATTAGGTTGTATTTCTTAGAAGGAACATGCAGATCTAGCTTCCAACCCATATAGTGTGATTATGAGATATTTCAGTTTGTTATTATTTCCTCTTGTGATCAGGATGAATGTCAACATTATTGATCTAGTGGCTTAGGAGCATGTAGGGGTGATTTTACCACCCAAGACATTAATATCATTTGTTTCTTCCATCCATGAGACTTCCAATTATATAGCAGAGGAGAGGTGTGATGATGAGATTGACTTCATCCATGCATGTTCTACTTATTCATCAGAGAGGTGTTATACCTTAATGGAGGACACTAATGAGGGTGATTCAAGAGCCGTAGATAATGTGAGTATTCCAAAGTATAAAGCCATGGATTATCCTACGAATGGTTTGAGATCGATCATTTTGGACACCATTCATTTCTAATTTTCTCATTGTTTGAATTTATCACAAGATTCATGATTCGTCTAGGTGTCTTTGACTCATTTGAGTTGTTAGTGTTGTAGAGTCATTTATACATGCTTTTATTGCTCTTATAGGTTTTTTGGACACCTTGCATTGTCCATTCCTTGAATTTAGAACTGAAATCCATTGCTTCATATGTGACATGGATTGGAAACCTTATTGAGGATGCATGCCATATCCATAACTTTGTACAAAACCACACAAATGTCCTCACCATATACAAAGAGTACACACAACTTTCATTGCTGAAGATTTCCGATACTCGATTTTCTTCCTCATTCATCATGCTCATGAGGTCCACTATCATGGATAATGAGTGTCCCGAGTGTGGGACATTGAGAGAGAACTTATGGTCCATCACTCAGGATATTCTTATCTCCAGGTGGGATAAGAATTGCACACCTTTTCATTGCTTGTCCCACTCATTAAACCCCAAGTTCTACAGTCAGGATTGGCTCATTAGTGGACCAAGGCCCTCACACAGATTAACTCCTCACATGGATGGAGATATTGCACATGGGAGGAAGATAGCACTTAGATGGATATTTCAGGATAGAGACTTACTTTATGAGGTGGAGGAGGTATTTGTAGAGTTTTCCACTTCCACTAGGATATTTGGAGGCTATGATGATGGTGATCATATGGAGGGGTCATCCTCCACACCAACAGATATAGATTTTCAGATGGGAAGAGAGGAGGAGGAGGAGGCGGAGTATGATGATTAGGGAAGTGATGCATTTGTTGATTCAGGCATGGAGGAAGACTATTGACATATGAGATTCTTCCATCTTGATCCACCCCTTTTTGTATTTACTATTAGTCTATTTGGAATTTTCCAATGCCTAGTGGCATTCCGACATCTATGTAATACATTTTGATTTTGATGACTTGATGAGAATATGGTTCCAACATCTTGAGCTATTGCCCAATTCCTATCAAATTTCAACGCATTTATGTGTATCATCGTGATTTGTGAATGACAAATGTGTACTCATTAATGTGTATTGATTCTAATTTCTATTGAATATTTGTAAATGTTCTAATATAAGATGAGTTTTCAATCTTGTTTATGCATGTGAAGTTTTCCTAAAGGGATGGAAACTTGAATTGGAGTGATTGGTGTAAAACATCAATGTATTGTAATAGTAACTTAAACATAACTCAAAAATGAAATAAACGATATAAAATAAACTATCTAACATGAATAGCATTAGACATGCATGAATAAACAATCACATGAATATACTATGTACCTCGATCAATTAGGCCTTCTGGATCCTTAAGTTTTTTATTGTCTCAAACAACCTCTCGTGCTCTACATGAGGTAGTAAGTAACGTACCTTGTTTGATGACTTCGTTGACATTGTTTGTAGTTGGATGTTTGTACCAACGATCAAGTGCGTAAAGGGATACACCCATGAACGTGGTCTATAATCCATGTATGTGTAGCCATTTCTCTTTGGTCCCTTTCCATCTACTGTAAGGTATTATCCCTGAACAACCATCAATCCAGTCGGAAAGGTAATGCCTTCACTATCGGTTAATGATACAAGGAGGGTTTTCTTCCCCTAGATGCATCGTGCCAACCAATACTTCGTGCCAATTGCACTGTCGATCGGGGCGACAAATGTGTAGATGTGTCCTACAAAAATGCATTTTATCGTCATATTCCAACAAGTAGTTGTTTGATAACTTGGATAATTAAAAAAACAAGGAGGGAACCGAGATATGAATGAAGAATTTTTTACCTGGATGTACAAGATCAGATGTATGATCATATTCATTCGAAATAGAATACTGGCCTTCCTCTAATTGGATTGTTTCAACAACTGCACGTGGGTCCACTGCAAGTGATACATGATCCCATTCATCAACCCAATCCATTGATTCACACTCATCCCACTCACAACTGCTACAAGGCCCAAAAAAGCAAACAAGTTTCCACGTCCATATTTCAAATAAGGGGTTGTTTGATCTTCGAACCGAATGAAATCCATGAGTGCCTTGTACAGTATTACAACTATAATAACACGATCAATCTATATCAACCACATGCCAGAAATTTCTGACAACATGTCCTCTACTTGTTGGTCTGTGCTGCTCCATGGTTCGATCTGACAATTTTGCAGAGCACCATTGAACTATGGATTTTGCATCCTGAATATGAGGGTTTCTCATGCACCTCATCTCCTCCCTTCATAGGGAAGTTTTGAGACATGCTCTAACCCCATCATGCCCTCCCTTTACATGCCCTGTCTCAAAATAGTTCCATATATGCATCACATCATAAGTCTTGTGCAAAATACTCAACCACTGGAATACACGTGCATCCTACACAACCATCTGACCATATCCAATGCTGATCCATCTGTATACCTCTCTTCTTGAGCTTATCATAGAAAATGTTGAGGCAATGCTACACATAATGCAGGTCGTGGCACATGTTGTCACTGATGTAGAAGTTGGTCTCTTTCAATATTATCCTCATAACACATATTTCAATAAAATTGGAAACATTTTCTTCCAAGGACATTAGAAAAATTGAGTTTTTTTAGTTATTTTGTGATTCTAGATCCATTGTTTAATTGCAAATTTAATGAAATATGTGTTTCATGCTATTTCTTCTCTTTGGCGCGTGCCTATACGTGATATGGACCATTATGCTAACTTGGTCTGAACGGTAGTATTGACTTTGAATCTCATTATGTGGCTGCAAGGTGTAGTTTTTAGCAAAGTCCACAACCGATAAAATTGTGCCATTGGGAAAGGTGTCTTTGCACTATCTGTATTGTTAATCCTGCCATCGTGCTACATGGACATGTTGTACGTACTGCTCGGTCTTTTGGTATAATTCCTTCATGAAATCACAAATTTTTACCTGGTGCCACAAAACTAAGGGCATTAAAACAACGTGACATTTGCAATCTGAATATATATGTATAAATTCAACATGTACAGTGTGAAAGTATGAAAACTTGGATTACCTATGACTTCACCAATGCAATTTGTTTGCTTTCCTTCGCACTATCTACTTGATATGTTATGTACTTGAAGTTCTGCATTTCTACTGACATCCTCCCAAATTCGTGCCCCTCAATTTCATGGATGCAATGGCTCAATAATGCAAATCCATTGCACCTAAAACATGTCCCATATAAACATGATCTTTTATAATATTTTTTTTCTTCAGGTCTTGGACACATTATGCTATGTATAAATTCTCTAGATGCTTCGGTGGTTGCAACGATGGGTAGTCCTGCACAATTCTTGTATGCAAATCACAAAATATATGTCTATATGTATCATAATAGTACTAAAATTCTACATGGTATCTACAACAACATGTGTTGCAATCAATGCAAATTCTAACATACCAGGGTTTTCATTTTTCAAAGGACCTTTGGCCCAAGTTCAATTGTGTGTGCTCATTCTTGAACCTATCATAGAGTTCCATTTGTATCGTGTCAAGGAAGTGCTTGACATGGGGTTCACACCCCTTAACACCTTTTCTGAACTTTAACACATCTCTTTGATTCGATGACGGTCTAGTGTTATCATGCCAAAACGTTTGTACTAGTTCTTTAACAACATCAATAATCTTCATGTGTGAACGGGGTAACCTACCAACAAAGTACCAACAATATTTTTGGCCTGGGGTCTCAAGTTTTTCTCTAATAGAAGAACACTTTTGAATATTCCTTCTATCTACTTTATAGATTTTACATGTGTGTGATAACAAGCAATGTTTCCTTGTGTATTTGTCTATAATCGATTCTGACAGTACACGATGGGCCGCATTAAAATATTTTGTACAATAATTTTTTCCAATCAAATTAAATGCAGACTGTAGATTTCTCACAACATGATTGTTGGCCTCTGAACTTCTAACTACCTTTATGCCTAAAATTCTCCTAACATGAGCTACACAATGTGATTTTAACAAATCCAAAACAATTGACATTTTTCTACATCGGTTTTGGATTCAAAAAATTCTTCGATTGTCCTGTTACAATGGAAATCAATAGTGTGTTTGGGAAACTTACCTTCAAGTCCTGAAAATGAAATTTCATCCACATGAATACATCTAGGATTTCTTCGTCATCCGCTTGATATTCGAGACAAGGTAGTCGGAAAGGAAGTATGAGTCTCGTCACCAGTTTGTTGTGGCCCTTCATTCACAATTTGGTCCTGCAAGGGACTGTGTTTGACAATTGTGTGCTCTTCTTAGGGATGTTTCCAATTAACAACTTGTTCAACATCCATCCCTTCATATTCGGCATCAACCAATATTTGATTGACTTCAACCACTTCATCGTTGCTTGTTGATGGATCTAAGGCACTAATATTTTGATGTCTATGGTTTTCCATGTACAACCTGGCCTTTTCTTTTATCTCATAGTCCTTTTCAGGGGGCGACACCTTCCTTCTAGAATTTATTTTATTATTACGTCAGTTTCCCATCTTCAATACGTTTTTTAACAAAACAAAAATATCACCCCCTGCAAGAATAAATAACAAATAAGATATTATTTTTCAATTATGAAATGAGGAAACTCCATGTGCATGATTATTAAAACTTGATGTAGGAATTGATTATGTACAACAAAATCTAGTGAGAATGTTTTCTTATAATCTTAAAAGCCATTGAGAATGCCCTAGATATAACAACATCACCTCTAAGAACTCAATTTGGGATGTTTTCTTGTCATCTTGAAACAATGTATAATGAGCCTCTTTTTGGTAGCTTGGCACTTGGCACATGGTTTTTTGAAAATAGTTTGTGTTAGTAGATGGTATTGGATGGTGGTATGGGATGTTAGTCGGAGCACATTTCCTACAAAAGGAGAAGATCCTACTCACTTCATTTTCATGTTTTGGATGAGGGAAAATAGACCCAATGGATTAAGAGTTTTATTCTTTAGGTGTTTGTGTGAGTTTTTGTAGTGAAATCATGAGGAATTCAACAAATGTTTGTGTATTGGATGGATTTATGTGATTATGAAAGTTATTGGTGGTGATGCAAGTAAGTTTTTTTTATTATCTTTATGAAAGGTTGAAAGCATTGCTTGGTGCATGTTGTATTTTTTTTGGTGGTAAGATGTTTTTATTGTATATGTTGAAGATTAAGAAGACTAAAATACATTTATTATACAATTCACGAGGAAAAACTAAAATACATACAATTCAAACAAAGTGAATGAAGACTAAAATAAATTTCATAAGAAAAAATTGTCACCATACCTCAACGATTAGGATTTCTCTTTGCTTGAAATGTAAAATTCTCTTTTGATGTATCCACTATATGTAAGAAGAGTTCAAGTGTGTCCAAGCAGCATGAGAATTCAATCAAAGGATCCAAATAGAGTCCAACTATTGTATATTCAGTCCAAAGAGCCAAATAGAGTCCAACTAGTATGTATTCCATTCAAAGAGACAAATAGAGTCCAACTGGTGTGTATTCAATCCAAATGGTCAAAGAAACACCAAAAGGTGTGTGAATTCAATCCAAAATGCAAGTGATTGTTGAACTGTGCGTGAAAATAGTGAAAAATATGCGATACATGAGAGAAAAAATGCAGGAGAAGAGTGCGGGTTATTTGCAAAATTTTATGTTCAATAGAGGCGCACATGCACTAGAAGCGCGTGCGTGCCTCTGCTGAATGCTGCTTTGTTCGGTGGATAATATTTAGTTCATTTATTTCCGAATAAATCTCTATATGTCGGTTTATTGCTAGATCCCCTCCCCCATAATGGCCTTTAGTCTCTCTTCTAAACCATAATCGCTAAGTGCATACGTGTTTCTAGGTGTTCAGGGATTTTGGGGTTAGGGTTGTAAGGATTGTAGGTTAAGAGTTAAAGGTTATAGGGATTGTAGGTAAGTTATGGGGTTACAGGTTATATACAAATAAAAATATACCAATATTAAAATGTGAATTATGATTGGTTAAAATTATACGAGCTATGAAAAATTGAATGTACAAATTATCATGGAAATTGAACACATAAAGAAACCAAGATAACTTGAAATACATATTCAAAAGTTTATTTTCTATCAACCACACAACTTGACCAATATGAATCTTTATACCCACATATCTTAGGGTCTTTTCTTCTACTGCACAACTTGTGAAATTCAAGTGTTCCTTTCACATACTTGAACACACTCTTTGTTGCATTCCAATATTCTATCTTCAACATTGTCATGAATATGGAAATGAAGCTCATATCATAGCTCAAATCAGGCGTAGTGGATATAATATATATCAAGATCCCCACAGGATACCTGTAGACTAAATCATTAACTCCATTAGATTTAGTCTTGGCTGAAAGCTTCAACCCTGTAGACTAACACAATAACTACCTTAGATTTAGTATTTTGCAATCTATTTTTTAAACATCTCAAGCAAAGTCCTAGCATATTTTGTTTGTTAGAAAAAAATGTTATTGTCTGCCAAATTTCTACACCTAGGCAATAATGTAGGAGGTCTATATCAATCATATCAAAAAATGTGCTCATATTATATTTGATCTATTCAATAGCACTTGCCTCACTACTTGTAATAATAATGTCATCTACATATATGACTAGTAGAATGGTGTCATTACCAATTCTTTTGACGTGCATATTGGAATCTAAAGGACTCTGCTAGAACCCCTATTCATCCAATTACTTGTTAATTCTAATGTACCATGCCTTGGGTGCCTTCTTTAGGCCATATATAACCTTCTTCAGTGTGTGAACAAGATGCTCCTACCTTGGAACTTGAAAAAATTGTGGTTGATATGTGTACACTTGTTCCTCCAAATCTACATTGAGCAAGGCATTTTCCATATCCATTTGATCAACATTCCAACTAAATTGTGCTACCATGGATATAATTAATCGAATTATAGTCATCTTTACATAGGAGAAAAGTTCTCTTCATAGTCAATGCCCTCTCACTTCGAGAACCCTTTTGCAACCAATTGTTCCTTATGCTTGTCAAGTGTGCCATTTGCTTTTTACTTGACTTTGTACACCCATTTGTAACCAATGGGTTTCTTCCCTAGTGGAAGCTCTATGATATTTCAAGTTTGATTTTTCAATAGAATCTCATGTTTGGTTTCCATGTCCTTCCATTCAATTTTCCCTATTCCCTCCTCAAACACCTATGGCTCATTAAATCCATGAACATTGGCCATGAAATGTTTTTTTACCATGTTTGTTTTATGTTATCTCTTTACCCTTAATTATATTCCCTTAATAATTTCTCCCACCCAAATATCTGTAATGACTTGTTGAGCCACCAATATGGCCTCTTCTTGGGGCCCTCCTCATCGAAGTCAGTATTGTCACCATGACTTGTCTTACCTCTACCTGTTTCATACGAATGCTAATTTGCATTGTCTGCATAAAAAATTATGGTAACTTCACATCCTCAAAATATTTGCCCATTTTGGGCAGAGCTTCTTGAATCTTGACACTTGTATCCTTCACCACAAATGGTTTCTCCATGGTAATTTTGAAATCTAAAGAAGATTTGAAAGCTTGAACTTCTTCATCAACTATCACATATATATTGAATATCAACTGATTGGTGTTAATATAAACCATCCTATAAGATTTATATATGTCATTGTACCCTATGATCATCAATTTCTCTCTTAGGGTCTAACTTGGTTCTTTTCTCATCTAGAATCTAGGCATGGAAAATATAACTAAATACCCTAGGATGAATGACTTTAGGCTTCCTCCTAGACCATGCTTCCTTTGCAATGTTTTGCTTCACCACCATCATTGGAGATCTATTTAATAGATATAATATTGTAAACAATTCCTCATCCCAAAACCTATTTGGAACAAACATGTTCTCCATCTTACACATGGTCATCTATTTAATAGCATGGTTCCACCTCTCAACCACGCCATTCTATTATGGAGTGTAAGGTGTATTGAACTGTATTTTTGTTTGATGCTTATTGCAAATGTTATTGAATTATTTGGAACAAACAATTTTGTTATCATCAGACATGAGTGCTAAGGTGACATACTAACTCTTTTTTCTTGAAACTTTTGAAATTCATTAAACACTTTATCTTTCAATTTCATAAAATACACCCGCATTTTCCTATTGTAGTCCTCAACAAAAATAAGGAAATACATGTACATTTTCCTACTATAGTCTTCAATAAAAAGAAAGAAATACCGAACACTAGTGTTGGATTCCATGCTCATTGGTCCACAAATGTTTACATGAACCAATTAAATGACTATGTTTTCTCCCCAAAATTGCCCTTCCTCAAATGGTGGTCTATGCTGCTTTCTCATCTAACAAGCTCCAAAAACACCCTATATTTGTGCTTGGATACCAAGAATTCCTTCTACCATATTACCTCAAGCCATATGAGAAAGGTAGGTTAAGATTAGGTTCCCATATAATCGATGTCAAAGAGTACTTATAATTTATGTACTTGTACTTACCATTGCATGCTCCGTGACCTGTCCAATGTTGAACAGTCTAAACAATCCATGATTGTCCACGCAAAGAGATATAGTCTTGTTGGTCTCCTTGTCAACTAAGTAGCATTTATGTTTCCTAAAGTTCACATATATATGGGGTTAACACATTATAGTCTGACTTATCAAGGGTAGAATAATCTACATGCCTAATACATAATACACATTGAGGAAAATCAAGTTCCCCATGACCCATCCTTAGTGCTCATAACCTTCTAATAGTGAGATATCACCACTCATAGGCCAAATTTCCTACATAGAGGTCATGTGTGGTAGCTCAAGGGATTATTGGTTTCCCTTGAGATTCAAAAGTTATATTTTAGGCCTAATTTCAATGTCTCATTCCTTACATTGGTTTATTGCTCAAGACATGTACATAGTTCTCAAGCAAATATGATCAAGTGAAGTATCTGCTTGCAATGTCATATGTGTTTATTGCACCAAGAGTAGCGAGGTGGTTACAACTTAGTATGGGGGAGATGTGTAATGTAATGTAGCGTAACGACGTCACATTATCTACCCAAAAGAAAAAAAAATTAAAAATAGTTATATTGGGTCATAAAATAAAAAAGTGAAAACCAATTAAAAAATCCATATCCGCTCATAAAACAAAAAATTTAAACTAGATAAAAACTCATTAAAAAAATAAGACCTCGAGAAATTGGATGCGTCTCATTGCTTGATAGATACACGTTTAGGATGGACCTATGCTGGTTCAAGGAAACAATCATATTGTAACGATACTATGATGGAACAATCATCCTCAATAGGCCAATGATACCCTCAAAATGGTATAGGTTCTTGGTCGAGGAAACCTTGTTATCCCTAAATGGATGTAACATTCCTTTCAATCCCGATCTTCAAGTCTCCTCCCATGACCATGTCCAAACCCCCAATTCCAAAGACTTGGATACATAGTGCCATGGTATCATGGATATCCCTGCAAAGTCATACACGGTGCTTCGAGACATTTTGCATGGCTTTGGATGCCTCAATGGTTTCTTTAGGGCCAAATGCATGGTATTTTTGCCTCAAATGTCATTCCCAAGGCCTTGAGACACATACATATTTCTCCAAACCACCTAATTGCACCAACATCCCTAATCATAAGCCATTGGCACACTCAAGAATCCATGTGTGGTTGGTTGAGGAAACCTTCTTAGTCTTTGATGGCTATAAGACTTCTTCAAGGCCTAAGGTTTTGGTATCCTCCACTAAGCATGTCCAAGGCCCCAAGGCCCTAAGACATAAATATAGAGAATCATGAATACCATTGACAAAGTCATGTGTTGTGATTTGAATAATTTTTCATGGATCTAGATGCCTCAATTCTTTCTTTAAGGATAAAGTCAAAGTATTCTTCCCTAGAGCATCATACTAAAGGACTCGAGACATGTACATACTACTTAAAAATACCGAATGGAACTAATATCCTCAATCATAGAGTAATGATACCCCCAAGATGTCACGTGTGGTTGGTGGATGAAATATTTGTATCCTTGGATGGCTAGAAGATTCATTTAGGTCTATAGAATCAACTCTCCTCCCTTGACTATGTCCAAGTTCCTAAGGCCCTAAGACATAAATACATATTTCCATATATATCCCTATGAGGTAATGCTTGGTTCCCCGAGGAATTTCTCATGGATTTGGATGCCTCAATGGTTTATTTAGGGACAAATGCATGGTATTCTTCCCTGGAAAACCATTTCCAAGGCCCTAAGACATGTAGATACTAAGTTCAAAACCATATAATGGCACTTCCATCCTCAATCACAGGACAATGATACCTCTAGAGGCCATGTGTAGTTGGTGGAGGCAACCTCTTATCCCTATATGGATATAAGATTCCTTTAAGGACCAATTCTTAGGTCTCCTCCCTTGACCATGTTCAATTCCCTAAGTCTCCAAGACTTGGATACATAGCACAATGGATACCCCTGTAAAGTCTTGTTTGGTGCTTTTATACATTGTTCATGGCCTTGGATGTCTAAATGGTTTCTTTATGGCCAAAGGCACGATATTCTTCCATAAAACATCATTCCAAAATCCTTGATCAGGCACATACATATTGCTCAAAACCACTTCATGGTATCGACATCCTTAATCATAGGCCAATGATACTATTAAGAGGTCATGTGTGGTTAGTGGAGGAAATCATCATAGCTCTTTCTGGATAGAATATTCCTTTAGGGACCAAGGTTCAGGTCTCTATCTCTCTGACTATCTCTCTAAAATGGCTATGGGTTATAGGTTTTAACAGTTGGGTGTTTGATTATAGAGTTTAAGGTTGATGAGAATTAGAGGTTATAAGGGTTAGGAGTTAATTTTTATTTGACTAGACACTTTAGAGGTTAGTATTACATGGTTAGGATTATAGGGGTTAAGGGATCTATATGATTATGTGTTAGTATTTAGGAGTTTTAGGGGCTATACTAGTTTAGGATTATAGTGGGCCAAGAGTTATGATGGTTAGTTGTACGAGGGACTAGGGATTGTAGTTGCTAGGGACTAATGGTCAAGGGTTTGGGGATTGAGATATAGGGGTCATGGATTTATGGTTACAACGAAAAATATTTATATGTACATGAAGATAATGCGAGTCTGAGTGATTTTGTGTAATAATATATCTCCTAACCCTTGTAGTGAAGGAGAGAAAAGAGGGGTGAGGGAGGGAGGAGGGATTGGGTAGAATGGACGAGAGTGGGGGGGGATTGGGTGGATAGGAAGAGAGGGGGGGTAGGGTTATAGAGAGGGATGGAGGGGTTAGGGAGAGATAGTTAAAAATAAAGGTGTAAAAAAGAACGCATGCACGTATCTACATTTGCACGCACAGAAACGCATGCACGCCTCTATGCGTGCGCGCATTTGTGCGCACGTGTGTTTGGATTCAATTTTTTTGGTGCTATTGCAGGTTTGGTATTAGTTTCATATTTTCAAACCTTTAGGCTCGGTCTAAGTTATTGCAAAACACACCAATTTCTGTAACTTCATTTTTCTAACGCTTAGTTCCGCATATGCTCCACTTGTGCACTACTGATGAAATTGCACACACTTGTCGAGTTCTGTGTGCAGATTCTAACTATATATTTTTTGAATAGATCTATTATTGTTTTCTATTTTTAATTCATTTTTAACTGCACTCATGTCAAATTTGTAAAAAACATAGGTAATTTATTTGGCCTATAAATTTTGATTGGATTACATATTTCGAAAATGGAAAAGAACCCGCACAAGAGTACAAGAATACCACAAAGCTATAAAAAAATTGATTGATTATGTTCAAACCATGATATGGTGGACCAACACTCGACCATCTCATTTTAAGGCTTCACTAACTTTTGTAATTTAAAAAATATATAAAATTAACTTTTAAAATTTTGGAAAAATAGCCATACATAAGATTCATCTATTGCCTATGCGTCTACATATTGTTTTCCTCATAAATTGACAATCTACATAACAAAATGGTGGACCAACACGAACATATGCATTATGTTTTAGAGAAAAAATAACATACCAATATTAAAATAATGACATTTTGGGGTGGTTATACCACTTTTCCATAAATAAAATTTATATATTCCGGAAGGTGATATGTTTTTCTACGTTTCATCTTTTTACACCTAATTCTAGAAACTTTTGTATGTACCTCTAAGAATTCATTTTAATGATCAGATTTATGTTTTTCCAGCATGTCATTGCAACTAACGTGTCATAAGTGGGTATCATTACCTTGCCCTAGCCCTTACACCCTCATAACTACTAAAAACCATGTTATAATACACCTAGGAACCCTAATAATTATTAATTTATAAGACCTTATGTTATTATTTTTATTTGGAATTAATTGACCAAGCGGGGTCTTTACATTTGTAAAAGAATTATTATTATTTTTAAATAATTAAATAAAGGAATCAAAACTGAATGCAGCCATTGAAGAGTGTTTGCTGACCCACAAGGAGGAAAAAACAAGTGTCGAGAGGAAACCCAACACCGCAAACCATCCTAGTAAAGGCGCACAGAATGGAGGAGGCATCCTCCCAAAAAATTCAAGTTGTGAATCATGTTGGAGCGTTACGAGCTGGAGGCTCATGAATGACCTAAGTCCTAGGAAAATGCTATAAAGCATCAATTTCATCCAATGAACAGGAGGTTCATGATAAAAGGGGAAAATACGTTGAGTATTGATTCACCCACTGAGCAGGAGGCTTATGGTGAAGTAAGGTTGTGACCTAGCTTGCAATTGGGACTCTATGACCAAGTCTCTGTCTTTGTGGTTCAACAAACAGGCTCGGAGGTTTTAGAGAAAGTAGTTTGGATTCTCTAGAAGTTGGCTAGGAGGAACAACGAACTTCAAGTTTGATTTTCCTCTGCAAGTTCAGGTTTTATTTAGTGTATGACATTTCTAATTTCTATAAATGATATCTAATGATTTCCTGGCTTAGATATGGTTTTATTCATTTATTTTCTGACATGTTTGCTTGTTGTAAATGATATGTAAGATTGCATAGCTTGGTTTAGGTTACATTGATTTATTTTTGACATATATGTTGTTGTAGCTAGCATATGTTGATCGCATATATTAGTTTTGTTCTCTTGATTTAAATTATGAGTTGTCTGTGGATACCATAGATTAGTCCTATTCTATTTTATTTAATTTTGAACTATTTAATGAATGCATTACCTAGATTAGGTTCTATTTATTTCTGAATTGTCTATGAAATATAATAATTTCATTGCTTAGTTTAGGTTTATTTATTCATTTATGAATTGTCTATATACTGCAAATGATATCTAATGATTTACTGTACATTCATGTTACTATAAATGATTAATCTTGCTTATGCTTGTTATCAGAATTGATTATCTTGCTTATGCATATTATCAAATAATGATTTTACTATAAGTATTCTTATTAAGAATTATAATGTGGACTTGCTTGCAAGATATACAAAAACTGGTTTAGGTCTCTTTCAGTAAAAGGATATGGTCTTAGAAGGCACAATATTAGTCTAGCATGAGCTATATTTTTGGTCCAAGTTTTATTTCCATTCTTCCATTATTTCTGAATGACTGTACATTACCCCTTTTACTGTACATTATTGCTTCTTTTTCAGTCTTTATGTAGAAGTTATCAATCTTGTATCAATGTTTGTTTAATTTCCTTACCATTATAAGAAAAACAATGCACAGGGTTTGTTGCAATTGGGTTTATAGTTTAGGCATTTGATCTATAACGTTGTTATAAATCTAGTGTTCATATAGATTTAAATGTGGATAATTACAGAACATGATGTTATATATTTCATACAGAGACCAATAGATAAGTATTTATAATCTCAAAAGCTTATCCATCGAATCCACAATGTGGAATCACGTTTTTAACCATAGAAATTTTTGGGTTCCGCAATCCCGCAACTGCAATGCAAAAGTCTGATTGCGGATCCATTTTGTTAAACAGTCGAAATTGGGGTTCCGCAACCCACATCCGGAAATGTGGAAGACAGATTGCAGAATCACAGTTTTTAAACAGTTGGGTTTGGGGTTCTACAACCCGCATTCACAATGTGGATTGCAGATTGTGGAACCGTAAGTAAAACAGTCGGGTTTGGGGTTCCGTAACCCACATCTGCAATGTGGATTGCAGATTGCAGAACGGTAAAGTAAAATGGTCAGGTTTTGGGTTCCACAACCCGCATCCGTAATGCGGATTGCGGATTGCGGAACCATAAAGAAAAACGGTTGGTTTTGGGGTTCCGTAACCCGCATCTGCAATTGCGGAAGTCGAATTGTAGAACAATAAGAAATACATAGTCATATTGGGAGATCTGCAAGGGTTTGGGTAAGGGTTAAGCCCTCTTTTTTTTGCTATTTATGTGTTGGGTTAAAAACTTATTAATGATTCATATGATGCTTAATGATGCTTAATAATGCTTATAATGCTTATGATGCTTATAATGCTTAATGATGCTTCTTAATGATTCTTATAATGGTTATAATGCTTATGATGCTTATAATGCTTAATGATGCTTATTAATGATGCTTATAATGCTTATGATGCTTATAATGATTAATGCTGCTTATTCAAGAACATAACCTTGACATGCTTCTAACCTTGGCTTAGAGTCCAGTATGTAATCAAGTAAAGTATTTTGTCTTCCGCAAGTGTACACGATTTTATTCTATTTATTTATCCTATTTAAAAATATATATATATATAGGTATTTTGGGGTATGTGAAATAATGGTATCAGAGAATGGTTACAACACTTCTCCTAAATGGCTCAACCTTGAAACAAGTAGAAAAAAAAACTAACTTATGTTTTATGGTTGACTCTCTTATGGTTCAGAAGAGAAGTATAACCCCTATTTTGGAGGAACTATGGCAGATGTATAGATGTCAGCTGAAGAAGAATTCCATCCTAAAGAAAAAGTAAACAATGAACAAGAAAAAATTAATGATGATAATCTATGGGTGCATCTAAATGAGAATAGGAATGATAACCCATCTGAATTGTTAAAAATAGTAAAATATTTAAGAGCATAAATACAAAGTGTTAAGAAAGATAATGAACAAATTTTGAAATCACAAGGGTTAAACAATGTCTTGTTAACAAAATTACATAATCAAGAAGCAGAAAAGAAGAAAGGATCTGAGAAAGAAACATCAAGGACTGCATCTTATAAATGCAAGGCAAGGAAGTTAAAATTTCCAGATAGTGAAACTGAGTCTTCAAGTGGAATATTTTCACCTAAACAGAGTAAACATAATTACAAAGAATCTAGTGGACGTAGTGATGGTAATGAGTATAGTAGGAAAAGTAAACCTTACGAAGAGATTTCTGGTGAATTTAAGAATATAAATCCTCCTATATTCAATGGTGATATTGAAACCGGAGAAGAAGCGAAAGCTTGTCTTTCAGGAATGAAGAAGTACTTTCATATTTACAACTATTCTAATGAGTTAAAAGCAAAGATGGCAATCTATAATTTAACCAGAAAGACTAACATTTGGTGGCAAGGTGTCAAGAAAGTGAAATGCATTAAATAACGTCACTTAACTTGGCAAAGTTTTAAGAAATACTTTAAAATAAAATACATGTCGAAACAGTATTATGAAGAAAAAGCTAAAGAGTTTTGTTATTAAAAACTAGAAACTTTTACAATGAAAGAATTGTGTAATAAATTTCTGAGTCTATTACGTTATGTGCCTTAAATTGTTGATAAAAATCCTAAAGCACAATGTTTTCTCAGTTGTTTACCAACAATTTACAAAGAAAGAATTGAGTATGGCAATCCTAAAACATGGGATGAAGCAATGAGAAAAGAAAATTTATGTTATGACCAAAATAAGAACAAAAGAGATAATGCACCAAGTTGGAAGAACATAAAACATGAGAGACTTGAACATAAAAGAAAAGTTATGAGATTTAATGAAACTTCTGGAAATAAACATCAAAACTATCAGAGAAATAACTTCAGATGTTCTAAGCCACAAAATCCTATAGTAATGAAAGAAAGAGAAACACTTGCTGGTTATAATAAAAATACTGTGCAAAAGGAACCTTTAAAATGCTAGGAATGTGGCGAACCACATTGTTTTAAAAACTGTCCAATAAGATGAAAAATTCTTAACAACATTCACATTGTTCAAAAAGAGACTACGGTTGGAGATGTAGGAAGGAGCATGCCCAGAATTTGCATAGCATTGGAGAACAGGCAAGCAGACCATCAGACATCAATGGCAGAAATTGAAGGTATGTTAAAAGATAAACCAATCTCTATTTTAATTGATTCAGGTGCAAATTTAAGTTATATTTCACCAAGAATTGTAGAACTGTGTAAATTACAGCAGAGTAAATTTGAAAGGTCTTGGTTAGTTCAACTTGCTACATGCATGAAAATAAAAGTGACTAGTTTTGTGAAAGAATGTGAATTTTATATGAATGGTCTTGTCACACATGCTGATTTAAATATTTTGCCTTTAGGATATTATGATTTATTGATAGGAATGGCTTGGTTAGAAAATCATGGAGTAATTTTGAACTGCTATGATACAAATTTCTCATGCATAGATGAATAAAATAGACCTATAATAGTTAAAGGAATTCCAAGGAAAACTACAATTAGGTAAGTTTCTACTTTACAAATGAAAAGATCTGTTTGCAAAGGCTATAAAGTTTATGTTGTTCGTATAATTAAAGACATAGATGAAAATACTGAAATTAATATAGATGGTTTTCCAGTTTTAAAAGATTTTAAGGATGTGTTTCTAGAAGAAATTCTCGGATTACCTCCAAAAAGAGAGATTGATTTTACTATTGATTTAATGCCGGGAGCCATCCCAGTTTCAAAAGCTCCTTATCATATGAACATATTGGAACTTAATTAATTAAAAGCACAAATTCAAGAATTAATAGATAAGAAATACATTCGACCAAGTGTTTCTCCTTGGGGAGCACCGGTGTTGTTTGTGAGGAAAAATGATGGAACATTAAGGTTGTGCATATACTACAGACAACTTAATAAAATGACAGTTAAAAACATATATGCTTTAATTCAGATTGATGACTTATTCGACCAATTTCGAGGAGCAACGATATTTTCAGAAATAGACTTGAGATTTGGATATCATCAAGTTAGAGTCAAAGATGAAGATATACATAAGACAACTTAGTAGGACTAGATATGGTCACTATGAATTTGTCGTAATTCCTTTTGGGTTGACAAATGCTCCAGCGTCTTTCATGTGTTTAATGAATAGTATATTAAGAAAATATTTGGATAAATTTTTAGTCGTCTTCATTGATGACATATTAATCTATTCTAAAAATTAGCAAGAGCGTGAAGAGCATTTAAGAATAGTCTTACAACTATTAAGATAACAAAAAATTTATGCTAAATTCAATAAATGTGATTTCTTTAAAGATAAAATTCAATACTTGGGACGTGTAGTGTCTAAAGATGGTATATCGATGGATCCCAATAAATTTAAATCCATCAAGGAATGGCCTGTGCCTAAATATCTATCGGATGTTAGAACTTTTATGGGGATCAATGGATATTATTGTAAATTTATTGAAGGGTTTTCGAAAAATGCTTATCCTATAACTTTGTTGCAAAAGAAAGGTAAGAAATTTGAATGAAATGAGAAATGTGAAACCAACTTTAATAAACTAAAACATTTATTAACAACAGCTCCTATCCTAAAGATAACAAACCCCTATAAATATTTTGTTTTATGCACTGATGCATGCAAAGAGGGTCTAAGTGGATTTTTAATGCAAGATAACTACATGGTAGCCTATGAATCAAGAAAGCTTAAAGAACATGAAAACAATTATGTTACTCATGATTGGGAGTTAGCTTCCATTATTCATGCACTTAAAATGTGACGAAATTATCTTATTGGAAGAAGATTCTTACTAATGACTGATAATGTCAGTTAAAAATATTTATTTGACCAACATAATTTAAATGCTAGACAAGCTAGATGGTTATCTTTCCTAAGTGAATATGACTTTAAATTAAACATATAAAAGGAAAGGAAAATAAAGTGGCTGATGCGTTAAGTCACCATGCAAATATGCTTCATGTAACTGCAAGTAGCAGCTATGAAATAGATTTGCAAAATAAAATCATAACAACAACAAAATTTGACTTCAGTCAACAAAAAATAAGACAAGTGAAAATAAAAAACTAAAAGAAAGGACAACAGAAAATAAGACAAGTGAAGTAAAATCAGAATTCAGTCTTAACAAGAAAGAAATGTTGGTATTTAAAAGTGGATTGTATGTACCTAATTGAGAAGAGTTCAAGTCATTAATCATAAATGAAATGCATAAAAGACCATATTCATGATATCCTGGATATCAAAAAATGATTACTATGTTAAGAAAAGAATTCTTTTGGCCTAATATGGAAAATGAAGTAGCATAATACATTGCTAGATGCATTGAATGTCAGCAAGTTAAGGCTAAACATCAACACCCAACCAGATTTCTACAGCCTTTACCCATTCCGGAATGGAAGTGGGAAGTTATTAGCTTGGATTTTATTACATGTTTTCCTAAGAATGCTAAACAAAATGATTCAATTATGATTGTGGTAGATGATATTAGTAAAGAAACACATTTTATTCCAGTTAAATCTACTTACAAAGCTATTAATATTGCTGATATTTTTATGAAAGAATTTTCCAGATTGCATGGTGTACCTAAAGTTGTAATTTTTTATAGGGATGCAAAGTTTACTGGAAATTTCTGGAAAAATTTATTTAAAGGTTTGGACACTTAATTGAATTTTAGTATTGCATATCATCCCCATACTGATGGACAAATTGAAAGGGTAAATCAAATTTTAGAAGACATGCTTAGAGTCTACATATAATAATCATTTTCAGGCCTTTGAAAAAATGAGTCAATTTGAGATACTTTATGGACAAAAATGTAATACTGCAATTTCTTGGAGTAGTCCAGTTGATAGACTAATTTTAGGTCCTTAAATATTGAAAGATATAGAACTAACTGTGAAATAAGTACAATACAACTTGAAGATAGCTCAAGATAGACAAAAGAGCTATGCTGATTTGAAAATAACTCAAAGAGAGTTCTAGGTAGGGGATCATGTTTATGTGAAAGTGAAACCCAGAAAAAGTTCCTTAAAATTGGGAAAGTGCACAAAATTTCCACCCAGGTATTGTGGACCATTTGAGATATTGGCAAAGGTTGGGCCAGTGGCTTATCAATTAGCATTACCACCTACAATTAAATTACATAATATTTTCATGTTTCATTTCTAAAAGTATATGTTCATGATGCTACTCATGTGGTTGAATGGAATTCTATTAAGGTGGAGCCTGAAGGAGAATTTCAGGTGGGACCGAAATGTATTCTCAAGAAGAGAGAAATTTTGCTCTGGAACCACACCATCAGACAAGTCAAGGTGCAATGGAAGCACCTTATCCCAGAAGAGGCTACTTGGGAATTGGAAAGTAATATGTAGGAGGCATATCCAATTCTGTTTCAGAATGATGCAAATGAATTTTAAAAAGTAACACCGAGGACGGTGTTAAAACTTTGAGGGGGGGAGTGTATGTAATACACCTAGGAACCGTAATAATTATTATTTTATAAAACCTTATGCTATTATTTTTATTTGGCATTAATTGACCAAACATTGATAAAAGAATTATTATTATTTTTAAATAATTAAAAAAGGGAATCAAAACTGAAGGCAGTCGTTGAAGAGTGTTTACTGACCCATAAGGAGGAAAAGACAAGTGTCAAGAGGAAACCCAGCACCGCAAGCCAACATAGTAAAGGCGCACATGATGCAGGAGGAATCCTCCCCAAAAAATCAGGTTGTGAATCCGCTTGGAGTGTTACAAAGGCTCATGAATGACCTAAGACCTAGGAAAATGCTATAAAGCATCGATTTCATCCACTAAATAGGAGGTTCATGATGAAAAGGTAAAATACGTTGAGTATTGATTCACCCACAAAGCATGAGACTTATGGTGAAGTGAGGTTGTGACCTAGCTTGCAAGAGGGACCTTGTGACCAAGTCTTTGTCCTTGTGGTTCATCAAACAGGCTCGGGGGTTTCAAAGAAAGTAGTTTGGCTTCTCTGGAAGCTGGTTGGGAGGAATGATGACCTTCAGCTTTGATTTGCCTCTACAGGTTCAAGTTTTATTTCTTTTTGACATGTCTGATTTTTGTAAATGATATCTAATGATTGCCTGGATTAGATATGGTTTTATTCATTTACTTTCTGACATGTATGCTTGTTGTAGATGATATCTAAGATTGCATAGCTCAGTTCAGGTTCAATTGATTTATTTCTAACATATTTGTTGTTGTATATGGCATTTGTTGATCGCATAGCTTAGTTTTGCTCTCTTGATTTAATTTATGAACTGTCTGTGGATAGTGTAGCTTAGTCCTATTCTATTTTATTTAATTTATGCTATCTAATGAATGCATTGCCTAGATTAGGTTCTATTTATTTCCGAACTGTCTATGACATCTAATAGTTTCATTTCTTAGTTCAGGTTTGTTTATTCATTTATGAACTGTCTATCTGTTGCAAATGATATCTAATGATTTACTGTACAACATGTTACAAGAAATGATTAATCTTGCTTATGCATGTTATCAGATAATGATTTTACTATAAGTATTCTTATTCAGAATTATGTTCTGGACTTGCATGCAAGATATACAAACACTGGTTTAGTTCTATTTCAGTAAAAGGATATGGTATTAGTAGGTACAAGATTAGTCTAGCATGAGCTATAGTTTTATTCTAGGTTTTATTTCCATTCTTCCATTATTTATGAATGACTATACATTACCCCTTTTATTGTACATTATTGATTTATGTTTAGTCTTTATGTAGAAGTTATCAATCGTGTATCAATTTCTGTTTAATTACCTTATCATTATAGGAAAAACAATGCACATGGTTTATTACAATTGGTTTTATAGTTTAGGCATTTGATCTATAACACTGTTATAAATCTAGTGTTCATATAGATTTAAATGTGAATAATTACATAACAGAATGTTATATCTTTCATACATAGACCAATATATAAGTTTTTCTAATCTCAAAAGCTTATACAGATCCAAGTGGCTTAAATATTTAAGAGTCCATAAAAGAAGCATGCATTTAAAGGAACTTAGGTGACTAGTTTGGGCGTTTCTGTTGTTATAGAATGGCGTTTGGCATATTTATGTTTATAGATTTAGTTAGAGTAATGTATAACACATTGGAAATATTATATCACAGTTGCCAAACTCTAGATCTTATTTTACAGTTGTAAAAACTTACAACTTCAAGCTTTTATCTAAGTACTGGCTTACCCTATAACGTTTCTGCAACCGTTGAATCCACTGAATCCACAATGAGGAATCATGTTTTTAACCCTATAAATTTTTGGGTTCTCCAATCTCGCATCTGCAATGCAAAAGTCGAATTGCGGACCCATTTTGTTAAATGGTCGAAATTGGGGTTCCACCATTGCGGAAGAGAGATTGTGGAACCACAGTTTTTAAACGGTCGGGTTTGGGGTTCTACAACCCGCATCGACAATGGAGATTGTGGATTGCGGAACCATAAAGTAAAACGGTCGGGTTTGGGGTTCCACAACCTGCATCCTCAATGCATACTACAGAACTGTAAAATAAAACGATCAGGTTTGGGGTTCCGCAACCCTCATCTGCAATGCATATTGCGGATTGCGGAACCGTAAAGTAAAATGGTCGGAGTTGGGGTTCTGCAACCCGCTTCCATAATTGCGGAAGTCGGATTACGGAACAGTATGAAATACACAGTTGTATTTGGAGATCCGCAAGGGTTTGGGTAAGGGTTAAACCCTCTTTTTTTCTATTTATGTGTTGGGTTAAAAAATTATTAATGATGCTTATGATTCTTATCAATGCTTATAATGCTTATGATGCTTATAATGCTTAATGATGCTTATTAATGATGCTCATAATGCTTAATGATGCTTATAATTCTTAATGATGCTTATTTAAGAACATAAAATTGGCATGCTTCTAACCTTGGCTTAGAGTCCAGTATGTAATCAAGTAAAGTATTTGTCTTCCGCACGTATACATGTTTTTATTCTATTTATTTATCCTATTTAAAAAATAATAATATAGGTATTTTGGGGTATGTGACACATGCAAATTTTGAAATCTAAAATACATATTTTTATGGAAGATAACTTGAAGGATAGAAAATTTCAATAAGAATTAAATCCAGTCTTACAGCAAAATCTAAAATCTAACTGAGATTAAATAAAATCCATCACACACTTCCAGTAATGTGATAGGTGGATCTAATAGGGAAGAAAGAGGTAAAAATAAAGAAACATCTTAATCGAGTTCCTCTTATAAATTAGAAAGAAGAAGCTACAACACTAGTTCTTCTAAATCCTCATCCCCACCCTGGTTTAGAAAAAGGTCTAAACATTCACATAGTTCAGAATTAAAAGGACTAGTTCTTCTAAATCCTCATCCCCACCCTAGTTTAGAAAAAGGTCTAAACATTCACATAGTTCAGAATTAAAAGGAGAATTTAAAAATATTAAAGAACTAATATTTGAGGGTGAGACTGATTATGGAGAAAAGGTAGAGGAATAGTTGCTTGGGATGTCCAAGTATTTTCATGTTTATGCTTATCCAAGCGAGCTAAAAGCTCGTTTAACAATTTATAACCTTAATGGAAAATATGCACATTGGTGGAGGGATTTAAAACTCTCCAAAGGAATAAAAGAGGGTAAAATTGTAACATACCCAAAAATCATAACAACAACAAGAAAAAAAATCATTTTCATTTTAATACACTAAAACAATCATAAACGCACACTATGTTAAATTTTTAGGCTTGTTTATATAACCAACTACCAAAAAGTACTAAAATGCTTAACCTTTAAATTCATATATATACTTCTTGTATAACGAACGAGCTAACACAAGTACCATAACCTTTTGCAAAATAAACTATCCATTTATATTTGACAAACAAATTCCACATCCTAAGGTCTCGCGACCTCTCTAGGAGCAAGGGTTGTCAATTTAAAAGTTTAAGGGAAGGGACTTTATAATAATGCGATGCTAAACCACATTCTTAAAAAATAAAACAAATAAAACCAAAGCTGCAAAGTCTAAATCATAGATACCCTTTATATGCTCAAAGTATTACGAAGGACAATTCCTAGGGTCTCACGACCCTTAGGAAACAAGGTGGTCAACTTTGTTAATGAGCTCACATCACTACCATTTGCTTAACCAAGGTGTAACACAATTAATACGATTTTCAAAAATCAAGGGATGGGGGACATACTACAATCTACTTCACATACGACTGCTTGCAAATTTTAATACTACGCAATTAATGCAGGTACACCTAGTTGTTTCTAATGGCACTTGTTGGGGAGGGTATCCAGCTTGGGTTATGGAATGTCTACTCTACATAGAAGTCTTGAGCTATTGCATTTAATGAATAAAAATTTTGAGCTAGGGTTCCATTTAATAGGAAGAGACGTGGATATCGATAGTATCGATCATTTTTTCTTTTATTCTCACATTAATTTTTTTATTTATATTCATAGTATGGTTTCTAATATATACCTAATTTAATAAAATGTTTGCAAACCCAACAGGGAACCTGTTGGCATCCTAATTTATTGTGAATCAAACATACAACCTGTCGCCTTAGACCTGCCTTTGTGTAGTGTAATTGATTGTTAAAGCTTTTATAATCTATGAACATAAAATGCATTTTTTCTCGTTTTAATGTTTTTTTTTCGGCTCTTATCATAACCAGATCTAACCTTATAGCTCTCTGGCCATACCTTGTCCATGGAGTTGTACTCATATAGTCTCCTTAATTCCTAAGGTTTATTTACATTTTGAGATTAAATTGTTTCAATAACATTTACAAGTTAACCTGTAAATTTAATCATTCAAAACTATAACCGGATTTATGAATACCCTGTGGGTTTTTGTCTTGAGTTGTAATGTAAAAGTTCCAATGTGATCACAATCCTTCTGGGTTGCATCACCTTTGCGGTTATTAGCAATTTAACATACCTCATATGAGAGAAGTAAATCCATTTCGTGCGTCATTGAATCCGTGGGGAAATGTAAAATTGAATTCTAAGTATTTTTATGTTATTAATTTCTACTTATGTTCTATCGCTTGAATTCAATCTTCATTTAACTATTGAATGAAAAATATTGATATAATAACTATTCTTTGCGAATACCAAAAAGAAATGAGATATAAATATATGTATGGATGCCGCAACAATGGCCATCCAAAAAAAATAGTAAAATGGACTTAGAAAATTTAATCTAATAGCGTGCTCATTATCATGTATATTTTATAGAATAAAAACAATATATATATATATATATATGTGAAAAGATTTATCTATAATATTTGTATTTTTATGTACAACAATACTAATAAACAGACTCTCAATATAATGTTGCCAAAGCACTCATAAGAACAGGTAAACCATTCATTTATAAAATATAATAAATCTTCCTACATAAAGGAGATAATTTTCCAAAATCATGAATAACACAGCAACGGGCATTTTTTCCATACAATCCATAACATGAATAATTAATTGAATTAAACTTTATAATGAATCACATAATTAAACAAACATGGAGTAATCCAACCTACTTGGAATAAAAAAGGGAAAACACTTGGAGCTCCCTAGTTCCTCCCAACTGTAGAAGAGGACAACCAAGCTTACTTTCCCAGCTTCACCTCCGTGCTGGACCACCACCATAAAAAAATGAATTTAGCTAATCCAATCTAAATGCCGAATTTTCTCAAAAGTGTGGAGCAGATTCAAAATATGTACTTTCTAAACATAGAAATAATACTTAGCAACATACTATCCTCATAGAAGCAATTCTCTCTATGCACCGCATAGTGTCCCGTGTCTCCTCAATGCACTCATATATGGGTTAGTGCAAGCTAATGAGGGTCACTTTTGGCGCGTTAGATGCAATAGAAAACTGAAAAATCAGACATCCCTCAACTTACTTGGATTTTTTGAGAAACTTACGCAAAATATCTTGCATTGAGTAAAAAATATGAAATGTAGGAAATTAAATCATGTTTCCGAATATATAACTTTTATGTATTGAAAATTTGCATAGCTATGTCAAGTTTCATTTTTCCTAACAGACACTTTATTTTTCACGCAAATGATAAGGTATATGTTTGTGTGGGTGCAGCCTTTGAGGGCCTAAATGATGGAATCAAGATACAAAAATGGGCATGCATGTAGAGAACATATAGCACTAGTGCGTCATTTTTTTTTTTAAATGAAATTAGTAATTTTTATAATTTTTTTATACTTGTCTAAGTGATCAAACCTCGAAAATAGTACGTCTTTTGTGGGTGCAGCCTTTAAAGTTCTGAATGCAAAAATCATGAAATAGGGTTTTGATAGAATGTGGAGGTTAGTGTCTACTTGTGCACCATACAATTTTTTTTTGAAATGATCAAGAAT